>JAUMHM010000087.1:8298013-8308705 GCA_032362435.1 Melikaiella ostensackeni | reverse complement strand
TGCACGTTTTCTGACATTTTTATTACAAAATTGCTATTATTGCAGAACTTATGGCGAGTTGAACACAAAAAATTCGTATTTTACGATTGCAGAAAAAAGTAACATTTTCTTGATTATTTCGGAAACTAATAAAGTCATCACATTTATTTATAGGAATAAAGATATGCGCAAGAAAATTTTCTATTGGGATATGTTATTAAAAAAGTGAAATTTGACCTGATAAAAATATGACCCAGGGGCCAACGAAACGATGGCGTTTCGGGCATATTCCCTTTTGATCGCCAGCGGTTCAATCTAAGTTTTCACTAACTGAATAAATTCATTTAATACTCCTATACCGGAGTTTCAGTAATATCTATGATGAAATCACAATTCACCAAATTTTATTAATTACACTGAAAATTATGTTAACAAAAACATGAAAATAAGAAAAGATAAAATAATTTTTAATATAACTTCCTGCGTCTAAAATCCACAAAATTGTAATCCAAACTTTGGTAAACACTTGACTACAACACTAATTGAACAAAAATTTCAAATATTTTAAAAAATGTTTGTAAAATTTGATGACTTTCTTTTTCTTTTTAAAGATAGAAGCATAAATCCACTTTTTTAATATAAATTTTCAAAATTATAATAAAAAATTCCTCACCGGAAAGAAAATTAAGAGAAACCGAACTTTGGATTACAATTTTGTAGATCTTATACGCAGGAAATTATATAAAACATTATTTGATCTTTACTTATTTTCATGTTTTTGTTAATATAATTTTCAGTGTGATTGATAAAAATTTGGTGGAATATGGAATATGTGAGGAAAAACCTCATTTCTTTGACTTCTTCCAGACTATTTATTCAGTATTGTAAAAAATAACGTTTCGGAATCGGACCGATTCCCTCATCAGATTGTCTGTTATGGAATATGAAAAATTAAAAACACATTATGTAAACAATGAAACGTAATATTAAAATTGATGGAATAGTAAAGTATGATACCTTTTACATTTCGCAGAATTTAACCGTAGTTTGTTGTTCGTTGGTATATTATTTAGGAACTAATTATATATGGATATATAAAAATCAAAAAATTTGAGACGTATTCAATAAAATGTTCTTAATATTATTAGGAATGCTCATTTTCCCAAAGACAAATAGGACCTGTAATAGATAAAATATATTATTCGAGAATGAAATTAAAATACGTATTTATGAGAGTGGATGCTAAGTTGAGAAATCTATTAAAGTTTCTGATAGAAGTGTAAATTTACCTTTATGATGAAGAAGTATGTAGAAATTAAATAGTATTGATTATTCGAAGCTTAAAATTTTTTCATATAATAGTTAAGTTGAAAATTAAAATTATAAGGATGACGGACTGTGCAAAGCTTATAATAATTATGTTCAACATGTAGGAGTTCAACCTCATCCCTTTTAATGGCAGCTGGATCCCTATTATGGCATTGAACCAAATGTCTAGCTATAACTTTATGATTTTTTTCTACATGGTTGATGTTATTTTTATGTTTCTTCATTCTCATGCGTAAGGGGTGTTTTTTTCTCCTACATAAGTCCTGCTGCAATTATACGTGATTTTATAAACTACGTTACATTAACCTAAAGTATCTAATTTATCTTTTCCTAATTTAGTAAATGTATTCAACTTGGATTCAACTTCAAAAACAGTTTTTATTTTAACTTCATTTAATAGTCTTTTGAAAATTTGTGGAATTGTCCCTAAGGAAGGGATGGCGATGACCACCTGTTTTACATCAATAAATCAATCAATATTTGGGGTGTTATTATGAGGTTGGTTTTTCTTTGAATCTAACTCAAAAAGTCTTTTGTTTATGTATTTTTATACAAACTCATTAGGATAATTGTTATACCATAAGTATTTTTTAACAATCTGTAGGTTATCTGAGTGGAAAGTATTATCAGATAGCAGAATAGCGGCATCGACAAGGTTTTTAACAATCCCTATTTTATGTTGAATAGGGTGGTTGGATGAAAAATTAAAAGGTCTTCCAGAATAAGTTGCTTTTCTAAGCCACTTCGTAATAATTGAGTTATTATCGTCTCGGCAAACTTGTGAATTTAAAAAGTTAATCGATTTTTTGTTTACAATATCAAAGGTAAATCGTAATCTGCTGTGGTAAGAATTAAACGATGATACTGTAAAATCAATTTTATCTTCAGGAAGAATAAGAAATGTATCGTCTACATGACGAAAATACACCGGAAGTTGAAAACTCAATTTTTCTGTGACATTCGTTTCAAGATCTTGCATACCAATCTCAGCAAAAATTGCGGAGATAGGTGACCCCGGAGTGCCAAACGTCTGCCTATAAAATTGGTTATCAAATTTAAAATAAGCGGAATTCATTAAGAAGATAATACCTTTCTTGAAATCATCTAACAAAATTTGTGCATTTTCACTAATGTGATGCCACTTATTCTCTATGCCTTTAATAAGCAAATCTAAAGGGACGTTAGAAAAAAGTGATGAGACGTCTAAAGAAGCCATGATATGGTCATCAGGAATTTTAATTTTGTTAATGTAATCTTTAAAAGTAAGTGAATTTTTAACAGAATGTTTCTAGGTAGGTAAGAAGTCAGAAATTATCTTGTTCAATGTTTTGGCTGAAATATATATAGGCGTATTGATAGAGGAAATAACTGGTCTGAGAGGATGATTTTGTTCATGAATCTTAGGAAGACCATAAAACCTAGCAATATTAGTGTTATCAGTTATGAGATGCTTTCTTTCAACGTTAGGACTAAGGAACTTATTAATTTTCCATTCATTAATTGATTTAAAAGTATCTCTTTGTAATTTTTGTAAGCGAGCGGCATCTATAATTTTATAAGTGTTGGAATCATTGAGCATGTTATTAGCCTTATCTATGTATTCTTGTCTGTCCAACACAACGATAACATGACCCTTATCCGCTCGTGTCACTAATAAGTCTTTATTAGAATTGAAAAAGTTATTTGTTAATGTAATATTTTTAGCAATGAGTCTATCAGTGTTGGAAACGTGTGCAGGTTTTTTGATACATTCAGAAGATAAGGTTGAAATCTTGTGTCTAATTTCATCTTGGGCCTCATCTGGTATTTTTTCTAAGTTAGATTTCAAATCTTTTACAATTTCGAAAACATGTTGATGTTTCTTGGAGACAAATTTTGAACTTAATTTATCACCTAATCGAATGATATCAACTACTGGTCCTGGAATATCAGTGCTAGTTAAATTAATCAACCAAGGATCATAATTTTGTAGTAAGTTGTTATAAGCAAATGAAAGTCTATGTTTATTTAAAGTAGAAATCTCATAACCTTGTTCGAATTTCAAATTCTCAAGTGGAATATGATTTGATGATGGATATTACTAAAAGTCCGGTATAGGAGTATTAAATGTATTTAATGAGTTAGTAAAAACTTAGATTGGATGCATTACAGTAGGAATTATTGATAGAATGTAATTTCCTTGGGGTTTTCCATAAAAGACATTTCATATTAACAAGAAAAAATGTGTTGACTTCAACAAAAAAAGATAACAAAGGAACTCTGAATGAGAATATCAATAAATTCAATAAATCTATTTGAATTTGGTGGAAAAAAGCTGCCACGCACATATACACAATTAATATATGTTTCATTATTCATAACTGTATTGATCCTATAAATTTTCCCCGATGAGGAAGTCTAAATTGGCTCCGAAACATGTTGGTCCCCAGTAGTATAAAAAAGACAGGAAAAAGAAAGAGTGTGAGGTTGGTTTTGGTTTACTCTTGCCTTTTACTCCCTCTTTTTTTTGTTTGTACATTTATTGTACATTTGTCTCTAATGAGCCGGAAAAGCGGTTAGTCTCGAAGTCTAGTTTTGATTTGTGAACTTTTTGGGCGTTACTTTTTCAGAAAACCAAAAATACTTGGCTATAATAAACAAGTCCAAGTCCACTTGATAAGCATTTTCGCGGTTCGACAGTATATTTTTAGATTATGACAAGCAAAATACATTATCAGGGTGTCTAGTCATGTGGAAAACCTGGAAAATCTGGAATTGTCAGGGAATTTTTATATACCTAGAAATGTCAGGGAATTTTTTTGAGCTTGCTAAATTTAAAAAACGTGGTATAAAATTAAATAACAAGGATTTTTTATTAATTAAATAACTTTTATAGTACTGGATTTATAGTAATTCAAACCAAACTTCTTTATATCATTTTCACTACTCTCAGGAAAACATTTGTTCCAATTATTATTGAAATTTATGTAGTTTAGGAACAAATTCAAGAAATGATCAATTATGTTTTCAGTATTATTAATTTATTTAGTCATTCGATGGTGATAATTGATATATTTAAGAATATTCTGTAACGATTTGTCAAAACTTCCTAATTACATGCAGTAATTAATTAAATTAAACATAAGATTAATTATCTACCGAAAGAGGCGGATTGTCAACGAAAAATGTAATAGTTCATGTTTCAACTAAAAAAGATTATATTTCAACCAAACATTTGCTTTTTTAAACAAAAAAGATGAAATTTCTACTAAACGAAATAAATATCAAACCAAAAACACGATTTTCTAACAAAAGAGTTGAATTTTCAACAAAATAGTTCAATTTTCCACCAAAAAGATGAATTTTCAACCTAAACGATGAATCTTTAAGAAAAAAATGAATTTTTAACAAAATAGTTCCACTTTCAACTTAGTAGTTGAATTTTCAACCACGAAAAATGAATTTTCAAAAAAATGTGTAATACTTGATATTTCAACCAAAAAAAAAATGAATTTTCAACAAAATACTTGAATACTCAACTAAAGCACATTAATTATCAACCAAACAGTTGTCTTTTTAATAAAAACGATTAATTTTTAATACAAGAAAAATACGAATTTTCAACCAAATAGTTGAATTTCAACTAAAAAAGATACATTTTCAACTGAAAAAAAAGAATTTCCACTAAAGGAGTTAAATTTTTGACCCGAAAATATGTATTTTCATCAAAATAGTTAAATTTTCAACCAAAAAGATGGATTTTCAACTTAAACGATGAGGCTTCATCCAAAAAAATTAAGTTTTAACCAAATAGTTCCTCTTTGTGTCAAGTAGATAAATTTTCAACAAAAAATATCCAAGTTTTAAATAAAAAACAGTTGAATGCAACCAAAAAAGATAAATTTTCAACAAAATACTTAAATACTCAACTAAAACAGATTAATTGTCAACCAAACAGTTGCCTTTTTAACCAAAACGATTAATTTTCTACCAAAAAAGACGAATTTTCACAAAATACGTCAATTTTTAGCCAAATAGTTGAATTTCCAACTATAAAAAAGATACATTTTTAAACAAAAATGGAGAAGTTTAATTTTTAGTTGAACAAAAATTAATTTTTAACAAAAAAATAAATTTTCAACAAAATAGTTGAATTTTCAACTTAAAAGATGAGTTTTCAACCCAAATGACGAATCTCAACCAATAAAAGGAATTTTCAAGAAAGTAGTTTCACTTTCAACGAAGCAGTTGAATTTTTAACCAAAAACGATTTAATTTTTTAACAAAAAATTGTTGAATTCAACCTAAAGAGACGAATTTTCAACAAAATAAGTAGTTTTCAATCGAATAGTTGAAGTTTCAACATAGTAGTTAAATCCTCAACCAAAACAGATTAATTCTCTACCAAAAGTTGCATTTTTAACCAAAAACGATGTGATTTATACCAAAAGAATTTAGTTTTCAAACCAAAACACGAATTTTCGACAAGAGTTGAGTTAATTTAGAACCAATCTGTCAGGATCATTCCATTTTTCAAAAAGAAAAAGATAAAAATTAATAACACATTTTTTAATTTTCAACCAAGAAAGATTTTTCAGACTAGGAAAAAAAAATATTTCAACCAAATTGTTGAATTTTCCAGAAAACAGTTGAATTTTGAACCCGAAATTTTGAATCATCAACAAAAAAGTTAATTTTTAACCAAATAGTTCATTTTTAAACAAAATGGTTGAATCCTGAACGGAAGCAGATTAATTTTCAGCAAACAGTTGCATTTTCAAACAAAAAAGGTTAAGTTCATACCAAAAGAGATGAATTTTCAAAACAAAAAGACGAACTTCCAACCAAAAGAGACAAATTTTCAACCAAATCGTTGAATTTTCTACCGAACTGTTGAAAGTTCAAGCCAAAAATGCGAATTTTCTAAAAAAACGGTGGAATTTCCAACCCGAAGATATGAATTTTCTACAAACAAGTTAATTAGTTTATCCATTCAGATATTTACAAGGACTGAAAAAACATTATTTATAATAAACTCGAGAAGTTGTATACATATTCCGATTTCTTATATTAATTACGCAAAATTTAACCATTCGCAAGTGGATAATAAGTTTAGGTTATTTTAGTATTATGTAACTTGAATGGCTCCATATTAAGAAAAATTATACCTGGAAAAATCTAGAAATACCTGGAAAAAAACCTGGAATTGTCCGGAAATTTTTTTTCCAGTATTTGAGTAGACACTCTGATTATTATGTATTCCAAATCTGTCTGTCTTTCTTACTTATTGAAATGTCTTGAACGATAAGCAAATAATAGCAATGGTTTGAAAATATTTTAATATGATGCTAATAAAAAAGCAATACCCCATGCAAAAATATTTCGTCTTGTATTTGTCTTCAAGACGTCCCATTTTGTCTTCAAGACATTGAAGTCTAGCTCGTCTCATAAGCCAGACTCCATAGACGTCAAATTTTGTCTTACGTTTATGATTATAGCTCACAGTGACAAGACGAACTGTACTTGTTTCAAAACATGAAGATTTTTATTATGTCTTGGTTAAGAGCCAATTAAAAAGGACCAGATAATCTGGACTTAAATTTAAAATGAATTTTTGTTCAATTTTAAAAATAGCTATTCGAAAGTAAAAAGATCAGGATTTGTGGGTCTTCATGACTATAGCCATCTAAATTTTGCTTCAAAAAGGTTAATATTGTAGTTTTCCGTAAGGCTCTCCTAAGCCGTGGAAATGCTGAAAGAGTGACATCTTCGAAATTTTCAACAAACAAGTGTAATAGTATCAGCAAATGGATTAAATGGATTCATTTAATATGCGTATTGTATAATGAATTTATAAAATTGTTTAAATATAAATAAGGTTTAGCTTTTATGACGGTATAAGGATGACCCTTCTCGCCAGGGCAGGTAGGCATTGAAAACCACTTTCCTGGTTCAAGAGATAAATAAAGTCTTCTTCAACAAGTCTTGAAAATGTCTTGATTGCCTATCATCAAGACAAAACCCAAGACGAAATATTTTTATACAGGACCTTCACAATCGGCATGCAAAGTATATGCAATCTCAACGTTTATTCACTCGTCTCCAACGATGATTGCTTGAAGAATTAACTATTAAATTAATCGCACAATAATCCATTTAATCTCGTTCCACTTCCTCATCTCCTCTTGTTAAGCAATTAACTAAAAACATAATAAATTTCGAAAAAGTGCAATTGTCACTTGTACAATTAAAACAGGCAGCCGCCATATTGCTTAGTTTGACAGATGATCCGGAAGGCAGATAAAATGATACGAATCAAGAAGCGTAATGATCTCTAAATTAAAATGAATGCTGGAGCAAAACGATCTGCAACAAAAATGAGCCTTTTTTTACTGTGCAACTGTTTGATATCCCGGGGTTCACTGTGTTTTAATAGGGACGATGGTTAAAAGCAAAAGAGATAAAATAATAGGAAGCGGATCATTCACGAAGAGTGTAACGAGACTAATTCGATAAGACACGATAATGAGGGGGTCGTTAAGGAACACAAGGGAGCCCCGCGTGGCGGTTCCCCCTTCCACGTGCAGACCTTTCGTCTCTCGATCCACCCCCCTATTTCGCAGTTATTCGACCCCCTCGTTTGGACGAAAACAATGATCATAGTATCATTTCGAGCCAAAATCGGCGCATGATGCCGTCATCACGTGTCGACAAAAGTGGTTCGCACGTTACCCACGGATCTGCATCATCATGCGGATCGGCGGTGCGACCGCGATCATGTTCCTCTCGTACCTGTGTTCACGACAAGTTCCTATCCAAGTATCCATCCGACGGCCGCGGATGTGACTGTAAGATGTGGTTGTATTGTCCCTTATCCTCGCATACAAGTTTGTTTTTTTACATTCAGAAATGTGTATGTGTATTGCGCAGAAGTTTTGTCGTAATCGATACCACTCCCGGTTCTCTTATTACCGAAGGAAAGCCACGTTGGGACTGAATGTGTACCACCATCCGAAAAACGGAAGTGTCCTAAACTTATGGGAACCAAGAATGAAAAGAAGGGTCCCGAGGCATATGGGTGTAAATGCCAAATTTTGGAAATGCGTTTTATTGGCATTCCGAGTGAAAATTCTTCGACTTGGTTCCAACTTGAATTGCCCCCAATCAAGAATATTGAAGACGAAGTGAAGACTTCTTTCGATGTCTCATTTTTGAGACGGAGCCAGATTTTATGTCATGTCTTGAGACCAGAGTCGGACTTACCACTAGGCTGAATAGGCTGTAGCCTAGGGCGGCAAATTTTTGGGGGACGCCATTTAGGGGGCGAAAAATTTTTAGAACTTAACGTCAGAACAAATTATAATTTGGAAAGCAAATGTTTAGGGGAAAAAAATTATATTGGATAATTATTTATATCTTAAGTAATGGAAAATAATATGAAATTTATGTATATCAATGATTAAGGATAAGGAAAATAATAGTTCGTTCATTCATTCCATGAATCGTCAGTCTAAAAGCATTCAAATAAAGGCGCAAACATTTTCAAGGTGTGGGCAACAGTGTGTTCAATACGTCGTCTGCTACTTTGTGCAACAACATGTGAGAAGGAACATTTTTATGGCGACTCTAGTCGCTGATTTCTAGTGATTTTTCGCTCGTCGCTAATTTTTGATTGGCTCATTTCATCACTTGATCTCATTTATCACTGGAAACCAGCGACTACCAACCGTACCAACTTGTGGAACTTCCATTTCAGCGTTTTTCACTATAATTTCCGAGTTCGAACAACAACTCGCCCGGTATGAAAAAGCGCCTTTAACTTAATTCTTGTGAAAGGAACATAACCTTTCGATACAACTTTGTCGTGCAAGTGAAAAATGTGGGCGTGAATGGAAACGTTATAAACAAGGAAAAGTGCCTGGAATTTGCTTAAATCTGAAAAGACGGTAGGGGTGTTAATGGGTGTTAATGTTGCTAAAATTCCCAAATAGACAACATTTTTCCCACCAACGGAGAATCACGACAGAACCAAAGAAAATTCGGATAGAGAAAGTGTACAAAGTGAGTATCCAATTATTTTTCAAAGGCCCCTATCGCCGCCGGGCTTCCGTAGGTCTCCCTGGGAGCTCTCGGAGAGTTCCCAGTGAATCCATTTTCATCTAAACAGTGTCTTTACTATTCTATAGAAGCATATCAACATCAGGAAGACAATTTACCAACTGGTGAAGATAGCGATGAAACAGTGTCGAGCGAGAGCGAGATAAGAACCAAACCAAACTCCGTAACAGAAAAATGCGGTGACATCGAGAATACAGGTATATAAAAAAATTCGATTTCTTATTTTCTGTCTTATTTTTATTATGGTCATTTTCAAAAGAAAATTTTGAAGTTATAATTCTACAACGTTCCCTGTCAGGTCCACCACAACCAGCGCAACAAGGTGCTCGTGTTAACTGGTCGCACTGGTTGCAACCAGCTCAACTCGCGCAATATGAGTGCCTGTTTGCACTGGTTGTTGTACTTGACAGGGCTGAGAATATAATTCCCTGTATTTTCGAACTGTCATTTAATTTCTAGCTACTCAAAGTAATCTTCAGTTTGGTTTGACTGAAAATCCACCGGTTCATCAACAATCTGCACACAGCCATGATCCAGCCCAATGGGTTATTGACGAATCACCCCGTGAATACGTCATTGCGAATGGTTACGAACAAAACATCGATGGGAATTTCAGTTATTCAAAAAGCGCTTATAATGACTATACCCGATGTTTGAACATCTCGCTGTTTGAACGAAAATTGGTAAACGGTGAGTAAACATATACATATCCAAAAAAATTTGAAAAAGGTGGGGAGGGGGGGCGCAGACAAATAAATAGCCTGGGGCGGCAAATACCTCAAGTCCGAACCTGTGCGTGAGAAGTTTCTTGTTCGCAGTCAAATTCTCAATTAAAATGTAAAATATTTCAGAGCTACGTCTTAAAACAGAAACAAACTTCTGATTATTTCCCGATTAGCAAACAATTTTTCAGGTCATTAAGATTAAAAAATTAAAATTTTCAAATAAGAAAAACTCCTCAATTTAAATATTGAATGCTGAACAACAAAATCAAAGTATTCGAAGCATCAGAACTCTTCTGAATTTACAGAATTTAAAATTAAAATTCAAGACAAATTTTAATTCAATAATTTATGAAACTTTTGATTAGAAGGAGTTCAAATTGAATCATTTCTAATTCAAAGCGTTCAAAATTAAACAATTTTATTTTAAATGGAATGATTTCAGATCAAAATTTCGAAAATAGGTCAATTTCAAAAAGTTCAAAATTAAATAATTAAATAATTTTCATTTCGAAGCGATTAAAATTTGAGAATTTGAACTTGAAAGCTGAATTGAATATTTCAA
>JAUMHM010000087.1:8277892-8297122 GCA_032362435.1 Melikaiella ostensackeni | reverse complement strand
CACCCTTAATCTAGCAGCCTGGAACGCTTTGGAGGAATCATTGCCACGAATTGCTGGGTATTTTGGTTTTTTCTCTGTTGGTGATCGTTTATCTGTGGGAGATTACATGATTATTTTCACTACATTTGATCGATCGAGAGCCATCTGTATGGATGCCACTAATTGCAGTGAAGATGTGCCTTCAACCGATGGTGAACCATCGGCAAAGCAACAACGTGTACAATCACCTGGATTGGTTTTACAAGCTACAACGTTTCACGGCCTTCGAAACTTAGCAGGTTGTATTGGACAACGAATGTGGCTTTGAGCAGATCTGATGAATCCTGTCAAAACTACCAGAAATCTTTTGGTCCAACAACTGACGACACTTATTACGAGTTATTATTTTTGTTCTTTTTTGTGTGGATTTATGTGACATTAATAATTTGAAAAGCATGTTCCTTTCTTTTAATTAATAATTCCAGTGTATTTTTATTTAATTTATTAATTACTCTTTCATTTTTCATGCAATTAGTGTCACGATTTTGTACAATGATAACGAAAATCTGAGGACAGGCATAGAATATGTATGCATTTTTTACTTCATATGTACATTTGATGTACGTATAAAATTTTGATTTTTTTAATCTGGCATCCTTCCTGTGGTTTATACAGTGAAAAAACATTGGGTGTAATAAATGTGACAAAACATTGGGTGTAATAAATGTGACAAAAATACAAAATAAAACTTAATTATTTGTGTATTCCTGCTACGATATTTCCTCCAAATTCCTCCTTCTTAATTTTTCCCATTCCTTCCGATTCATATGTTAAAATTTTATTTGACGTTTTTTGGATATTATATAGTCACTTTTGCAATATAAAAACTAAAATTTATATTTGATTATCATAAACATTTTATTCTATATTCTTATATGCAATCATATTAATTCCTTCCTTTCTGTTTATACTTATTGTTATAAACATTTTATTATTGTTATAAGTTATCACATTGATTTATAATAATAATTGAATTTAAAGGAAAAAGTGATAAAGTTAAATATGAACTTCTTTTACTGAAACGTATTACGTATGACGACACAAAAATGTGCCGCGTCATCATAATTCTGGAAACGACTTTCGGTCGGTCCACTATGGGGAGGGGACTTGTGGGGGCCGGGGATGACAAGCTTCTCACCGTTCGCTGTCTACGATTAGGTGAGTTGAGGCGGGAGTAGAGCGGAAAGTAGGAAGAGAGGGGGAGTCTGTTCAGAGTCATACCTTTACTACTTTACGTTAATATTTAGCAGACGATAAAAAGTTCCAAGCAAAAAAGTTTTATATTACAAAAAGTTCCTTCTCATCGAGTAGTCAAACTTTCGGTTGAAGTTTTTTGGCGTCGGATAAATATGTACGTAGAAAACGATACATTTAACATTTAACATTTTTTGCCATTTTCGATATATGTTTTTGATACAAGTGACATGGAACATAGAACATAGAATAGAACATAGAATAAAATAGTGACATAGAACGCCGAGTATGAAGATAAAAAAATTCAAGAAATAAACTGTCGTTTTTCCCGAAAGCAGTTCATTTTATTTAAAAATATCAAGAAACAAACCTTGCTTCTTTTACCGAGAACTGTAACTTTTATCTGAAGACCCTCGCTCCAGTGTTTATATTTACCAAGTTAATGCAAATTGTTGAATACATAAACTTTAATCAACGATGGCTTTGTAGATTTTAAGTAAAATCTTGTGACAAAAATCACATCGGTAGTTTAAGAGGGCACTCTAACTTTGACATTCATAAATTGAGGAAAAAGTAATCGTTTCATAAATGAAATGAATGAATAATAACCACACACGAGCTAGCGTCTTATAATTTATATCTACAATTAATACAAAACAAACAAAAAAACTGTTAGAAATTCAAAATACATACCTTTATAATGCAAAATGATGAATATCATTGTATGGAATTTCATCATAATACTGTTTTATTCAATTTTTCATGACTTATCACTTCAACCAAAATTAAAACATGGCCCTAGCAATTCTTCAATTCTTATGTCTTAACTTATGAATTTATTTCATTTGTGCAAACACATTTTGCAAATCCATAGAGTCTTATGCTGGAAAGAAACAAATTTAACATACTAAGTATTTTCTATTATTTTAGGTATTGTTTATTCGTATAGCGTTTGATCTTATTTTCTTCGTTGAAAATTAATAATATTCAAAACTGGAGTTCACTGTCATATTCAATTGTTTTCCAGTGAGTTGTTAATATGTATTGAAAATGTCTGATATTGCTGTTTTTGCAACATCTTAAAAAATTTCCTTCGACTGTTTTGGGACTTTTTTAGAGCCTTCTAATCGATCTAAGGCCTACAGTTAAAATTACACATATATTTTGTAATTACTAGTGTGACAAATGAAAGAATTCCTAAAATGATGATAAGTAAAAAATTTCGAAAGTGGGAAGTGTTCAAAATTTAAGCAGTTCAGATTGAAAGATTTAAAATTTGGAGGATTGAGCTGGAAGCCCGTCTCATGTTGCATAAAGTAGATGCAACCAAAAATTAATTTCAAATTGAAAACAGAACAATTTGAACGATTTTAAATTATGATTTGAAAGTCTCTGATCGCAAGTAATTGCAAATAATTGCAATAACTTTTGTGACTCAATTTAATAGTTTATTAGTTGTATACCACTCAGAAAAACCTGTAATTTTGAATTTAAAAACAAAGCGAAATTTGGAGATGCTTTGAAAACGAAATAAAATTAGTCCTTTTATATGGTGAAATAAGTAAACAATACACTCAACTCTCGAGTAGCGCGGGTTTCGGGCATTGCTTACTTTGACCGTGAAACTCTTCCCAGAATTTCTACGTTTAAAACAGTCAGGGCCGTATGAACCATTTCCAGTAGGAATACATAATAATAATTAACTGTGTTTAAAAAAAATGTAGATTCTTGTTATCATAAAGGATAGACCTTTTTTAATAATGAAGACTAATTAATAAAAAGAGGATTTTCCGCGTGTACTTAAAAATAAATGCGAAATATGTACGCGAGTGTGCGATCTGCCCGCTTTGTCGCTACGGTATTGCATGATTGCCTCAAGGACGCCGCGCGTCTTCTCCTATCCCCCGGGCTCCCTCGTCCACGAGTGCGAGCTGGCAGAATTCTAGGGACGCAGTAAGACTAGGCGCGGTATATCGAGAGTGGAGTGTATTGGAATTGTTTGTGAACTTTGTTATAATACAATATAGGTACCTTTCATTAATCACCTTAATAATTTTTGCAAAATGCTCTGTTCTGTTGTAGGTTTATTAACGGATTCGGTTTCCGGTATATGTCATCTTCAAAATGTCTAAGAAGATAGATGATAACTTCACAAAGTCTCTTCAAGACGCTTTATTCCAAGGGTCTATAGAAAAGGTTCAGCTGTTACTAAAAACTGCACTCGATAGAGACCTGATTCTTCAAGATCGAACGGATAATTTTACCAAATGCAGGTCAATGGCAAAAACTATTCTATATCAAAACATCGATACCAACTTTCCTGATACCAAATATCCAACCCTGCTACACTTTGCAGCAACTTGCGGCGACGACGATACTTTTAGAATGGTTTTACATAACAGCAAAAAATGTAATATCAATGCTTTAAATCCTGAAGGTTTTGCATTACTACACGTTCTTATTAATATGGGTAAAGAAACTGCAGTGAAAGAGATCGTTGATTGTCGGACTGATCTGAATCTAAATATTCTTCATGGTCATTCTAAAAAAACTCCCCTGCATTTCGCAGTTTTGAAAAATCAGGCGGCAATCGTACGTCTTTTAATTGGCCGTATATTTGATTTGAATCTCATAGACGAGAGGAACAGTACAGCTCTTGATTACGCCATGGATATTGGAAACAAAGAAGTAATAGATGTGCTTTGGGATGCAGGTGCTGAAATAAAGGGCCACATTGATTTTTCAAAAAATGCACTTGAAGCTTCTAGAAGTTCTCTGAATAAAAAAATGTTTCTCAGTGAACCTGCACTTGATCTGAAAGAGACTTATAAAATTTCTAGTGTTATGAAATCAGAAACAAATCCCCATTCTGAAAGCGGCTCTGATATCAATATTAAAGGATCCTGTGGACCTAAGGAATTTCTCAACTCATGTGGAAGAAGTTTAAAGGAGGTAGAACGTTTGGTTGCCTTGGGTGCAGATTTACACGCACGGGATGATAATGGTCAAACTGCACTTCACTATGCTGCCTTCGGTGATAACACTGACATCGTTGACTTTCTACTTCGCAGTGGTTTGAACATTAATTCGAGAGATGAAGTAGGAGACACGCCCCTTCGATACATCATCTCTTGTACAGATGAAAAGTGTTATTTGGATATGATTGAGTTTCTCATTGATAATGGCGCCGATGTTGATTCTCCAGATCTGGATGAAGATACTGAATATGAGGATTATAGTGATGGTAGTGATGTCAACATGCGGGTGTCAGATAAAGAAAAGGATGATTGTGAAGCCGATTTCAGTTGTTCAACAATTACATGTGCCTCGGAATTCGGGAATCTAGCAGCTCTCGAATGCCTGTTGGAATTCAAGGCTAGCCTGGAATTTTGGAAAGGAAACAAAAATCGGAGTCTTTATTCTAATGCAGAATCCGATGATGACCTGGATGACTTCAATAATGCTACTTTCAGGCACATAACAGCATATATAGCTTTGAAGGAAGATGATATTCTTCCTTATATGTGTGCTATTTCAGAATACGAGCAAGATATTGTTAGATGGGTAAGACCTTTTTTTAAGAAGTGCAAGCTTGAAATTGAGAAGATGAAATACAGAAGAATCTGTGAGGCAAGGCAAATTTCCTTTTTCGATTTTTTGACGAAAGAGTTGTTCGATCTAGTTGCATATGCGAGGTGTGAAGAATTAATGATGGTTTTTGAGTCCGGGAAATACAAGAAAGAATTTCCATCTTATGACTTCTTCTTCAGACAGCGAGTCGAGAGAATTATACAGCTGAGGAATTACATGATGATGATTGAGGATTTTCTCAAGGAGTATACGAAACTAAATTTACCGGATTTGGTTCTGAGAGAAATATTTAGCTACCTGAGTGTCGGAGAAGTTAGAAATTTTGGAAGAGCACTCATAGGGTGGAAGACGTAATTTTAAATACTTTCACAAATAGTCGCGTTGATTGCATCCGTGCATCTTTTTTTCGCGAGTCTAACCTTGGTATTTTTCTCATTCGTTCATCTACTTTTCATGGAATATCATGTTTTTTTTACTTATATTTAGTTTCTTAAGTGTCGGAAATGTTGAGAATTTCGAGAGGGCGCCCGTAGGATGGAGGAGTAATTTCAAATGGTCTTCAAAATATTCATGGTGAATATATCCACGCATTTTATTTATTATGCAATGTTAGTGGATTTTTCCAATTCATTTATCTAGTTTCCGTCGAATTTTTTATACTTTGTATGGATCATAAAATAAAAACATGTTTTTTTTTTCATATGAAATTTGTTTTATTTGTTGATTCTGATTTATTAGCAATGATTTTTATCTTCATTTTAGCTCATTCTCAATTCTGTGCTTTGTCCCATATAAAGAGTTTCGTAAAATGAGGGTATTTTGAGATTTTTCAGATGGGTATTTTTTACAAAAAGAATATCTGGAGTATTCACAGCCATTCTAGAAGATCTTAGAATATTCTGGAAAATTCTGGGACAGAATGTTCAATAAAATTGTAAATCATTCTAGAAAAATGTTTAATATTCCACAAGATCCCTCAATTCCCATAATAATAAATAATCTAGATAATTCCTCCAGAATATTTAAGAAGATTCCAGGACATTCTAGAAAATGCCAGAATATCCTCCAATTTTCAGAGGAATTTCGATTATTTTGGAGTTCAGATTCTTCAAGAAAATTGTCAAATAAGAGAATAGTTTAGGCTTCTGGTACCCCAAGAACTCATTTTTTTAAATAAATATGAATTTTTTAGAATATTAGAGTGAAATTTACGAGAAAATAAACGGTATTTTTGCAGAAAAAGCAATTTAAACTTTCAAATGCTCCGTTCCCGAAAATTCCACGACATTCTAGAAGATGCCAGAATATTTCAAGTCAAATTTCAAGTTTATTTTGCCTCTTAACATTCCGATATGTAGTCAGGGTTGCCAGGAAAAATCAACGATTGTCGCCATCTGTTGAGAGAAAAATAGCCAAGAGTCGCCAAAAGTCGCCATTTTGGCGGTAATTTTGAATCGCATAACAGAGAACCTATTTTTCAAACCTATTTTTTAAATTAATTTCTATTTTGTTTATTGATAAAAATGTCCTAATTTTGAATAATTATATGTTTACTTCATAGGAATAAATCGAAAATTTAAATACATGTTAAGAATACTTTATAATTTATTATTATAAAGTAATATCTTCACTTGAAAGAAAGAAATATTTATTAATAATAAAAATGAAAATAAGTTGTTTATTTATCATTTAAAAATCCGATTGAACTTCTATTGGTCGCCTGAAAAAAGTACACTACATAAACTCACCGGTTTTTCTTTATGGAAATAATATTTTTTTTTTGCAAAAGTGCTGATCTCGAAATAGACAATGTATAAATTTCAAATTTCTCCAAGTAGCTATTCTTAAGATGTAATTGTTTCTAACGCTATACCATAGTTTGAAAATGATTTCTCTTATGAAAAAGGTATGAGTCAAAAAATCTTAATTTACAAAATTACACCAAATAGTTTATTAGAGAAACTTTCATTATAGGAACTGTTCAAAACTCGTTTAAACACACACACACACACACATAGTTAAAATATTAGGTTATATAACCACCGCAGGGTCCTACTGGAAGAAAATATATATATATATATATATATATATATCATAAAGTTATAAATTATCATTAAATGAACATATCTGGATTTCATGATATGTCTTTAACATTTTTAAAATTGAAGACGATAAGGAGATACTTATTTACGTACAAAAACTAAATACGTATCACGCATATGACATGTTTGTGACCCTTAATTATTAAAAAGTAACTTATATTGGATCGGACTTTTTATAACTCTGGAATACAGATGCATACAGACCCGACTTCATGTAAAACTTTGACGATTTCCGCGTCTACTGGCTAGTATGTAGTACGTATCACATGTATCACACACCCTTAACTATAAAAATATGCCACATCGGGTCAGAATGTTAAAACTCTGAAATACTGATGCATACAGATTTCATGCGGACTTTTTAACACTCTGCAATACTGATACATACAGAATCGACATAATCCAAAAGTTCGACGATTTCCGCATCTATTTCTTTTTGTTTGTCGTCCTTAGCGGGATACATAATCCTATAATTAAATTTTTCAAACATCTCCTGAGTTGGCGTGAAACTTGTGTAACAAGAATTAGTCGCATGAAATCTGTATCGAATTGGTAGTAAGGCATCTAACATTCGTATTCCCCATTTTGTTATACAACCTGGTTTTTACAATCTTCATAACGGAAAACACCCTTTCTATTACAGCATTGCTAGATGGCAGAGAAAGTAATCTTAAACTATACAAGGTGAGGTCTCGGAATACGAAATTTTCAACAGCATCTTCGAATGAATACTTTTTTGGCCAAAATGTATTTGATCTTTTCAAAACTGATTTATCGAAGTGACTTTCCCAGTTGATAGTTAGTAGTTTGTTCCATTAGGATTCTACGATGCCGAGCTTATTCTTGGCAATAAGCTGACTGAGCAAAGGGAAGTTCTTGAAAGGCAGTCAAATTTGGCTCAAGCATACATTCGGTTATAAGACTTTCATTCCCTCGAAAATTATCAAATTTTCTGATATTTGCTCAGCTAGTTCAGAAGAAAGGTGTTTTAGAAACGCAAACGCTCGAGTTTATAATTCCATCCTCTGCTCTTTTGTAACTTTGGACTTAGTCAAAGCTTGATAATATTTAATGCCAAAATCTACTTGTTCAAGCATTAAGTAAGCTGATTATCACGTGCTTAGATCACGGCATGTATTTTTTTTACGAAGGACGGTTCCATAATCTTTTTTGCAATAAGTAATACTAGCGCAATAAGATCGTCAACTGCACAGCTCAAGTCAACATTCTCAATCTGAAAAATTCAATTTATTCGATTTACTTCGAAAAAAATTGGCTTCAGAAACTTTAGGTACAAATGGTTTACATCATCTTGCAACATCTGATCTAGCAAACGGGCAGTCAAACTTTTCTCTTTTTCCACCACGTTGTAAAAGTGTGTTTGAAGTTCCATCCAGTATTCCAATACGATGACAATACGATATAATAATAATATATACGATATATACGAATATACGAATAATACGAATATATGAATATATACGAATAATAAATACGATATAATACGACAATACAATACGATTTCGTTGACAACGAAAAATCGCAATAATCATCGAGTATCGGATAATTGGACGAACTCAAGGAACGTTTTGGCTTACCGTCTTTATCGGTGAACCCCATATTTAAAGTTTTCCAGATTCTTCGGTATATGGGTTTACGTAGAGAGGAGTGCCTGAACCAAAGTTAAATTTCTTTACAGAAAAATTCATCATTTTTCGGAAACTCAATGTCACGTCCCGAGCAAAAGGCGAGGATAGTTTGGAAATATGAGAATGAGAGAGACCAGTATTGCTGATTACGCCGGGTCGGTAAAACCTGAATAATTATTTGTTGTGGGTACGTTGTCACTAGCAACCCTACGGGGATTGTGTCAGAATTTAAAAAAAATAAATTATGTGTGTTCCAGATATATGTGATTTATTGTAACCCAGATAATAGTAAAAGAAAACAATAGTTAAGGATGATAAATAAGATGAAAACTTACACTACCTTTCTATTCCAAAAGGGGCAAGAGAAGGTTGATATGCCGATTGTGTCTCTGAGACGTTGTAGAACAGCGAAGGAATTACACTTGGTGTTTTTATATGAAGTGAATTGCACGAATCAAATCGAAGGCAATTTCACTAATGAATTTTTTTCACGAATGTTAACGCCACGGACTTTATTCGGAATAGACTCGTTCGATGACTGAAGGTTTCAGCCGAAGGAACTTTGTTCACTTACCGACTTCTAGTTTACTATTTATCAATGATGTAGAAAGTCGCGGTTTAGTCAGAGATTCTTGTGCTTCTAGTTTGCTCTTTATCAGTGATGTAGAAATTCGTGGTTTAATCAGAGATTTTTGTGTTTCTAGTTTACTATTTATTAATGAGTCAGAGATTTTCGTGTTTCTAGAAACGACCTTGACGGTGTAACTGCTTGGAACAAAAGACAACCACCAGGGATGAATCTGGGGGTGGGGCTTATATAGTTCTTGATCTCCATGTTGAGCAATGATTTGATTATATTAGGCTTTCTTATTTATTTGAACATTTGATTATTCTTAATTTGAAGTTTCTCTCTTAGTTGATATGTAATTCAATTATATCTCAACAGGTGGATGTCACATTTATTCTCATGATAATTACATTACCTAAGTGCGACGAAATTACCGATGTTTAAGTAAGTCTGTCTAATCATGGTAATGAATCGTTAATTAGCTCGCGTTTACTACTTTATCGACCGTAGTCGATTTATTGTCGGATAGATATGATAGTGGTTATGGCTTACCATATAGGTAATTATCTGCTGTGACAATTCTAATCTACTTATTGCTTGGATTTACGACAGAATTTGAAAATTTTGAGGATATCACAGTCTTCCCTGCATAAGAGCATTCGTTGTTCTCGATGAATTTTGTTGATAGTTTTTTTTTAACACAAGTGATACTTCCTGATATGTTCAGTCAGTAAAGAAAAAGAATTATCTCATAATAATCATCACTGTTAGACAAAATTTCAAAATATAATTTGGATTTAAGTCTTGGTTTTTTCATAACTCAATTATTCAATACTTTGTAATTATTGTCATTTAGATTATTAAAGAATTGATACTGATGCATTGAATCATTGTGTTTTACTCTATATCAAAATGGAAACGTTAATATAAATTATATGATCTATTCGGTGCAGTAGTGTCCTTTCCCACCAGTTGATCCTTGACTTGAAATTATGAAAATCGGCAAAATAGTGAACACTCCTATTAAATAGTGCAGCATTCATCAGGATGGTAATGTAAATGTGTTCGTTGTCTATGAGCCCATGAAAATAGTTTAATCTCTTCGTGTTTAGATGTAATTTACTGGGTCCTCTCCTTTCATAATAGTCATCAGATCTTATGGCTGACGCTGCGGGCCTATGAAGGCTTTCAAATCAGGGATACAGGTGTCAAACATTTTCCTTCTGCACGGTAGAAAAACAGTATAAATATTTCAATTAAATTAATAGACATATTTGTTAATTTGATTATCAATAATAGGACACAACTCTCTGGCTTCTAATTTACATTGAATGTAATTTCATTATTATTGATGATAATGTATTAAAGTAGAATTGGGAAATCGTAGTGTTTCTAGGTCAGGATTCAGTTGGTCAGAAGGGTTTCTAGATTCAGAGAACTTCTTCTATCATCCACGTTTATACACGGAGAAAATTTGTTCATTAAAATTTACTCAATTAGTTCAGTAAATGGAGGACATTACTTCATTTAGATGAAGTTTACAATTATTTGAGGATTCAACACAAAACAGAACTATAAATATTACAAAAGAGTTATGTAAAATCTCAAGTCCAAAAGTGAAAATTCTGAGATATAGTTATTGATATAAGGATTGTATTATTTTCATATCAGTATATCATAAAATAACGCAAAGTGATGTAAATTTTTATTAAATGAATAATATAAAGTTTATTCTCGTGTGATATTAACGATTCACTCAAAAGAAAGTATAGATTGCAGAATTTTTTAGAGATTTTCACTCTTATTAGGAGAGGAATTACACAACAGTAAGGTAGAATGAGAATCGCTTGGGATGTCAACATTGTCAGGGATAAAGTTTAAAGCAAAGTTCCCCGTACAAACTTTAACATTTTTAAGTTTCGGTTAATATTGTAGGACTTCAGAAAATATTCAAATATATAGACTATCCTTTCTTCCCAATAAGTAATACCTATTAAGTTACTAAATAAAATAAAAGTAGAATGTATTTAATAATTGACGTATAAAGATACGGGTGTTTCATGCTTTATATTAAATAAATCCTGTAAAGCGTATTAGTTTGCATTTTTTTATTTTATTCCTTAAATTCTAACCTAATTTAATTTAATAGATTTTATATAAATTTAATTTGTAAGTTTTTAATGTTCAATTTTGCAAAAATTTAAAATATTGAAAATTAAATAATTTAGGGTTTTAAGGTTACAAAAATTTTAATAAAAAAATTATCCAATGTTTTTATTTACTTCCTATAAATTTATAAGCCCGTTTAATAATAAAATGTTTGAATAAGAAATTCCGATGAAACGGGGACCAGATATTTTTTTGTACAGCCATGACGTACTCGTACTTTAACTTCATAGCCGAGATTTTTTCCTCGATATTCTAAGTGTCAAGTTAACCGTGAGGTTTAGTCGTTAGCGATCGAACGCGTTGAACTTAGATTAGGTGGTTCGAAACCCGTCACAGCGTCTTCGATTTTTGAAAGCGTTAATATCGTTAAAAGCGTGCAATTATATTGTATATAATGTATTGTAATTTAATGTAATTGTTTAAGTTAAATTGTGTATGTGTACCAACAATATACTTTTAAATTACATAATATGTGTAAGTATGTGTGTAGTAGTGGATGACCTTTCACAGAATCTGGTTGTAGCAAGAATGTTTTTTTTTTTGCTGGCGCACTAAATTTGACATGACTGGGATGTAGAATTCACATATTTAGAGCAGTAGACTTTGTTTTCTTTGATTGAAACTGTACCTAACAGTTCGACTCATTTTACCTAACTGATAGGTAATCGACATTTCATTTTACCCAACTGCCAGGTAATCTTTATTATCTAGTTGTATTATTTCTTACTAAATCACGAATTAATTTATAATGAATTTATATTAATAATTGATATTTTCATATCAAATATTACCCTATTTCATTTTACATGACAGAAAGTGAAATTTTAATAAAATGCCGTAATGTCCTCCGTTTACCGAACTAAGTTCTGTAAAATTTAACACACAAATATTCTCCGTGTGTCTTTTTGAAATTTGTTCCAAACCAACGTACATATTAAAATGGAAATTTTAACATATTATACATGTACAAAATATGTGACATAAAGAAAACAATTATTTATTTACACGTGCCAAAGTTATCCTCAATCACAGACTGAAGTGATAAATATTAATCGAAACTACATTGCCATGGCTGCCACAGCCTAATTTACTTGAAAAAGTGAAAAAGTGACTATTTTAACCGAAAAAGTGACCAAAAGTAACTAATTTCTAACCCAAAAGGTAACTAATTGTAAAATTGACTATGCATTAATAATCTGACTCATGTTCTTTTGAATTCAAAAGAATGCAAGACAATTCAATGAAATTTATAAGAATTCCAGGTGATTTTTAACGAATTGAGGAGGAATTTACAAGAATTCAATGTGAATGCAAAATAATTCAAGCGAAATTCAAAAAAGAATTTAGGGTAAAATCCAGAGAATTTAAATGAATTTAAAAGAATTCAAGAGACTCTGATTTAATTCATATAAAATTGTGCGAATTGAACAAAATTATAAAACTTAAATAATTTGCATTCAATTGAGTGAAATGGAGTGAATAAAATTCAGAGCAAATTCAACGGAATTGAAGGAAATGGAAAAAACCTAAAAAAACAATGAATTAAATAAAACTCGAGTGAACTTATAGAAATTTAAGGGATATTGAAAAAAATAATAATAAAAAAATATGAAAAAATCCCTTTAATTCAATAGAATTGACCGAATTTAGAACAATTCAAGTAAATTCAAAGGAATTTGAAGAATTCAGGATAAATTTATAAGAATCCTAAATGAATTCAAATTAATTTTAAAAAATTAATAAAAATCCAAAATATTCCATTCATTTTAGTAAAATTAGATTGAATTTAGAAGAATTTAAAAAAATTCGATGAAATTCATACGAATTTAAGGTTAATATAAAAGAATTTAGGGCGAATAAAAATAATTTACGTGAATGGAATTTTTTTTTCAAATTCAAAAATATTATATTGAATTAAGATAAATGGGAGTGAACAGAAATAGTGAATTTAGAGGAATTTTAGGGGAATTAAAAAAATTCGATGAAATTCATAAAAATTCAAGGCGAATATTCAAAAATTCAAGTGAATTGAAAACAATTAGAAAATATCTTGAAAATTTCATTTAATTCATTAAATTTGGAGTATATTTAGAAAAATTCAAAGGAATTTAAAAAAAATATGATGAAAAGCCAAAGAATTTTAAGGTTAGTTTAAAAGACTTCAAGGTGAATTCAACAAAAACTTAATAAAAAAATCCACTTAATTTAGTAGAATTGAGAGGATTTAGAACAATTCAAGTGAATTCAAAAGAATTCAAAATGATTTAAAGAATCCAGGATAAGTTAATAAGCATTTATAGTGAATCCCAAATGAATTCAAATAAATTGAAAAAAAAAATTCCATTCATTTCCAGAAAAACCGATGAAATTCAAACGAATTTAAGGTTGATATAAAACAATTCAGGGCGAATTAAAAATATTTTAAGTGAATGGAACAGTTTTTTTAAAATCTAAAAAAATTCCATTGAATTCAGATAAATGGGAGTGAATAGAATGAGCGAAAATAGAGGAATTTAAGAAAAATGAGAGGAATTCGATGAGTCATAAAAATTCAAGATGAATATTTGAAGATTTTTAATGAAATAAAAACGATTCAAAAATATTTTGAAAAATTCATTCAATTCATTAAATTTGGAGTGGGTTTAGAAAAATTCAAAGGAATACAAAAGAATATGATGAAACGCCTAAGAATGCAAGGTGAGTCTAAAATACTTTACGGAGAATTAAAAAAAAACTGAAGAAAAATAAACGAAAAATCCATTAAATTCAGGAAAATTGAGCGTATTTCGGAGGATTCAACTGAATTAAGAAGAATGAAGATAATTCCAAATAATTCAAAAGAATTAAAAATAATTCCGGATGTATTAATAAGAATTCAGAGTGAATTACAAATGAGTTGAAATTAATACAAAAAAATCCAAATGAATTGAACAAAATTCCAATGACTTCAAAGAAAAATCAACAAATCTAAAATATTCCATTGATTTCATTAAAATTGGAATGAATTTAGAAGAATTCAAGGGAAATTGATAAAATTCATACGAATTCAAGATAAATTTGAAATAATTCAGGGTGAATTAAAAAAAAGTGCTTAATGCATGCTTTAAGAAAAAAAGTGACTAAAAGTGACTTAAGTGACTAGGTGGCAGCCCTGTGCATTGCCGATCATGGGTATGACATCACCTGTTCATCGATGATTTTCTAAGTTCTTTTAATGTTAATTATATGAGAGCAAAAATTTTTTCACTCAAATAGGTTGAGAGATATCGGAATTTTCTATAAAATGAGCCATAGTGAAGTCATTTTGTAATTTTTTAAAGAAGAAATTGCAAAAGTAGCGCAAATTTCAATGTTTCATTAAAATTTGAATAAAATCTGAAGGGGTAGTCACTCCGGAAATTTTGTTCAAAAATCGAAGATTCAGAATTGCGAAAATCAGATTAAGATTTGCAAGATTTCGGAGATCCTAAGATTCAGCGACTCAAAAACAGTTAGAAAATTGTTTCAAATGTCGTTGGAGTTCTCATCAACTTTTCAAATCTTCAAAACTCTTCGCGAATCTTTAAAAGATCATTGAGAGATCTTATAAAATACATCGGGTTACAGTAAGACACCTGGAATCTCGAATCGCTAATTCCGATTTTTCAAGATTTTGGGACTGCGGGATTTAAATGATTTTAGAAGTGAATAACCCTTTGATCTGATATTATAATAAACATTTTTCAATGTCCTTGGGATCATTTTAAAAATAAATTTCTATAAAATCGCACCAACTTATCACCATTATTGTGAAAATTTTTGCTTGCATGGTGGAATATGTTTAAAGTTAAAACAATAATGTTGGCAAAATTTATATATTTTTTCTGCTGAAAGTAATATTTTTGTAAAATATATGAAATAAGTAATCATGGGGCTTCTATTAAATTTACTTAAAATATATATTCATTTGATTTTTATTATTATTTTCATAAAGATGAGATGTCTTCGAATTTTTGCAACTTTCTTTTATCAACTTTGTAAAACGTTTATTATATTATATTTTACTTAAATTTCAAGAAAACATTGATATTTGCTCTATTTTTGCAATATCTTCCTAAATAATTGACAAAATGCCTTCATCCGGCACATTTTATAAAGAATTCTGATAGCTTTCAACGTCTTTAAGAGAAAAAAATGTAACTCTCATATAATTAACATTAAAAGAACTTAGGCAATCATCGAAAAACTTAAATGATATCTCATATGTATACGATACGTGAAGCAATCTTATTTTCCTCTCTGATTTTCGACTAAACAATAAAAAGAAGGAAGAGTAGAAAAAAGTAGATTTTACTATAGTAGAAAAAAATCACATTCTTAAATAAAATTCCCGGGTTTTTCCCGATTTCCCGGTCCGCTAGATACCTTGAAAGGCAATCAAAAAATGTTGTGTCCCAAGACTTAAGAAAATTTTGAAACGGTCTTCATTGCAATATTAATAAGTTGAAAACAATATTTCGTCATTTCAAAATACGTAAAAGATAAATCGCAAAATTTTTCCAGAGTTAAAAAATAACGAAAATCACAACCTTGACAATTTATCAAATTATAATTCTTTACGAAAAGGGAAATCATGTGATAATGACATGTATTAATTTTAAAATAGTTCAAATAATAGCCATAAACATCAGAAAAGTGACTTAACTGCTTTCAAATTCAAATCCTAAAATCAAATTAATAACAATAGTTTCAAGAAGCGACAATAAGAAATTTGAGTTTTGAATCTTATCTTTCTACAAGAAATAATTTTGAGTCATTTATAAAATACATAACAAAGAAATTGCAAAATATTTTTCATAGCCAAAAATGATCGAACATTCAGAAACTAGGAAATTTAATAATTATCAAATTTTTCTTATTTAAGGGATCATCATACGACACGTATTAATTTTAAACAGTTAAAACTAGAGCTAAAAATATTAGCAAATTTATTTCAGAGATTTCGAATTCATATAATGTAGCACCAGAGTGGCAGCAAAAATTCATTTTCAAAATTTCCTGACGTTTCCCTAACTTTTCCCGGATCAGTTTTTCATTTTCCCCGAACAAAAGTATTTGAAGACCAGAATTCGAATCTTTACATTTTTTTTTCATAAGATGAAATTTTTTAAATTTATTATTCTTGATGGTTATTGGTATAGTTCCTCTTATAGAATTCCCATGACTTTGGCAAGTTTTTTTCAAAATCCCTGACTTTTCCATGATTTCCAGGTTTTCTCTGATCTGCGGACACACTGATAGAAGCTGAAAAAATGATTTCTAACCCAAGAAATAAATGTCTGAAAACCATCTTCATTAATTTAGATTTGATCAAATTTTAGAGAGCATACTTCCTTTGTCCCTAAAATATATGCCAATAAAACAACAAATTGAACAAAATTTATTCTTAACTCAAGAAATAAATTTCTGGAAACCATATCCAATAATTTAGAACTTATCAAATTTGATAGAATACATAATTCCTCTGTCTCTCAGATGTATACCAAGTAAATAATATGCACAACAAAATTGAATTGAGAGATTTATATATTAAAGAGATTTCGAATTAAGATAATATAGACACTGAAAAACTTATTTCAAATTTAAGAAATAGATTTCTGGAAAACATCTCCAATAGTTCAGATTTTATCAAATTTGATAGAATATAATTCCTTTGTCCCTCAAATATAATTCCTTTGTCCCTCAAATATACATACCAAGAAAACAATAGACTTAACGAAATTAATTTTCGCGAAATCAACCTTTAACTGTTTCTAAAAAATGTACTACTCATTTATGTGACTTGGAAACTAGAAAATTGATCGAATTGACAAACCAAGGCATGAATATTATTATCTTTCTCTGATAAATACAAAATAAATTTGTAGACTCAAAAACTTAAATCGAATTTCTGCAACCTACAATATCTGCATATCTAAAATGTAAGTAAGATGCATATTATTTGACAACAACAAGAAATAATAATGTGTCATATAAAGCATAAATATAAGTACCAGTTTGACTTTGATGTCAAGAAATCTTGGAGTTGCCATAATTTGCAGTTCGATGTCCATTCCTTTTTTTAAATCAATAACAATTCTCAAAAAAACGACTGTCTTTCGATTCTTAACGGCTTGAAAAGATCAAGAAAGCACTGCACTGTCTAAAAAAGATAAAGAATTTTAAGTGATGTTATCAATAGATAATTTTTTAGTCCTATAGGCTTTAAAGCCACTCTGAAAAATGTTAATTGCCCCCAAAACTCCATTAAATTTCTGAGAATCTCTATACGTTATATTTATAAGGAATTGGAAAAACAATCTCTTAGTCCCAAAATACATAAAAAAAGAAATCACAAACATGTAAATATTTCTTTATAAAAATAAAAATTATGTGGCATGTATTAATTGAAAACCACTTGAAACTCGATCGAAAACTGTTAGCAAACTTTTTTAAAGTAATATTTCAGAAGTGGAATAAAAACTAACTCAAGATTTACAAAACTGCTTGTTGGAAAAGAAATATTTATCCAAAAGGAATCTTTTACTTAAGAATATTGTAGGCAAATTACCTTATAAAAAGAAAAATTATAATTATGACCAACATTAACTTGAAACAGAAGCAAAATTCTATGGTTCTATAAAATATATTCCCAAAAAACGTAAAGAATGATAAAATTCACAAATTAGGGAAGAATTATCTTTCACTGATAAAAACGAAACAAACTTTTAAGTTCTAAAACTGGAAACGAATTTCAACATACTGCGACAACTTATAAAATTTAAATTATATCTGAATTTGATTATTTGACAAAGATAAGAAATAATAATGAATTAATTATTACGCCGTACGCCTTTTTCAGCTCAAAAAATTACCAATACATAATTGCTATTTTTCGCAATTTCATAACCATTTTTCTCGAATTGACTTTGAAAATATCATTTGCAAATATTTTTGAGGTTATATTTGTAATCAGCACCTCAAAATACATTAGTATATGTAGTTTAACAGAACGAAAATAGAATTACATAGTTATGTTATGTTAGTTACCCACGTGGAAAGATTCCCCGGAAAGTACTCCACGGAAATTCTACGGAAATTTCAGTCGAAAATGCCATAGACTTTCCGTGGAAATATCCACTAACTTTCCGGCTGCAAATTCCAGCCTGTAGAGGACCCTAGAAATTCCGATAAAACGCTATACTACTTTTACCTCTGCCCCCGGTCGATTCCTGGAGGTCTCAACCGTCACTTAACATACTCGTTTGCATTAGGTGTACAAAATACATGTTCTATGAAGAACTCAAGATCTTAATGAAAATTGACCGCAACTCACTCATTTTTCTCGTGACCCGTCATTGTACATCTTTCGAATGCACCAGGTGTACAAAATACATCTTCTTCGAGAAAGTTGAGTTCTAAATAAAGATTGATCGCACGCCAATGGTTATTGTACAACATCTTCCAAGTGCAAGGAATCTTGCATCTTCCAAGGAAGTTGACTTTTAAATAGGAATTGGTCGTAGCTCAATTCTAATCAGGGTTTGGTAGCACCCCAACGGTTACAGGGACGACCCGTCATTATACAACATGTTGCGGGCACACCAGCTGTACAAAATACATCTTCCTCGAGGAAGTTGTATTCTAAATAGTGATTGGTTACACCTCAAAGGTTGCTGAAACGACCCGTCATTATGCAACATATTAAAGGTGCACCAGGTGTACAAAATACATTTTCCTCGAGAAAGATGAATTCTAAATAATAATTGATCCTTCCCCAATGGGTACCGGGACGACCCGTCATTATACAACATGTTGCGGGTACACCAGCTGTACAAAATACATCTTCCTCGAGGAAGTTGTATTCTAAATAGTGATTGGTTACACCTCAAAGGTTGCT
>JAUMHM010000087.1:8263664-8274635 GCA_032362435.1 Melikaiella ostensackeni | reverse complement strand
GTTTTGCACACGATTGAAACCCGAAACACCTCTTTTCATCATAATGAATCATCGTGAAAGCATTAAATCTATTAAGATCAATTTTCTTCCCAAAAAGACGAGCTCCAAACCAAATACATGAATTTTGTATTGAATTGTTGAATTTTCAACTTATGAATGATAAATCTTTAACCAAAAATGGAATAGTTAGTTTTTAAATGAAAATTTTTTTTTTAACCGAATAAACAATGAATTTCCAACAAAATATTTTCCAAACACGGAGGTGAATTTGAAAAAATGAATTTTTAACTGAGTAGTTCAACTTTTAACCAAGGAGTTGCATGTTCAACCAAGCAAGATGAGTTTTTATCATAAAGTTAAAATTTCAACAAAAAATAATAGACTTTCTACCATGAAAATTAATTTTTTTACCAAGAAGACGATTTTTCAACAAGATACATTTATTTTCAACAAAATTGATGAATTTTGAAGCCAAAAAGACGAATTGTCTACAATACAGTTGAATTTTCAACCTTAAAAAAAGCTTTTTCAGCAAAAAGTTAATTTTCTAGCGAATAGTTAAATTTTCAAATAAATAGTTTGATTTTCTACCAAATAGTAGAATTTTCTACCAAAATAGTTGAATTTGTAACCAAAAGTATGAATTTCCAACATAAAAGGTTAATTTTCAATCATATAGTTTAATTTTCTACCAAAATGTTGAATTTGCAAGCCAAAAAAAATGAGTATTCTACAACCAAATAGTTGAATTTTCAACTAAAATGACGAATCTTTAACCAAAAAAATGAATTTTTTATAAAAAAGTTCAGCTTTAAGCCATATAGTTGATTTTTCAACCATAAAAGATGAATGTTCAACGAATCATGTAATAGTTGATATTGCAACCAAACAAGATTTGAATTTGAAGTAAAAAATAGTTGAATGCTACGAAAAAAGATGAATATCAAACAAAAGACATGAATTTTCAACTAGAAAAGATTAATTTCCAACAAAAAATGGGATCGTTAAATTTTGAGTTTAAAAAATTATTTCTCAACCCCAAAAAAAAAATTTCTAACCGAATAGTCCAATTTTCAACCAAAGAGGAGAAGTTTCAACTGAAAAAGATGAATTTTTTATCAAAAAATAGAATAGTTAAATTTTTGATTAAAATAATTAATTTTCAACCAAAAATGAAACAAATTTTCAACACAGTAGTTAAATTTTCACCGAAAGAGATGATAAAATAACCAAAAGATGAATTTTTAACAAAGAAGTTCAACTTTCAACCAAGTAGTTGAAATTTTGACAAAAAAGATGACTTTTTAACAAAATAGTTGCATTTACAACAAAGTTATTAAATTTTCAACTGAAAGAATTAACTTTTCACCAAAAATAGTTGGATTTTCTTATTGGGTTTCATTAAATCTGTTCGAATTTGAGTGAATAAAAACGAGAAAAAAGAAAAGTTTCTTGAAAACAAAGGAGGAAAGAAAAATTTCAAAAAAGGGGGAAGAGGGGGAATAGGGAAAAAGTGTGCAGTCTGAAATATGAAAGTGATATTCAAACTTTTCAAGTAGTTATTATCGAACTGTACGGATGCAGGGCCATCTTTCGCAGATTTCACAAACTTTATTAAAATTTGTCATTAGGAAACGTACTAAACGCTAAGTTCGTAACGTTGCATCCATTAACACCCCCCCCCCCTCGAATGTTACCAACCGTAGTTTTTGGCGCAACCCTCCATCTCTCAAATTGGTAACGTAGTTCATGGACGGCCCCTAAGAAACTAAAGAATGGTAAGGCTGCTCGCGTAGACGGTATCACCGTTGAAATACTTAAGAGCGGTGACGGATATTTATTTGTGTGGCTCAACGAATTTATGAATATTTGTGCTGAGAACGGTGAAGTTCCAAATGATTGGAGAGAGGCGATCATCGTTCCACTCTACAAGGGAAAGGGTGATGAAGGAGTACTAATTATAGTGCGGTTAGCCTACTCAGTACCTTGAGCAAAATATTTGCCAAAATACTTATTGGTAAGCTCATGGGAATAACAAAAAAAAGGATCTGTGAAATCCAGTGTGGATTTATGCTAGGGAGATCTTGTGCGGATCAGATATTGAGCTTAAGGCAAATCACTGAAAAAAATTTAGGAGTAACCAAAAAAGTTTTGTGTGCATTTGTTGTTCTGGAAAACCCTATCGCTAAGGTGGGTAGAACTAAACTTTGGGAAGTTCTCAAAGAGTGTGTCGTTTGAATGAGCAACACACATCTTCTAAATTGATCTAAAACCTATCCCCTCTTCCACACATCCCTTATTTATCCTTACCATATAAACTCCTTGATCTCCGGTAGTGCAACGGGGTTAGAACCAAACGAATTACGCTTACTCCGAAAGGGATTTGGCTTAATGGCATATTAATAATAAAAATAGTTTGAAAATGTTAATTTTTGAATTCGTTGTCTTATCCTACCTCCATTATGACCTATAAAAGCGTTAAGTACTCTCTTTAAAGATTTCCTTTTGTATTTACGAGCCGGGCATTACGGTCGCGTGACTTTGGGTCTGGTCTCTGGCATCCGGCAATGCATCTTTAATGAAATGAGCCCGGCGAAGCAATACTCGTAAATAGCGAGCTACCTACTTACCCGAGGCGTGAGAGAGGCGTGGTAATTGTTTTGCCAACATCACCCCGTTGTCGTTACCCCATGCATTCAAACTGCAGTCAAAGTCAAGTATGTGGTAAATGAGGTGCAAGGTTTTCCGTCTTTGAATGACCCCATCATCATTCAATTTCCAAGTCCTGCATACAACATTCTCTCAAAGACATGAAGAGCAAGGCAATCTCCAAAAGGCATTCGCCAATTGAAAATTGAATTATCGACTCTTATTATACTAACTCAAGTAATGGAAGTGGATTCTTTTAAGTCTGATACTTGATTTCTCCAAGAGAAAATATTCTTGCTGTGGAGACCGAGTGGAATCCTGCCTAGTTGAAAATGTCTATATTGGCTCCTTTTCCAAGAAAGGAACCTTTGAAAGTTTCTATACGGGGAATCGGCAAAGGATCTTGTACAGGAGCATTCAAAGGCTCTTTTGTTGGTATAGGATCCTTAACAGGAGCCTTTAAGGGTTCCTTTGTTGAAACAGAAAATTAGCGAAGAAACCTTTGAAGGAGCCTTCAAGGCACCTTTGTTGGTACCGTAGCCTTTGTAGGATCCTTCGAAGAATGTGTTGAAAAAGGTATCTTTACAAGAAATTGGTGAAGGATCTTGAACAGGAGCCTTCAAGGTGCCTTTGTCTTTGTAGGCTTCTGCAGGTTCTTTTCTGGTACACATCTTTTGTAATACAGGAGCCTTGTTACAGGAAATTATCGAACCAACCTGTGCAGAAGCGATCATAGGTTCCTTTGTTGGTACTGGATCCTCTACATGATTTGGCACAGGAGCCTGCAAACTTCCTCTGTTGCTGCAGGATTATGTACAGGGAATTGTCGAAGGAACATGTTCAGGAGTCTTCAAAGGTTTCTCTGTTGGTACAGAAAATTGTCGAAGGAACATCTGAAGAAGCCCTCAAAGCACCTATGTTGGTACCGGAGCCTCTATAGGATTCTTTAAAGAATAATGTATTAAAAAATGTTTCCTTACAGGAAATTGGTGAGAGAATCTGAACATGAGCCTTTAAGGTAGATTTATTGGTGCAGGATCCTTATCAAGATCCGGTATAGTGTCCTTCAAAGGTTCTGTTGTTAGTACCAGATCCTTTGTAGATTCCTTGAAAGGTTATAGTGTTAGAACAGGTGCCTTTATAGGAAATTGGCGAAGGAGTCTGCAGGAGAACCTTCAAGACTCCTTTGTTGATACAAGATGGTGCAGGAGCCTTTGTAGTTTTTTATTTGTGGTACAGTATCTAGTACAGGAGCCTTTGTAAAATCCCTTCTCGTTACAGAAAATTATCAAAGCAACCTGTGCAGAAGCTATCATAGGTTCCCCTGTAGCTACAGGATTATGTACAGGAAATTGACGAAGGAACATGTTCATGTTGTCTTCAAAGGTTCCTTTTTTAGTACAGGATCATCACAGAATCTGGTATTAGAACCTTTAAAGATTCCTCTTTTGGTACAGGATCCTGTACATGATCTGGTACAGGAGCATTAAAAAATTTCTTTGTCCATACAGGAAATTGTCAAAGGAAGATGCACAGGAGCTTTCAGAGGTTCTTTTGTTGGTAAGTACAGAATCCTTAACAAGATCTTGGGTATAGGAGCCTTCAAAGGTTACTTTGTTGGTACAAGATCCCTTATAGGATCCTTTAAAGGTTATTATTGGAACAGGTGGATCAGGAACATGTGTAACAGGATCCTCTAGAAAACCTGGTATAGGAGCCTTCGAAGATTCCATTGTCTATACAGAAAATTCTCAAAGGAAAATGTGCAGGAGCTTTCAGAGGTTCTTTTGATGGTAGAGGATCCTTAACAAGATCTGGGGTATAGGGGCCTTCGAAGGTTACTTTATTGGTACAGGATCCTCTATAGGATCCTTTGAAGCTTATTATTAGAACAGGTGGATCAGGAACAATTGGAACAGAATCCTCTACAGAATCCTGGGAGCCTTCAAGATTACTTTCTTGGTACAGGATCTTGTGAAGGATCTGGTAAAATAGCCTTCAAAGGATCCTTTATTAGTACAGGTTCCATTACAGAATCTGCTACTGGAGCCTTTGAGGATTCCTCTTTTGGTACAGAATCTCACACAGGATCTGGTACAGGAGCCCACAAAGATTTCCTTATATCTGTACAGTAAATTTTTTAAGGAAGATGTACAGGAGTTTTCAGAGGTTCTTTTGCTGGTACAGGATCTTTAAGAAAATGTAGGGTATGGGGGCCCTCCAAGGTTACTTTGTTGGTACATGATCTTTTGTAAGGTTATATTATCTTGTTCAGGAGCATTCGAAGATTCCTTTACCTGTACAGAAAATTTTCGAAGGAAAATTTACAGAAGCTTTCAGAGGTTCTTTTGTTGGTACAGGATTCTTAATAAGATCTGATATATTTATCCCTTTAAAGGTTATTATTAGAATCGATTAATTCGGAACAGGTGAAACAGGACCCTCTACGGAATCTTGAACAGGAGCTTTTAAGGTTCTTTTGTTAGTACAGAATCCTTCACAGAATCTGCTACTGGAGCCTTTAAAGATTCCTCTTTTTGTACAGGATCTGGTACAGGAGCCTCTTAAGATTCCTTTGTTACTACAGGAAATTTTCGAAGGAACATGTACGGGAGAATTTGAAGGTTCCTTCGTTGATACAGGATCCTTTAAGGTAACTTTGATGATACAGGATCCTTTGCATGATCTAATACAGAAATTTTCAACTGAGTGGATTTTGTGGCTTCAGGCTCTTGGAGAAAAACTTGGTGATTGATGATGATTGACAAATTTGCAATTCAGTGAATCCCTATATACTAATGACTACCGTTCATGGCACTATTGCCATCTACCATAGCTGTTTACAGAAAGTACCATCATAATTTATTGTTTTGATTTCCCTTAATTACAATAATCTGTGAATGTATTCAACTATCCAAGTTCCCAGAGATGCATATCCATGTTTAGAGTCTTTAGACAAATTCGACACATCATATGTAGCTATCGAAAGACGAATCGAGATGGAAGTCAAGTTTCCTCGAGAAGCTCCAAGTCCTCGCGGGTAGATAGTGTCACCATGTTGTACAAGCGTGCGTAAGTATACCGTATATTTCCAGTCGAGCCGTGAATTTCCGGTCGTATCTCGATGTAATCTTCACCAAGTCGAGAGTCCTCAGTAGAAGAAGGAAGAAAATGAAGAAGAAAAAGAAGACAGAGTAAAGTAAAGAAAAAAGAGTGGGAGATGGTGAACGTTGAGAAGCAGAAAGAACATGCTACACCCTATAAATACAGCCAAGTAATTGATTCAGTAATAACTAACTCAACCGAACCGATGTGCACCTCTTCCCATCTCGTTGTCCTTCCATCTACTTCTGCTTCCCTTTCCAGGCTCAGTCTCAAGACCAGTCTTCTCCCTTACCCACGAGGTCAATTGCTTTTGGAACCTTCTTATTGAAAAGAAGCATTTGAAAGGATATTAAAATTGTTCAGTTTCTGTCGATATTTTGAAGAGTTCTTCAAGTATTAAATTACTAAATCGATTCTTCTATAATTGAAGATAAGCAAAATAGAAAATATGTATTTTTAACTTTGATCATGGAAAGAATAAATGGATGGATAGTATAAACAATATTAAACGTATAAATCCAGACATGAACAAATTTTTCGGTATTCTTCAGGACCAAAATATCAGGTATAGACTATAAATTGATGAGAAACTGGTAGCTTGGAGTATGTATAATTAACGATGGTTGATAGCAGGTTCAAAAACTTTGAAATTCGAGCCGCGATTGGGCGCGGTCGCTTCTGGGACGGGTCGACCGCCGCCTCTGTGTTCGACTTCGGGGCCAGCGAGCTTCGCGTTTTGATCGATTTCCTTTAACTTGGTGTGGCGAACCTGGCCTTTCCTTCCAAAGGTTTTCTCTCATTTATGATTTAGTTTGCGTATTTCAAATTGTCTGAAAACCATATTTTCTTCCTGTAAAACGTTATTAACATCATCTGTACTCTACTTCAGAAGCGTACTGGGATTCATAAACCGGCCCGGTAAAAGTCTTGTGAACCGACCCTAAAAGCGGTTTTACGCAATTTTTTTTCAAAAGTTCAGGAGATTTCAGATAATTTAGAAGATTAACAGGGATTTTTGAGGATTTCAGTAGATTTCAAGGAATTTAAAATTATTGCAAAGGATTTCAACGGCCTTCAAGGGAATTCATAGGATTACCAAGGATTTTAGTTATTTTAAGGCGAATGTTCGAAGCTTTTAGATGTTTTAAGGAATTTTAGAAGATTTCAAAGATTTCAAGACAGTTCGAGAAATTTCAGAAAAATTAATTAAGGGATTTAATATCATTACAAAGATTTCAAGGGGTTTCAGGAGATTGAAAAATGATTATAGGTTTGCAAAGAATTTCCTTAACTAGCTAAGGATTTCAAAATATTTCATAGGATTTCAAAGCTTTTAGGGTAATTTTACCGCTTCTAAGCGTCTTTAAAGAATGTTAAAGATTTCAAAGGATTTTCATTCAATTTCAAGCGATTTCACAGGGATTTAAATACATATAAACAATTTCTGAACATTTTATAGTGTTTCTATGCATTTCAAAGAATTGCACAAGAATTAAGGGATTTCATAGGATTTCAAAGATTTGAAGATATTCTTAAATATTCAGGAGACTTCACAGCATTTGAAAAATTCCATGCGGTTTTAAGAAATTTCCAGGAATTTCGGAAAATTTGGATTTATAAGATTTCAGGATGTTTTAGAAGATATTAAGGGATTTCAGAGAATTCCGGAATATTTCAAAGGTTTTTTAAGCAAGTTCAAGGGATTTTATATAATTTCCAAGGATTTCAATAATTTTGAGGGATTTCACGAGACGTCAAATATTGTAAGAAATTTCAAGAAATATCATAAGATTTACGGTAATTTCACAGGTTTTCAAGAGATTTTTATAAAATATGCGAGGCACTCAATGAAGTGTTTAAGTGAATCTCCCAGTGTCTCAAAGGATTACATAATACTTTAAATATTTTAATGGATTTCAATGGATTTATTCAGAAAAAATAAGGGATTTCAAAAGATTTCAAATATTTGAAGAGATTTTCGAACATTCAGAAGATTTCAGAGAATTTCAAAAACTCCATGCGGCTTTAACAAATTTCCATGAATTTTGGAAGTTTTGAAAGGATTCCATATAATGTAAAAGTTCTTAAGATATTCTAGAAGATTTCAAGGAATTTCAGGGGATTTTTAAGTATCTCAAAAGATTTTTAAGCTATTTGAAGGAATTTTATCAAATTTCCGAGGATTTCAATCATTTTGAGGGTTTTTAAAGATACTCAATAAGGTAATTTAATGAATTTCTTAGGAAATTTCAAGGAATATTATCAGATATCACGTCATGTCACGGGTTCCAAATATTTTATAAAATTTCTAAGGAATGTATTAATTTTGAGGGATTTTAAAGGCAATCAATATGGTATTTTAATGAATTTCCCAGTATTTCAAAGGATTTCATAATACTCAAATATTTTAATGAATTGTTATGAATTTATTGACAAGAATTGAGGGATTTTAAAATATTTCAAAGGTTTCAAGAGATTTAAAAATATTTCACGGGATTTCACAGAATTTCAAAAACCTCATGCGGTTTTAATGATTTTCCGTGAATTTTAGAAAGATTTCATAGGATTTAGAAGATTCTAGGATATTTTGGAAGATTTGATGGGATTTCAGAGGATTTCCCATCATCTTAAAGGAGTATTAAGAAATTTCAAGGGATTTTATTAAATTTTTGAGGATTGCAATAATTTTGAGGGATTTTAGAGGCACTCAATAAGGTATTTTAATGAATTGCCTAGGATCTCGAAGGATTTCATAAGACTTCAAATATTTTAGTGAATTTCAATGAATTTATTCACAAGAATTAAGTGATTTCAAAGAATTCCAAAAATTTGAAGAGATTTTCAATATTTCGAGGCAGTTTTATATTTATGGGATTTTGAAGAATTTTAAATATGTTAGGATATTTCAAAAGATTTCAAAAAAATGTTAAATGATTTTGAAAATGTCAAGACATTTCTAAGGATATTATTGATTTTAAGGTATTAAAAAATCTTATTTACTTTCAAAACGTTTCCTGGAATTTCGGGAAAATTTTAAGGAATTTCCAAGAGATTTAAAGAATGTCAAGAAATTTTCAAGGATTTGAATGATTTCTAGGTATTTGAGAGAATTTCTGGAAATATCATCAGATTTCATGGAATTTCATGCATTTTTCAAGGGATTTTTTAGGATTTCAACTATTTGTAAAGATTTGAAGTATTTTATAATATTGTAAGGAGTGTCAAGGAATTTCATAAGCTTTGAGGAATTTTAATAGGATTTCAAAGATTTTGAAAGAATTTCAAATATTTTAGGATATTCTTAAAGAATCCGGGGAAATTTCAATAGATTTCAATAATTTTAAGAGATTTCTGAAGAGTTTGAAGATTTTAGGATATTTTGAAAGGCTTCAAGGAGTTTTCAATATATTTCAAGAACTTGAAGGGATTTCAAGGGATTTCAAGGGATTTTCAAGATTTTAGGGTATTTTGATATATTTCAAGGAGTTTTCAAGAGATTTAGAGAATGTCAAGAAATTTCAAAGAATTTTAATAATTTTTAAGTATTTAAATAAATTTCATACGGTTTTAAAGAATTCCGCAAAATTTGGAAGGATTTTATAGGGCCTATAAAATTTTAGGAAATTTTAAATTATTGCAAGAAATTTTCAAGAGATTTAAATATGTCAAGTAATTTCCCAGTATCTTGAAGATTTTAGGTATTCAAAGGAGTTTCAAAAAATATTATCAAATTTCATGGAATTTAACGGGTTTTTAAAGGGATTTCATATGATTTCAACGGATTGTAAAGATTTGAAGTGATTTTATAATCTTTTAAAGAGTATCAAGGAATTTCCTAAGATTTAAGGGATTTTAATAAGATTTTAAAGATTTTAAGGGGTTTTTTAAATTGTAATTTTAAGGGGTGTTAGATATTTTTTATTCTAAGTGCCACGCCCATTTCTCGAGGTCTACAAAATACGCATTTACGGCATCGATTACTTCTTTATGAGACGAGAATCTCTTCCCACCGAGCCAGGTCTTCAAGTTGGGGAACAGAAAGAAGTCGCACAAAGCCAAGCCAAGAGAATAGGGCGGATGAGGAATCAATTCGAAGTAAAATATTGTGGCCATCACCTTCCCAGCTGACAAAACAGTCTTCGCCTTCTTTGGCGCACTTTCATCAGGCATTACACACTGCTTTGACTGCTGCTTTGTCTCGGTTGTATAGTGGTGGATCCAGGTTTCGTTCACAGTCACGAATCGACGAAAAAGTCCTGCAGATTCCGATTAAACCTTGCCAAACGCTGCGCTGAAATGTCTTTTCAGCCACGTTTAAATTCGATCATACAAAAAGAAACGGTTTTCAACGAAGGAGCAGACTCCTCGTCAACTCTGTCTAACTCGGCTTTGATCTGCGTGGCTATCCAATGTTTTAAATAAAAATGCTTCATCATTGCACGGAACTTTGATTTTTCCATTTTTTCGAAACCTTCTGACACGCTTATTTCAAACGTGAACTTGGTAAAGGTTAGCTTGAAAAGTGCTATTTCTTGACCATACACTACAAAGTTCATCTTGGCTCTATCTTATCAGGAAGTTTATCTTACTTATCAAACGAACCTCGTATTCTCGTTCAAAAATATATCCACCGACCCCCGTAGAACAAACATTCGTGACCAAAAATGATTCCCTCAAAATACCATTAGGCTTCTCCTCCTTTCCGCTACAATAAATCAATTTAAAACAACTAGTATTCAATTTAAAAAGCCGCGAATTATTAGTTAGAAAGGGGGCTACCATCTGCATGTAAATAAGCGTCCATTTAGCCCCTTACTTAGACGCCCCTGCGAAGGTGGCTAAAAAAAGAGGCCCTTAGGGGACGATGTGGAGCTAGGTGTTAAAAGACGGTAATTAACAACGAAGAGCGCCGTAAAGAAGAAAGGAACGCGAGTGGGACAGAGTGAGACCACCTTCAGCTGGTCAGTGGCTACCAAGATTTACTGCGAAATAGCCACGTATTTATGAACTACAGGCACACACGAGCTTACATGTTACATGCACGCCAAATATCTAGATGTGTAATTCCAACTCTCTGTGCTAACCAACCATTGATCAAGTTTCGTTATAGTCAGGAATTATGAAACATTCATGCAATATCGACCACCTCTCCTTCCTTTGCTCCTCTCTCTCAAAATCATGCACTTCTTTCCATTACTTCCTAATATAATCCCCTTG
>JAUMHM010000087.1:8237958-8263564 GCA_032362435.1 Melikaiella ostensackeni | reverse complement strand
CTCTCTCTCTCTCTCTCTCTCTCTCTCTCTCTCTCTCTCTCTCTCTCTCTCTCTCTCTCTCTCTCTCACACACACACTCTCTCTCGCTTGCACTCTCGCTTCCGATCGTTCGCTCACTCGTTCGCTGACATGTCCCAAATTGCGCTATCGAAAAAATAGAAATTTTATCGCGCATTGGATTTCAGGTCTGATCATACAATTTAGATTGAATATTTTTTCTTAAACTCGATTCATCGGGAACGTTTTTACCTGTATGAGTCAAAAGAAATTTCTTAATGAAAAGATTATTAACCTTTTTTAATGAAATATCATCTCCCAGAAACATCTCACATACATCTTTATTAAATTTATTTTGATCTTTGGTTCTGTTGCAAAATCTTTTAACCTCAGAACTTCCAACATTTTCTGCCCATAATTCTGGAGACAAATCTTTTTTTTTGTTATTTTGGGAATCTGCATACTTCATTTTATGCGACTTCGAACTTAAATGACGCCTTAATTCCTTATTTGTCGCATGACTAATTACAACATTACAATGTATGCAAATCAATTCCTGCCTTTCAAACAGAGGTTTATAGGAACCTTTCCACTCCTTGGCGGCGGTTCTCCGCAACGAAGGAGCCGAGCCTAGGCTCGGTGCGCAACTTCAGACTGGGCTCATCCACTCTCTGTTTATAAATATAAATTTATAAGAATTTATCAATCATCATCAATTCATCAATTATCATCAGATCCTAGCTTTTAAGCACTCTCGATTTGGGAACGGAAATATGAACATCAGTTCTTAAGAAATGTGTGACCATTCAATTTTTTCAGAAATAAATTTGTAGATAAAAATTTTGAAAAATCATTTTTTACGAATCTAAATATGTAAGTTCATAAAAATTAAGTCATACTATATGTTATAAATATTTATAAATATAAATTCATATGAGAAAGACCATTGTGAAGAATATATAAATATTCTAAGTGTATTTCCCTCTGACTACCTTTTTTGTATCGGTAGCAAGGGTATTGCTTTCATTTCTAGAAAGTCTTTTATTTCTGCATATGAGTAATACATATTATGTACATCCTTCTGACAATCCTACTTTTGATATGTACCAAGATGACATTCAATCACTTTTTCTAGCTTATTAAAAACTTTTTTATGAGTGAATAAACTTTGTAATCAATTTGCACTTAGATTGTTATTTTTTATACTTTATTATACATAAGAATAAGCGAAATGAGGAGGGGTAAAGGGGGTTTGATGGAGATGCCAAGAGTGATCAAGGAGAGATGTAAAAGGGTCTATATGGGTGATAGGAGGGGCTTTTAGGAGTTGTGGAGTAAAGGGTCCTAATTAGAGGAGGGGGGATGATAATTATGAAGAGAGGGGTGGACGGCTGATGCGAAAAAAGTGTTTAAGTGTAGAGGGGGAGGGGTGTATGGTGGAGTAGCGAGAATTTGTTGTGGTAAATGAGAAGAGGTGGTATACAGGTATAGGGTTGTGGGGGTACTATATATTGTAAGGGGTGGTTGAATATAGTCAGTGGCGAGTGTTTACAGAGGGGGTTCAGAAGGTAAAGGGATTGGGGATAGAGGGAATTAGTGTATGACAAGAGGGATGTAAGGGAATGGTTGAGGAGTGGATGGACATGTTGAAAGGGGAAGAGTGGGTTAAGAGGGGGGATGGGTTGAGAGGAAAGGAGTGTGTAAGAAAGGACGGGGAGAGGCATATGGTGGAGTGGCGAGAAGTTATGGTGGCTAAAGGAAAACAGGTGGCATAAACGTAGAAGGATTGAGGAGGGATATGGTTAGAGGTCGGGGAATATAGTCAGGGGAAGGTTTTGGGAGAGGGTTAAGAAGGTAAAGGGATTGAACGATTTGAATAAATTGTTTGTAACAATTACTGGTACACTCAATTAATTATTTATATTCCTTAAGTATATTTTCATTAATTCTAATTAATAGCGAATCGAAAAGTTCGAGGATCTTAAAAATTTAATACTGAGCATTACTATGAGAAAAACTTCAAAATCCGTCAAGAGGTAGAGCTGGTAGAGAATCAGGGGTGTTCTAAATCTTCTAGATGTACATAAAAGAATATTTGAGGTCATAATTGTTTATTTAAATGTAGATATTTTAAGTTGTCATTTCTTGTATTATTCGATTTTCTTAATAATATTCAATAAAAAAGTGATGAATATAATTGTGAAGAACCTTTTAGGAAATAGGATGAGCTTTTGTAAATTAAAATCAAATAAAAATTACGACTTTTGCCTAAAGTGGAAGGAAAGACACAAACATGGAAATAACTACATTTAAATGAACAACTACGACCTATACTATTTTTTAATATTTACAATTAGGTTTCTCCTCTTAAATTTGTTGCAATAATCAATGAGTCTTTCTTTGTCAATCTTCTAAATCAAGTTACAGTAACTTTGAACTCGACTATATACCTAAAACACCCTTGAAAACACTAAATTCCTAGTTTTGACAACTGTGGACACCACTTCGAAAAATTCAACAAAAATATGTTTTATAAAGGATATCCTAAGGAATATATTGTAAAATATGAGCGTTGGCTGATGGAACTTGACATTCTAATCTAGAAGGTACAGAATATTTTTTAAACAATCGATAATGGTTTGAAAGAAGTTTTAAAGAGAAGAGATATCTAAAATTTGTACTAAATAATATTTAAATAATAAAATTTGACATTGTGAAGAAGGCGTGAAAAAACTGTGTTGAATGAAGGTGTTATAATTGACTTGAAGTAATGTATACGTAAAATTGAAGTACGATAAATTGATAAAAGAAGAAGAACGGAAAATAATTAAAGTGAGGATCCAGATTGGAGTTTCCCAGCCTGTCATTGGGATCGATAGACCTATCTGGCGCTAGCATAGCAACGTTACAAACAAATGATATTGGAGGGACGCTTTCGCAGCCATTAACGAGACTGCGCGTACCTTCCCCAGTATCTACCTTCACCAATTTCTCCCGTCCTTCGATGCCATCCTGATACCATATTGTGGAAAAATTTCCCTGGAATGATCCCCTTTCTTTTTTAATTTTGGAAAATTATTATTTGTGAGATTTCTTTCAACTGAGGAGCACAAAGGAAAATGGTTTTTGAATTCTGGGTAAAAATTACTTGGTCACATAGTAAAATCGTTTATTAACTAGGAGAATAGTAATATTAATAGAAATCTCTGTCAAAAAATGATATTTGCCTTGCACTCATGACTATTTTTGGATAGTAAAAATGATAATCTTTAAAATGATCAAAATAAATACAATTTAAAGTTGTTTATACTAAGATTTGTATAATATTTCAAATCGTACATAAGCATTTTACTCTATGCTGACGAAGTTATTTTTGCCATGATTGTGAGAAGTGAAATATTTCATTTATGAGGCAGTATTAAATATGAGATATGAGAGCAGAAATTGATAGACTATAGACTAATAATTGTCACCTGGACACATCCTAACCTGAACTGACTTGATCCGAAGCAATCAATGCTGATTCTCAATGTTTGCTTTAGTGGAAGGTATTGATTTGTCACAAAAGTGCGTTTTATGAATATATGTAAAACCGAATCATTTTTTCAATGACGGTCGACCATCATGAAATTTTTAATGAGCAAAACATTCATAAATACTTGTGTATGGGTCGGTGTTTAAAATTCACTCCCAATACACTTGAGATTAACGTGTTTATTACCACATTGTTAATGATATCATAAAGATTTCATCAAATCTAATTATATTATAAAATTCAGATAGCAATGCTCTATCATTTCAATAGAAAAACCGTAAAATTATATTGCAAACAAATTTTAACGCATTACTATAGTGTCAAGTAACTCTTTGTTAAACTAATTGACATACCCAAAAATACGTTTTCTGTCTTCAACTCTCGATATCGATCTTGGCACATGCATAGTGCCAAGAGCCGCCACTTTAGTAATTTATACTCGAACTCATAAGAAAATTGAATATCTAAAAGAGTATTTGGAGCTGAGATATAATAAGAACTTGTGCTACTCCACATAGTAATAGTTACCATGCGGTACTTCTTACTTTTGTGGGTTGATTTATTTCTTAAAGATTGAAATGAAATCTACTTTCTTATGAAAATTTTTGTTTTACCGAAAAAGAAACACCCAAAAAGTTTACAGATCAAAACTGGACTTCGAGACTACCCGCTTTTCCGGCTCATTAGAGACAAATGTACAATAAATTAATAATAATTAATTAAACAATACATGTATAATAAAATTATAAAACTACTTTTTCTGGAAGTATTTTCACAGCAATCATATAGAAAATCGTGACCGAGAGTGTAACAATAATAATATGGCAATGCTTTACAGTTTAGACTTTACAGTGACCCTAAAATTTCTTACTGGTTCTTTTTCTGTAGAAACATTTTTGAAAAACTATTTGAATAATCACTTTTATGAGTGATGATTAATATATCAGGAATACTTACAAGAAATTTGTATCGTTAAACAGAAGTGGGAAAACGTACACATTTTTATTCAGATATTTTAGAGCAAAACTTTTAGAATATGCACTGCACAAGTATGAAGAAAAGTTGCAGGGTACGTTTACTTTTCGGTCTATTTACCGACCCCAGTGGGTCAAATCGGCTGCACCGGTTTACACGGCCATTGCCAGCAGGGGTTTTTATTCGTAAGCAGGTCAAAATTAGAAAATTAAAAACCAAATATTTTGCAATTAGCGATTTGAAAATAAGATACTCAGAATGTACAAGTTTTTACGATTCCAAGCGTATGTAAGTTGTCTAAGAAAGGTAAAAATTTGAATGAATTTAATTTAAGGAACACGCAGAAGCCGTCCATGAGGGTCATAAAATTTCTTAGATTAATAGAATATCCATTATTTAAACTAAATATCAACCCGAAGTTTAATTACTTTCACCTTTTGCAAAGTGCTCCAAGTATAGTTCATCTGAATTTTCTTTTATTACCCCTTACTGGAATGGTTGTATCAAGTTGAATTCTGGATATTGCAGAAACAAGCTCGAACTCAAAATCTCGAAATAAATACCTGAAGGGACTAATTGCTTCCTTTTCCTTTATAGGTGCAGTTGAATCTACAGCAGAAGCTGGGAATGTGACATCTGCGAGCGAACGCAGAATGAACTACCGAAACGTACAAAAACTCGTAAGTATAAACCGCAAAAACAATGTATACTTGTTGAACGATTGTCATATAATTCAATATATATATATATAGATTTCATAGTTTTATGCGATTTGCTTCACAGGCAATGCAGAAGTTCTCTTAGTAAAGTTGAAGGACCTGGAAGACAACCAACTGGATCAATGGGATGAGGTTTTAGCGTATTGGCGTCAAACTTCTTCAATTCGCAAAGATCAATTTTTCTTTGAGAATCTCAGTTTCGGAACTCGGACTATATATCAAAATATGCTTGCTTGTCATTGAAGAACAGATATGAATTGGTAAGATATTTTCTACATTCACGCACTCACACACAAAGTCACAATTAACACAATTGACACTTTACTCTGTAACTACAGTTCATGTCCAGTTTCGAACAAATATATCCAGGAAAGACCACGAATTTTGAAAAAGTTTGGAGACTGATGTGTAATCGTATTCTGCAGTTGTTACAAACGTTTATAAAACCAAACTTATCACGAACATTAACAAGCTTTCCAGTGGTCTGTATGAATAAAAAGTCACTTGACCAAATATGGCTTATGATTTTCTGCAACTAATTAGACGACGTTTGTACACTTGTGTGCAAGAGTATAACATATTTATAATTACCATAAGTATGAATATAAGAGAATGTATAATTAAAACTATAACTATCCGTAGATACGTAAAATTGGTTGATAACTGAAAAATAAAAACGAAAAACTTTACTATCTAGCATTTGGAGCAATCAAACAATGCCACAATTCATGTTTGAAGCGGTTAAAATTACTATGTGGCGATGTTCCAAAAACTATTTATCAAAGTGCTTGAAGTATTCAGAAAATGTATATCTACTAGTTCGATCTGATTCTATTTACCATGTACAGAGCATACCAAACAGTTTCAAATAGTACAATTTACCATGTGGCATAGCGCGTAAGGCTGTACTTCATAGGATATGCAGGTACCTGCAGTAGTTATACCTGCAACTTGACAAGGGTTAAGTTTACTATGTGACCAAGTACAAATAACTCTTACTTCCAGCAGCGGATCCAGAATTTTTTTTTGGGGGGGGGTGCGGGGAATTTTGTCTCTTAACATATTTTTAATATCGCAGTTAGTTTAAAACTTGCTATTATTTGAAATTCAAATTATTTACCGCGCTCTGTTCACAGTGCACTCTGTGGATCAACTCATCAATCGCTCTGGGGCTGCTTTTTTTCTCTCTAATTTTCCTAACCTTACACACAGCCTTGCAATTTATGATAGCAACTCGATGGACACATAAATGTGCAAATAATAATATATTTCATATTTTAATCATGCAAGCTTATGTTGTGAAGTTATTTTTCATCATGAAAAGAAACTTGTTGCTCTATTTTCGTCGACAAACTTCTGAGCAAGATAATGAGAAGAAACAATGCATACAGGTGAGCACTCATTATTCATCGTATTCCATGAATATTTTACATAACATTTTAATGCATTTCGAGCTGAATATTTTGTAATCATTTTTTCCATCATAACATGAACTAATCGTTAATTTTCCGATGAATTGTATTTCTCACGCAAAAAATATTTTATTTTTGAAAGATCAAATATCTACAACAAATTTATTTATTTACACCGTGCACTGCTAATTTTTTATTTAAAAAAACATTATAAAGTCTTTCAATTTCCGTAATAATCGATTGAAGTGTAATTAACATTCCGAGTCATTGAAACACTTCCTAGTATTAGCACTTTAAATCGTTTAGTTTCGGTGCTTTCATTCGGAAAGTAATCTCAAAATATCGCTTCTATTTTATGCTTTTTTCGATTCTTAAGTTTGGAATAAAAGGTTTTTAAGCTTATGAATGAAATTCTAACTCGGCTAATAAAATTTTATGAAAATTTTTGCATTTATAGGTTGAAGAGAAAGACGAAAATCCCCGCTCATCACTACCTAATATAAAATGCTCACCAGTCACTATATCTCATTCTTCACTAGCTCCTGCGAATCAAGGAACGTTATCAGAAGATACTTAAAATTTCCCAGATAAACAGAAGTCAGTGTTGATTGACAATCTTGTCAATAAAACAGCTTCTTCTAGTTGTTCGGATAATGAAGAGACAATCAAAATCGATGCTGTAATTTCAAAATTTGATATTGGAAGAGTTGCGTGCCAGAAACCAGAAAGTATTTCGGTGAAAGTATTGTATTTTTATGTTAACAGAAACAGAAAGTATTGTATTTCAACAGAAAGTATTGTTTTTTATATTTACAAAAAACTGAAAGTATTTTAGAAATTGATCACAACGAATGAAAACCCCTTGTTACATTCGAGTTTACGAAATCAGACTCAAGAAATTTTTAGATTCCAATACAGTTGGTGCGCACGTTCTAATTGTTCAGCATATTCTGCAAAAGATGATGGTGCTTTTTGTATGTATTGTGTCACATGCGGCATTGAACTTGGCATGAAAAAAAGAACTGCGTTGGGAAAATTTGTTGAAAAACCTTTCCAGAATTGGAAAAGGGCACTAGAAGATTTTCAAAATCACGCGCAGCTTACTTACCATAAAAAATGCGTGCTCGATATTGAAAATTTATGTGACATTGCACGCGGAAAAAAAACCAATTGATGTTCAACTTGATACACGAAAAGATAAGTCAAAGAATGATGCCATTAAAAGATTAATACCCATGTCAAAGCTGTTATTTTGTGTGGTAAGCAAGGAATTGCACTACGTAGGCGCAATGCACGCCAGCAAAATATTTCAAAATGAAATCATTGACATTTGCCACAACTTGACTACAATGTACATTGTCAACAACGTGAATGAATCACAAGGATTTCTAATATTAGCGGATGGTATAGCAGACATTGCCGGGATTGATCAGTTTGCCATTTGCGTTCGGTACTTTGACCAATCCTCAAATCTTCGAGAGCATTTCCTAGCATTTATTCCCGTTACAGCCGGCTATTACAATCACCTGATGAAGATCTCACTGAAGCAATGAGATTAGTAGACGATGCTTTAAAGAAATTCGAAGAAATGCGACAAGATGCAGAAAAAAGCTTTCATTTGTTTTTCGAACATGTTGTTAGGAACAGAAATCAAGGTACCGCGATACAGTTGTCGCCAAATGAACCGTTCCAATTTGAAAACCAGAGACGCCGAGGCATACTATCGCATCGCTTTTTATAGTACATTCCCTTCTTTGATTCATATTGCTCATCTGAAAAGCTGGTTCCTTGACCATAAATCAGTTTTAGATCATTTTTGTGTTTTGTTTCCAAAGTACGATTTTGACGGAAAAAAACTGAAGAATTGTTTGCCCCCTATGAAAAAGTAATCCATTGTTCGAAACAAAACTTTTTTGCGGAGGTAAAGTTGTGGAAACAGCGAATTTCAGGTAAACATTTTTGAAATGCTCTCGAAGCATTACAAGTAGTAAACAAATCGTCTTTTGGGAATGTTTTCGAGATTTTACGTATATTGGCACTTTTGCCAGTTTCAACAGCTACACCTGAACGAAGTTTCTTATCTTTGGAAAGGATCAAAACCTACTTGCGAAATACGATAGGTCAAGAAAGGCTCAACGGTCTAGCATCTATGAAAATTCACAAAGATATAGATTTGTCAGTTGACGAAGTTTTAGAAGAATTTTTCGAAAAACCAAGAAAAATATGATGAAAAATCTTCATTTCATTATAATTAAGAAATAATTTTTGAGGTATCAAGATACTTCATGTATGCATAAAGAGAAAAAGTAAAGGTTGTAATTAAAAATTCCGAGTTACAATATTTTATTCCTTATAAAAAGGAAGGAGAATTTGAGGAATTCTTGTATCATTGGGTACATTATGAACCTGAAGGTAGAGGTTTGAGGTCAGGAGCAAGCGCCCCTTGCAGACCGGCACGATGTGATCTTATTATACGAGAGCGATGATGACCATGTTTAGGTGTTGGCTTGTCAGATTTAAGAATACACCTAACCGCCCTTCTTTATCCAGCAACGATTACGGTAAAGAGGCCTCTTTAGTCACGTTCACGATGTTGGCGGTACTTACTTCTACCATCTTTATTCTATAATCTATATCTACTATATTTTATAGTATAAACTATGAAACCCTCTTCTGCACCAGGATACAAGAGATTCGCTTTAAGGTGCTCTTTATTGAAACTTTGCTTTACTATCTTGGTTATAGCATCGAATAAACTTAACTTCGAAACTACAATCTCTTATACCGATAAATTGGCGAACTTGAAAGTTATTTTATAGTATCAAATCTTGTGAATGTTTCTACAATCAGAGTAGTCGTTCAAACTTCAAACAAAATTCCACGCTATTTCCCTGTTTTCCGGGTCGAAAATTACATTTTTTCTGGTTGTCTTTTAAGCGCTTATTAGAATTATCACTCAATACTAATTGCTTTATTATATACTTTTTAAAATGGATTGAACATTTTGAAAGTCGAAGGTAAAATATATAAAGTAAATTATTGTAAAAGTTATTCCAGACTTCACAGCACAAATTGCTCTCAAAACAGGAGAAATAGGGCGTTTTCTCAAGAAAGTAGGGGAATAAATTCTTTTAAATAACATTGTAGGTACCATATTTTCAATAGCAAATTTATTCTCTATCACAATTCTACATGACAAGACCTTCAATTTGAGCCATCCCCGAGAAAAATCGGACTAAAAAAAGCTTCCAGCAAAGGGGGCTGAAAAACCAAATTTCCTCATTTTTCTTCTCTTTCTTATTTTTCACCACTGATATAAAAAAATGAGAATGTAACATAGAAAATTTTATTCTTTACCGCATTTTAACATTTTAAGAGCTTCCATTTGAGCCATATTCGAGAAAAATCGGATTAAAAGAAAAGCTTCCAGCACACGGGTCTCAAAAACCAAATTTCCTCATTTTTCTTATTTTTTAACCACTGATATAAAAAAAAAGAAATGAAAAATAGGGAATTTCATTCCTTATCGCAATTCTACCTGTCAAGAGCTTCAATTTGAGCCATCCCGGAGAAAATAGGCCTAAAAGAAAAGTTTCTAGCATTGGGGGTCTAAGAAAAATAATTTTTTCCCATTTTTCTTTTTTTTTTAATCACTGATATAAAAAGAGAAAACAATAACGTAGGAAATTGCATTAATTAGATGAATTCTTCATGTCAACAGCTTCAAGTTGAGTTATCCTCGAAGAAAATGGGACTAAAAGAAAAGTCGGAATAAAAGAAAGTCTTCCAGCACAAGGGTCTAAAAAAAAATAATTTTTTCCATTTTTCTTAGTTTTAATCACTGATATGAAAAAAGAAAACTATAACGTAGAAAATTGCATTAATTAGATGAATTCTTCATGTCAACAGCTTCAAATTGAGCTATTCCCGAAGAAAATCGGACTAAAAGAAAAGCTTCCTGCATAGGGATCTGAAAACCCAAATTTCCTAATTTTTCTTATTTTTTAACCACTGATATAAAAAGCAGAAAACTATAATATAGAAAATTGTACCTATTAGACCAATTCTTCATGTCAAGAGCTTCAATTTGAACCGTGACTGAGGAAAATCGACTAGAAGAAAAGCTTCCAGCATGGATGTCTCAAAAAGCAAATTTCCTCATTTTTCTTACTTTTCATATAAAAGAAAGGAAGAATGTAACATAAAAATGTTTATTTCTTATCGCAATTCTATATGCCAATTTGAGCCATGCCTGAGGGAAATCGGACTAAAAGAAAAGCTTCCAGCATAGGGGTATTAAAAACCAAATTTCCTCATTTTTCTTATTTTTCAACCACTGATATACTATAATAAAAGGAGGATGTGACATAGCGAATTGTATTCTGTATCGCAATTCCACATGCCACGAGTTTCAATTTGAGGCATCCTCGAGGAAAATCGGACTGAAGGAAAAGCTTCCAGCATAGATGTCTCAAAAATCAAATTTCCTCATTTTTCTTATTTTTTGTAACCACTAATATCAGAAAAGGATAATGTAACATAGCAATTCTTATTCCTTATCACAATTTTATACGCCAAGAGCTTCGATTTGAGCCATGCCCGAGGAAAATCGGACTAAATAAAAGCTTCCAACATAGTGGTCTCGAAAACCAAGTTTCCTCATTTTTTTTTCATTTTTCTTATTCTTTAACCACTAATTTTAAAAAAGGAGGATAAAACATAGTCAATTTTATTTCTTATCACGGTTCTATATGCCAAGAGCTTGAGTTTGAGCCGTGCTCAAGGAAAATTGGATTGAATAAAAGCTTCCAGCATAGAGGTCTCAAAAACCAAGTTTCCTCATTTTTCTTATATCTCTTATACTTCAACCACTGATATAAAAAAAGTAGTATAAAACTTCTTGCTGCCAAGAGCTTCAATTTGAGCCATCCCTGGGAAAAATCGAACAAAAAGATAGCTTCCAGCATAAGGTTCTAGATAAAGAATTTCCCCCATTCCTCTTATGTTCAACTACTGACATAAAAAAAGAATATAACATAGCAAATTTTATTCTTTACAGCAATTCTACATGCCAAGAGCTACAATTTTAACAATCCTCGAGGAAAATCGGACTGAAGAAAAAGGTTTCAGCATAGGGGTCTCAAAAACCAAATTTACTCATTTTTCTTATTTTTTGTAACCACTGATTTCAGAAAAAGAAGAATGTAACATAGCAATTTCTATTCCTTATCGCAATTCTATATGCCAAGAGCTTCAATTTGAGCCGTGCCCAAGAAAAATTGGACTAAATTAAAGCTTCCAGCATAGAGGTTTCAAAAACCAAATTTACTGATGTTGCTTATTTTTCTTATTCTTTAACCATTGATATAGTAAAAAAATATAACATAGCAATTTTTATTTCTTATCGCAATTCCACATGCTAAGAGATTCAATTTGAGCCATCCTCGTTAAAAATCGGACTAAAAGAAAAGCTTTCAGCATGGAAGTCTCAAAAACCAAATTTACCGATTTTGCTTATTTTTCTTATTCTTTAACCATTGATATAGAAAAAAAAATATATAACAGCAATTTCTATTTCTTATCGCGATTCCACATGCCAAGAGATTCAATTTGAGCCATCCCCGTTAAACTTCGACCAAAATCTATTACGTAGGTAAGCAAAGTCAACTGCGTAACACCCCTCTTTTTAGACATGGTTTAGTCCCCTAAGCCTATTGTGAATTTTGTAGGCCTAATCGGTTCTATTAGATTCATTAAAGGTTGAGCAGAGGCAGTATAAGTTACAATTTGTGAAATAATCTGATTCTTAGTTTTAACGCAGAATAAACAAAGTTTTTTAGGTAAAATAAAAAAATTATAGATATTAGCTATATTTTTTAGTGTATTTTCGGTGTCGTCCAAGCTTAAGCGGGCTTGTTTGAGTTCATCATTATCTATCTGTTTAAGGAGTTGAATTAATTTTCGTTCTAATTTCTTTAGGTCCTGTTCGTCGTAATTAATATCATAGATTATATTAATCCAATAAGTTTGCCTTTCTTCTAAATGTTTGAGTAGATCTATCTGATATTAATTATTGTATATTTCACAACTATTATCTTCTATTTTAGCAGGATTGATTATTTCTACAGTCGTTAAATTTTTATCGCAACTTATATCTAATTTTATTTTGACAAGAGGGATTATAATGTATCCATTGGGAATAGGTATAAACGTTCCCTTACAAAGTAAATACGAAGATTGATTATAGTTTCGATCGGAATATCTTTCAAAGAGGCTTGCTTCACAGGTTTTACCATCCATTATTTTGAGATTTGGTTGATTTAGTTTACAAATCAGGTGACTCGTTATGGTTATACAATGTTCAATCGTCTGTCTATTCGTGGGAACGTATGAATTTCTGAATATGATTACTAATTCATGGTCAGGTATAATAGACAAATATAGGTTACCCTTCTTTTCAGAAATAGGAATGATTTTTTGTAAAGATCCTTCTTTCTTTTCTAAGGCAGGTATGTCTGGAATGTAAGTAAAGAGTCCTTGAACTATTGCTACGAAGAGCGAGCTAATGTCAAGGATATACTGGTAATTTTCTTCTGTTTTATCAAAATGATAGCGTGTTCTATGGTGCTCTTCGAACTCTTATAGCGTTTGTTTTAAAATTGCAGGTGTGAAAATTTGCGGGTGCGCTATCCCGTGTTTGCCATCATTGATAGCATCGATGGCAGTATCGATGTTTTCGTTCATATCGTCTATTAGGAGTGTAATCAATATAAGTTTGGTATTAAGAAAATTATATTTAGTGTTATTATTTGTATGTTCTAATTTTTGTGCTGGTCCGAGTTCCTTTCCAATTCCTTTCTTTATCGATAAATATTCTGTTGACGAGGAGTCTCATATTAATTTAAGAATCTTTGTATGATTTGATAGTACTGATGCTATGGCTTTATTTTCAGCGTATAATTTGTCAATTTTAGAATTTATTTGAGATCAATCGGATTCAGACAGTGTTTCAAATAAAGTTTTAGAGATATCGCCAACAAAATTGGCTAATCCTCTCTTATGTCTTTGTTTTCCGAGTAATTTGTGCAGGATTGTGATTTTAGAAGTCAATCGGTTGTATCTTCCTTTGACTAACCTTAATTATTTTTTTGGCGCACATGAAATTCCGCAAGCTCGTTCAGCTAGAATTAGGGTGTGTTCTATTGCTTCTAACCTTTGATCTGTTGTAGTTAAATTTATTCCTATAATGAGTCTCCATTCTTCATGGCACAGATGTATCTTTTTCATTTGTTCCACATAGACATTTCCTTACAGTTCTCATAATATGTAATATGCTCTAGTAGCGATTATTATTGTACAGATTAGCAACAACACCTTCATCTGAAAAATAAGGCATTACTTAGTAAATATGTATTCGAATTATTTTGTCTCTATCCCTTGATCTAATATTGTTGTTATCTATTAGATCTATTACTTCATATGGACCTTTCCAACTAGGATTTAGTTTATTGGTCTTGGTATTATTTTTAATTTTTTCTTTATCGCCTGGTTTGTAAATCGGTTGTGCTCTTACTATTCCTTCGTCCAATCGCTTTGTGGTATTTTCTTGTTATAATTCTATTCTCTCCTTTATTTTCATAATATTGCGGTCGTGTTGCAGTTTCCAGTTTTTGATTAGGTTTTGATATGTGAGGTTAGTTGATGGGGCTATTGTAGATGGAATATTAGGTTCTCTTTCAAAAGTGGCTTCAAAGGGTGTTATTCCTAAAGTTGCATTTTTCGTAGTATTTATTGCGAAACTGATAAATTTTAAATTACCATTCCATTCGCTACTATTTTCGGCCATTAATGTTTTAATTAAGTTTTTTAAGGTAGAGTGTATTCTCTCAATGTTACCGTTCGATTGAGGATAAAACGCTGTTGTTTTTATGTGTTGAATTCTAAGTGTTTCCTCGAATTTCTGCATTAACTCAGATAGGAAGTTTTGTCCTTGATCAGATAAAATAGTTTTAGGCGTACCAAAGATATAAATATAGTACTCTAACAGTCCACCAATAATTGAATTTGATGTTTTGTTCTGTAACGGCAGTAGCACGGTGTACCTTGTTAATCTGTCTTGGATGCTTAATATGTATTTATTACCATTTCGAGTTTCTGGTAAAGGTCCGAAAATGTCTAGGGCGATTTTATCATTAGGGTTTGTTGGGCTGTCGGGTAGTAGACTGGATGCTTGGTTGGTTATTCTGGTAGTTTTTTGTGATTGGAAAATGGGGCATTTAAAACGTAATTCTCAATTTGCTCGTCCATTCTTTACCATATTCCAATTTTCTTTGCTCCTTCTGAGGTATTCTTTTCTCCCAGGTGAAACAAGTGAGCTTCTTTCATCATTTGTTCTTTTTCAGCTTTAGCAAACTCTGCAGTATTTCAGAAGCATAAATGGAATCCTGTATCTGGATAATAATTTAATAAGAATTGTACTAGTTCTTGAATTAGTTCTTTCTGTACGGGAGTAAATAATGGATCTCCAAATTTTAGTCGCAATAATGTCAATTTTCTATCTCCGATTTCAGCTATAATCCAGGCTAAGTGTTTTAGCCAGTTCTCTTCTTCATATTTCGGCATGCTTCCTTTTGTAATTTGCTTCCATAATTTTCTTACAGCATTTGGTTTGATTTTCACTCGCTCCTTGATGACAGGGTCTAATCGCCATTCCATAAATTCGTTGTACCAGTTGACTCAGGGATTTTCATATGTTTTTTGCAACTTGTCTTCTGCGTCAGAATCCATGAATGAACTTGATTTCTCTCCACTGAGCATCTTGATTTTTTCATGTGGTTTTAGTGTTTTAATTTCGGTGATTTCAGGCTTTGTTGTCATAGGTTCTGGTGTTTCTAATTGTCTAGAGAAAGGTGTATCTAAAATTTCGATTTCTTCAATTTCAGGTAGCTCTGCTTCTAGTTCATCAATGAGGGCGTCCTCGAGGGCTTCTTGTAATAAATCTCTTTCTTGGATGGGAAATAGTCTTAATAGGCAGTCTGCAGCTTTATTTTCTTTTCTTTCGCGTACTGCACTTCGTATTTATATTCTTCGAGTCTTAACCTCCATTTCAATAATCGTGAACTAGGGTCTTTGACATTATGAAGCCATAAAAGGGCTTTGTGGTCAGTTTGAATCTTAAAAGATTTTCCAAGCAAGTACTGTCTTAATCTTTTCACTGCCCATACTATGGCTAATAATTCTTTTTCGCCGGTACTGTAGTTTTCTTCAGCTTTATTTAGTGTTCTCGATATGAATAAACAAGGGTGTCCTTTTTGTGACAATACTGCACCTAGTCCGTGGTTAGAAGCGTCAGTTGTTAGGGTAAATGTGTCTTTAAAATCCGGGAATCTTAAAACGGGTGATTCGCATAGTGCTTTTTTTAATGTATTAAAACTCTTTGTACATGTAGGTGTCCAATCAAAAATAGCGTCCTTTTGTATCAATTTTGTTCAGGGTTTCGCTATGGATTTGAAGTTTTTCATGAATTTTCTATAGTAACCGACAAGTCCTAGGAATAATTGAACTTGCTTGACAGTTTTGGGTTCTTTCAAATTTTAGACCGCTTCTACTTTAGCTGGGTAAGGTTTCACTCTTTCTGCTGTAATTAAGTGTCCTAAGTATTCGAGCTCGGGTCTGAGATACTCACACTCAGGAGGTTCTGATTTTGATTGGAGTTATTTGATTCTTTCTAAAATGGTAACTGAGTTCCTGTTATGTTCTTTTGAGGTTTCTCCAAATATTACAATGTCATCAATATAGACAAAGCATTCTTTACCTATGAGTCCCCTAAATGCGTTGTCCACCATTCACTGGAATGTGGCCAGGGCATTTTTGAAACCAAAGGGCATTTTGTTATATTCGTAATGTCCTCGAAATGGAGAAAATGCTGTTTTTTTTACTCTTCTAACATGGGAATTTAATGGAATCCAGCACTCATGTCAAATACTGAGAAATATTTTGCCCGTCCGAGTTGGTCTAAAATATTGTCTATGACTGGTAGAGGGTAGGCATCCTTGTCCGTATCCTTATTCAGTTGCCTGTAGTCAATAACCATTCTGAGTTCATTCCCCTTTTTGGAGACTACCCAAAGTGGTGAATTGAAGGGTGATTGCGAGTGCCTGATTATTCCTTTCTATAAAAGTTTTTGAGTATTTTCTAGAGCAAATTCCTTGTCAGCTTCAAGAAGCTTATGCGATCTTAAACTGACCACTTTGCTTGAATTTAGTGTGATTTTGTGGTGTGTTAATGTGGTACAGGGTAAAGAGTCACCGGGTGAAGTAAATACTTCCTGGTATGTGTGAATGATCTTGCGCATTTTGATTGTTTCTGGTATCAAGATAGGGTTTGCGGAATAATTATTTATTGGTACACTGATTTCACGATTTTTTATGGTGTAAATTCCATCAGGAGTCAGTTCATTTTCTTATATCCAAACATGAATAAGATGTTTTTTCTTTGCATATGGTATATAAGCTGCTTCTGACGACTGATGTCGGTCATTGCCCATTGCAAAATTCTTAAGAAATTTCATTTTTTCGAATTTGTCTGGTAATTCGCTTTTCTTTATAATGTTCATCGATACCCCTGAGTCCACTCATAAATTGTATTCTGTGCCGTTTCTTCTTTTTCCTCTAATGGACAATAGTTGTCCACATATTGTTGAGTCTCGACTGAGTCCTCGTACTCTGTTCTATCATTTCTTCTTCCGTCATTAAGTTGCTGTCTATTATATTGTCTTCTTCCTCTCGAATTGTTCTTATTTGGGGTGGTCGTTTGAAAGATTGACCGTATTGAAAATTTGCTGGTTTTGGTGAACATTGTGTTACATTCCAAAAGATTTACTATAAAAAATAACGTCGGAACACTCACAAGTATATTCAAAGAATTGACAGTTTATTAAATCAAAACAGAAATAATTGGTTACATTAAAACACGACTCAAAAGCCAGCTTTATACCCCAACTGTTATTTCGCCTCTTGGCTACTCTTGACTCGCTCAAAAGCTGAATGCTTACGGAAAGGTTCTCACGACGCTATCGTTACGACGTCGCTCGTCCAACTGTCCTCGACTCGCGGTAACTCGCACTGTTGCCAATCTATTCCCAGTGATAACTAGTTTCTTATTAAAACTCCCTAGATAATAAATTTGAAATTATAACATTCGGCCACCCTATTCCGTGCATGGTCTTCAAGCTCTGATTCTACAAACAATAATCGGAATCTCTTGAAGAACAAATCAAAAGCTAATAACTAAAATTCAGCTCAACGCATAGTCATCTAATCGCTTAGGCGGGCGTATTTTTCGTCGTGCTCTCGGACGGTTTACAATATCTCGATGTTTATTTTCGAAAGCTAGATTTTCGCTCTGACTCATTACCCTCAACAGGTTCTGATACAATTACATTTTCGTCGTCGTCACTAGACAATTTTTCTCTTTCATTCTCACTTTCGTCATCAGAATCTTCGAAATTTTTGCTGCCACGCCAAATTTTTAACTGCGTTACATGAAACGTAGCTTTTATTCTGCCTGGGCCTTGCGCGTTTAAAGACTTCTTCGACCTTGCCTTATCATAACGCGTGTTTGCTCTCTTTTGTTCAATCTTAATCTTTTCTCGAATATCGCGTCTCAAATTTTCCGGAATTTTATAAGTTTCTGAACGAACAGTTAACAACCTAGTTTGACCATCTTCAAAACGGAGTAAGTATCTATAGAGCAGCTCGAACGGAGTTTCGCCAGTAGTTTTGCTAATCGCGGTATTCAGGTCACGCTGAAGCTTCGGTAGGTTTAGGTCCCAATCCCGACCTTCAACATCGTTTGAATTTGACTGCATGGCTGGAATGATAGTCTGATTGAGACGTTCCACCTGCCCATTATCCTGAGGGTGACGACTCGAAATCATCACGTGTTTTATGCCATATTTTTTACAACAATCTGTAGACTGTTTAGCCGTGAACGATGTTCCTCTGTTCGTTATAAACCGTAACGGAGCTCCGAACCTCTCTATGAACTTCTCCATTGTTTGACGGTCGTACTAGCCTTTTCATTTTTGACCGCATACAACTGTACAAATTTGGTCAAATTACGAATAGCTACAAGAACAAATTTCTTACCTCTGCCAGTCGTGACAAAGGGGCCCAAGTGCTCGAGGTGTACGGTTTCAAAGGTTCGCTTTCCTACAGTAATAGGATGTAACTCTCCTCGTTATGTACCTACCACCTTTTCAGCAAGGATACATTCTACGCATGATTTAATGTGTATTTTTACATAGGGCCTCATGCCTGGAAAAAATAATGTTCTCTAAGGGGCTGTTCATAAACCTCGTGATACAATTTTCACCAAAAATTGCCCCCTCCCTCCCCCCTTGTGATACTCTGTGACATGTTGTTGGACCCCCTCTAGATATCACGTGATATTTCATAGACCCCCCCCCCCTTTTAGCACACTTTCAAAAAGTGATATTGCCCATATAGTTTGTATCTTTATTTTTCGTCAAATTTACATTTTAATATAAGATAGAAACTTCAAAATATATATAGTAAGTTTCAGTTATACACAGAAATGATGTCAGAATTGGAATTCATATCCATGGAGAATTTGGATGGATGTCCATCGTAATTAAAGGAGCTTGATCAGTTACTTTTGTTTGCGAAAAATCAACCTTGTTTTGCTCAACCAAATCTTCGTCGATCCATTCCCATGTTTCATTTTCGTTCTCAATAATAGCAGCCAGTAACTCTCGCTGACGTCTTGCTGCTATTCTCACAGGTCGGATTTTTGGAAATGGAGGTTGTTGTCCACAGCACTTTTTGTGTTTTTCTAATTTGTTCAAACAGGCTAGGTATAAGCCACATTTCTTGCAAACTTTGCGTTCCAAATTTTTTTTCACTGACGGACAAGCAATATCGTACGGAATTTCGTTATATTGTGGGAATTTCGTTTTGTACATAGTACTTTTCAAAATTTCGGAAGCACAAAGAGATTGAAATTCACCGTCCTCTTCAGATATTTCAAGTCCAAAATCTTTTTGAGAAATCCTGCAAGGTGGAGGCAAAAAGCGGTCTTTCAATATCTTGAAAATGGAGCTGCGTGGATTTGAGCAACATTTTACATCCAAACATTTGGTGATTTGTAGGAAGTATTGACTCGTGCGAACATGTTTATCCTCCCATTTTTGATCTTTTTTTGCGAGATGTAATTCTTCCATTTCGGAATTTTCTGGGCGAACGTACTCACTCACGACATTATATCCATCAATTGAATTATTTGACCATATTTCAGCCAGCGTCTCTCCAGCATATCGAAAGTTGTCTTTTTCTTGTTTGTCATCGACTGTTTTTCCATTTTTATCAAGGTGCGTCCCATAATTCTCATGTGGAAGAATAACACCCGTCAAATCTTTGCTTAACGGAGCCATTCGTCTTTCAACTCCGTTGAAAGCACTGCGACCTGGAGCATTACATGCAACAAATAAAGCATCCAGGTCGTTGATCAAAAAGTGATGAATTCCGGTCTCAATTACTTTGGTTTAACGCGGATTTTCGTCAGGGCCGCCATCTACAGGGAAAATCCAAACAGGTTTTACAACGTCAAGCATATTTTTCGTAATTTGGTCGAAGTCTGGTAATTCCAAAATTCTTTCGATGTCCAAAGCATGAGAAAATGCAGTAGAAGAAGCATGTTTTCCAGATCGTATGGCAATATATGTGGGACCAGAATAACCTACAGCATCTCTAGCGCCTATTCCATTTTCTTTGATGATGATTCCGGCGTAAACTGATGAAATGAGTTTATGCGACGGCGCGATGACCCAGTCATGATCAGGAAGCCGGATGGGATATTCAACATGCATTAATCGTGGACTTTGTTTGTGAGCAGCTGTAATAAAATTAATACTCAAGCTAAAGTAGCCACGAAAATAGCCACTATAAAATTTGGAAATTCGAAAAAAAAACTTCATAAATTATGATGAAACATGATTGAACAAAACAAATACGTTTTAAACGTATTTTTACCAGTTATGCCGATAGGAACGCGTGCTTTATCATCTTGGCTTATAAACACGACTTCTTTGGGTCCAAGAAGTGATCCGAGTTCCTCCAAATTATGTATTGTTGCTGCTGCGAAATGCGTATCGACATGATTTTTATGGAAATTTGCTTGTGGCTTGGCGAGTTTGATGGGTACAGTTACGATATGTTTTTTTCCTTCAACTGAATCCTTTCTGCGTGGAAGTAAACGCAAATACGTTCCACTTTTACTAATTTTGAATCCGAAATTGTTTTGCAAAGCTTCAGTCAATTCATTTAATGATTTTATGCAACGGATCTTATCGCTTCGTCGTTTTTCATCTCCTGAAGAGACATGGGTACAGATATCAATAATTGTTTTCAGTAATTCCGGCTGTTCCTCTTTTATTCTAGGGCGTCCACTTTTTTCACGTATTTTCATATGTTTTTTCAGCTCGGGATTTTGAGCAAATGCTGAATCGAACGCTCTTTTTTCCCCATTCTGAAAATTTTGTTTCTTTCTGTTTTTTCCTTTCTTTGTTTCAATTGTTTCTTCAAGATAGCTAAGTCATTCTTCTTTGCCATGAATAATTTCAATTCTTCTTCATTCAGCATATTTCCTTGATGCCTTATTTCTAATGAGTCTATTTCGAGTTGGGTAGAATTTATTTTTACTTGCAATTTATCTTGAGCTGGAGTTTCTACCTTTTTTTCACTTGTTGTTTCACCCTATATACAAAAAAACCATTCATAGACAAATTTTCAGATGATCGAATGAAATAGAATATTTCATCACTATGATTTTTTTTCTTGAAAATATTACTAAATTTAGTAGAATCTGAATTCTCATTTTGAGAAAATCGTAATTTTTAAAAATTTCAAGAAATGTGCGTTTGCATTTTATCACTTACATCAGAGACAGGAATTACAGGATCGGAAAGGTCTTTGCTATTATTTTCATTAGAAACGGATTTCGAGTTCAAGGATAAAGATCGTTTCCCAAGCTCTTTTGATGAACTAGAATCTGGCTCTTTCGATGAAGTACCTTTGTTAGCCGCTGCCTAAGTACAAGAGTAGAATTATAGCATGTTCGTAGAGATTATTCGTACTATAAATATTAATGTGAAAAAATTTACTTTGCTCCAAAAAGACATCAATCGACTCTGCTTTTTCATAATCAAATTCGACAATTCCTGCAACTTATTCTCCATCACAAACTGAAAATTTTCTTCGTTTTTGTGTTGGTTCCAAAATTCATTCGTCATTTTTTGTAAATCACTAGGCTTTTTCTCATTATACGCTGCTTTCATTTTAGACTCAAATTCTCGATATAATTGCTTTTTATCCATATTGAATGTTTAAAATGACAAAAAGGTTCACCGATATTCGAAATAGGTAAACAAGAACTCAGGTTATGATTATTTGTTGACAATTCTGAAGCTGATGTTGCAACCGTTGCAACATACGGTGTAAACACAAAATACTTTATGCAGTGCTGCCACTAATCGAAACATCTGTAGTTCAGCAAGCAAACCGCGCGATATTTGAATAATCAAAATTGAAATTTGGTATAAATGTTTCTGTAAACTCAACCAAGGTGCTACTGATGTCAAGTACAAAAATAATTAAATGTATCACGTGACTTTTGAATGAACCCCCCCTCCTCCCTGTGACAATTCGTGTCCAACCCGAGACCCCCCCCACCCTTGCAAGTCACGAGGTTTATGGACAGCCCCTTGAAACGGATAAGAAGATTCGCTTATTTCTCTTCCTTTCTCAGCCTCGGTTAGCCGAACCTTAGGCACGCATGCACGGGTTCTACTATTGATAATTTTGTCATCCCTCTCTTTCTATCTTTCATTCTACAGTAGTTTTCTCTCTGTCTTACTAAGCTCCGCTGTGTTCATGTATCGTTCTGTGTCTGACTGTCTTAATTCCGTCTCTTCCTTACATATGTCATTCAGGCGAGCTTGCCGCGTTAAACTCGCATGCCTTTGCCTTTCCTAATACTAACCTGGCTTCTATTTCTCTTACGAATTTTACTCGTGTGGACCTTCGTTCCTTAACAGGTTTCTAAGTTGAAATTCAATAACTGCAAATGGACCTGAATAGTAGTCATCAAATTTGTCCTCTCTCATATTAATTAGTACGTAAACGTATTGATTTTGTTCAAACTTTTGTTCGTTAATCTTTTGGTCGTAATACTTTTTGCAACGTCTTTTTGCAGCTTCCAATCGAGCTGAAGCAAGTGATTTCGTTTCTACGATTCAATTTAAAACTTCGTCAACTAATTGTACATATGTCATAGATATCTTTTCGTCTCCAAATTCGGAAGGAAATCATGCCCTTCTTCCAAAGACCACCTCGTGAGGAGACATGCCAGTAGACTCGTGAACGGAAGTATTGAAAGAAAAATAGCAAACAAAAGCCATTGGTCCCAGTTACTTCGCTCACTATAATCGCGTAAGTATTCCACGAACGTGTGGTGACTTCTTTCTAACGCCCCTAGAGATTGTGGATGATAAGCGCTAGAATGATATTTGCGAATTTTAAATATTGTAGCGATACTGTTCATAATATTACTCATAAATTGAGATCCTTCATCAGTTTGTATTATTTCGGGGCATCCAAAAACGCAAATTGAATGTTCTGCTAGCGCATTGGCATTTTTGTCTTTACTCTTGTCAACTTTCTCTTTTGACATGCTTCACATGTTTTTATATAATATCTAACCTCATCCCTCATACCTTTCCAATAAAATCGTTCTCGAATTCTTTCCAAGGTTTTTGTTTCACCCTCATGCCCACCCACGGTTGAATCATGACATTCTCTAATAATATTCGGGTGCTTTTCCACTTCGGGAACTTCGATTTCACCTGTACATTCTGTTATCTCGTAACCTCCCTTACCGAAATGTGTTCTGAAAACTTTTTCAATGACTGACCATGAAAATTTATTGAATCCATTCCCTTCTCGTGACAAACTGAAAGTTTTAGTATTTGTTGCTTCCATTGCCTCTCTCAGCGTTATCACCGCAGTCTCTATGTTCTTTACAAAAACTTTAGAATCGAATTTCTCTTTAATAAACAGATTATAAACTTACGTTTATCATGTATTTTTTATGTCACGTAACCAATTTCTGCTTCTGTTTCTTTCAGGTTCGAAAGCTTAATTATGGAATTGTTCAGCAATTCCCTACCCAGGAGTGTAGTAAGTACGCCATCACTTGACACAAAATTCGGGATATTGTCATCCCTCATCCATACTTTATCTCGACTCAACTGAAATAATGGAGTAAGTATCGGATTACCCTGTTTCGACCCTGCGTAGAAAATTTGTTTTGCCTCTGCGGAAGCGCTTTCGTTTAATTTCAATCGTTTTTCAGGTCTTTCGTCTTCGTCATCTGTCTCATCTCTACATGTCAAAAAATTTCTTCAAATTCCTTATAACTTTTCTGTCTCATTTTCACTCAAAACGTCATAATCAGGATCTTTATCTAAACATTTAACAGCCGTACTCTCATAAACAGCATTATTACTCTGGATGGCAGGTACCCATAGGACGCAACCTCCTTTCCGGGGTCCGACACCACAATAAGCGGTTCCTTTTCGATTCGGAATGGAAGAGCCGACGCCAAAACTGGATATCTCTATTCCCCTTCCATCATTATTACTCCCTCCGGGGCCCGACACCACAGTAAGCAGTTCCTTCCTGATTCGGAATGAAAGAGCCGACGCCAAAACTGGCCATCTCTCCTCCCCTTCCATCATTATTACTTCTTTCCGGGGTCCGACACCACAATAAGCGGTTCCTTTTCGATTCGGAATGAAAGAGCCGACGCCAAAACTGGCCATCTCTCTTTCCCTTCCATCATTATTACTTGTTTCCGGGGCCCGACACCACAGTAAGCGGTTCCTTCCCGATTCTCGTGGCCTATCAAAAGCTCTGCGGGTACGTTCTCATCTTCCGCGTGGCCAGCTGGTCCACCAAATACCCCCTCTGAAAAGCAGGTGCCCATAGGACGCAACCTCATTCCCGGGGACCGTGCCTTCTCCGTCGAGGACACCTCCCCCAGGGACAGGACACCACAGTAAGCGGTTCTTTCCGGATTTGGAATGGAAGAGCCGACGACAAAACTAGCCATCTCTCTTCCCCTTCCGTCAGTCTGTCTCTCATTCAAGCGCTTTCTTCCGGAGATGCCAAAGCCCCGCGCTCTCATCGCACTTCCGTAACCAGGGTGAAGAGGGGAGGTCCGTGCGCTCACCTCACTACCACCCGCACCCGGAATCCCCTCATGGCCATTGAGTGACCCAGAAACAGGTGTGATGCAGCGAGCCGAATTGCACCCCTCCGAAACCTGCGTATCATTTCTGTGTCACCCCCACCCTGTAGGGACACGCACCAACCGGAGCTAGGCTGGGGTATAGAGCTTACCACCTGACAATCACTCAACCTTGAAACTTCATTTTCAACTGAGACCACACTGTCTCCAACTTCCTCAACAATTTCTTCATCCACCTCTATCTCATTGTCAAAACAACAATTACCAACAAAAGATCTTTCTATAGGATATTCGTGGTAGAGGACTTTGCTTCCGGAGAAGCAGCCAATGTTCGACCTACAGCCCTTTACAGCATCGTCATGACCATCCCCACCAGCAATATTCTCTTTACTATTTTTCTCATTGAAATTAACTGGATTTCGTGAGAGCGCATCCGCATTGGCATTTACACGACCTGGCTTGTATACTATTTCGCATTCGTATCCTTGGAGATTTACCTTCCAACGAGCTGAACGGGATCCCATCGTAAGGTCTTTCAACTTATCTAGCCATACTAATGCTTCGTGATCTGTAACTAACGTAAATTTAGTACCATAGATATATGGTCGAAAATGCTTTACCGCAAATATGATAGCTAAAAG
>JAUMHM010000087.1:8177847-8237858 GCA_032362435.1 Melikaiella ostensackeni | reverse complement strand
GAATTATATAAAGACTGGAATAAGTCTAAAATTTCGCAGGGCGAAAGAGATGCAGACCCGCGTCCCCCTGTGATATAAGAGAAATGAGAAACGATCTACTGCGGCCTCGGTGGCGTAATTGGTTAACGCTCCACTCATGTAAAGTCGTCGTTCCCGGTTCAAATCCGGGCCGAGGTAGATTTTTTCTCATTTCTCCAAAAAATCATTTGACCAGTAATCGATATAAGAACATCAAAATATCAATCTAAGATTTTGTTTATGAAAAAAATTTTTTAAATAAAATTGATCTTCAAGAGAAACCCGCCATAGATTTCGTTTACTCTTCACCATGCAAAAAACAAAATTTAATTTTTGCATTATTTTGTGAGTAGTTTTGCAGAAACTATTCTGAGGAAGTTACCGTTTCACTTTAGGAGTCGGATAATTTTAAACTGAAAGCGCTTCAAAATGTAAACATTTGAAAATTAATAAATCACGAACTAAACGATTTATAACCTAATAATTGCAAGTATCAAAATTAGAAAAGAAATCTGAAACAATGAATAAACTTTTAGGTATTTTATTTTGTGAAGCTTTAAATTGAACTTTGCTCGATTGAAAAAGTCTATTCCCTGGATATGTTTTTTTGTGGAAAGGTGGAGAGTAAATTATCGTGGCGGATCGATACGTCAATTAATTTCGGAAAGAGGCTAAGTGCGTTTAATTTAAATTACTATTGGGGAAGCCAGCCAGGCAAGGGATTGCATATATAAAGTCAGGAGCTTCGCACACCTGGCGAATCGACCTGATGGTTCTCATTTTTTGAAGACCTTTCAGAGAATGTTTAATTTTATACTTGAAATTAATTATTTTCCTCAACTGAAGGAGAAAAATGAGTATTGTTATTTAAGGCTGTATTTAAAGTACAGATTGGGATTGCCCTAATTTCTATAAGTACTTGAAATAAAATCAAATGTTTGGTACTATTACATAATGATTAAATGATATTTTTTCTGATTTTTCAAAAGATATCGGTTTTAATTAGTCCAAAGTATATAATTGTAATGAAGATTTTTTTAATTAGTATTAGGGTTTGAAACTTTTATTTTATTTCATTTCTTAATTTGAAAACATTTTTATTGTTATTCTTATAAGTAACAAGCTTCTCGAATAATACGAAATCTTATGCTTTTCGTTCTAGGCTGACTCACTGGACTCATCAGTATGGCAATGTGAATCAGCCCTGCCTTACGAGTATACTCTTTAGAATTGAATTGATCTAGAATCAATTATATTCTAAATTTCCAATTAATTTTCAATTTCCGTGAGTTTTAAATTGATATTATATAAGTCATCTCGACCACGGATAGGGGCCGAAATTTATTTTAACGGCATAAATTTTATTTTAAATTTTTAGTAATAACAAATTTTTTCGAATGAGGTAACATAGAACATATCAGGCGTTCTGGACACAGATAGGAGCCGAAACATAATAAAAATCATCTTTTCTGATCAAAAATTCCACTACTTGGTCGAAAGTTGAACTACTTTGTTAAATTTTTTTTTTTTTTTGGTTGAAGATTCATCTCTTTATTTGAAAATGTGATTATTGTGTTGAAAATTCGTTTCATTTTCGGTAGAAAATTAATTTATTTAATCGAAAAATTAACTATTCCATTTTCAATTGAAAATTTATATTCTTTAGTCGAAAATTCTTCTTTCTACTTGAAAATTTAATTATTTTGCTGACAATTTGTTTTTTTGATTGAGAATTAATTTTTTTAACTTAAAATTTAAGTATCCTATTTTTGGTTGAAAATTCATCTTTTCTAGTTGAAAATTCATCTATTTGGTTGAAAATTCATGCATTTTGTTCAAAATTCGTCCTTCTTGATGGAATTCCACTATTTTTCATTTCAGATTCGAATCTTGTTTGGCTGAAATATTAACTATTACATGTTTCGTTGAAAGCTTATTTTTTTTGCTTCAAAAATCAATTATTTGGTTTAAAATTGAACTACATAATTTATGAAAAATTCTTTTTTTTATTTTTTGAAGATTCGTCATTTTAGTTAAAAGTTCAACAATTTAGCCGCAGAATATTCGTCTTTTCTACTTGAAATGTCAACAATTTGATAGAATATTAAACTGTTTGATTTGAAACTTATTATTTGTTGAAAATTCATATTTCTGGTTGAAATTTCAACTATTTGATTAAAAATTAAACTATTTATTTAAAAATTTTACTTTGTTGTTGAAAATTAAAACATTTTTCCGAAAAGTCGTCTTTTCTTGGTAGAAAATTCATTTTTTTGCTTCAAAATTCAACTACTTAGTTGAGAGTTGAACTACTCTGCTGAAAATTCATTTTTTTCTGGTTGAAGAATCATCTTTTTGGCTGAAAATTTATCATTTATATGTTGAAAATTCAACTATTTGGTACAAAATTCATGTCGTTTGTTGAAAATTCGTCTTTTTGGATAGAAAATTAAGCTTTTGTTTGTTGAAAATTTATTTGTTTTGATTGAGGATTCCACTGTTGGGTTCAAAATTCATCTTTCTTGATTGCAAATTAACTTTCTTGTCAAGAATTCATTTTTTCCGGTTTAAAGTCAACTGTTTCCTAAAACATTCGACTTTTCAGCTTACAAACTTAACTTTTTCGTTGAAAATTTGCCTTTTTGTGTAGATATTGATCTTCTTTGTTGAAAATTCATCTTTTGGTTGAGGATTGAAATATTATGTTAAAAAATCATTTTCTTCGTTGAACTCAATTGTTTGGAAATTAGTTTTTTTTGTTTTTGTGAAGAAGTAATTGTTTGAACTGAAAATTTGACTATTACATTTTTGATTGAAAACTTGTGTTTTTTATTTGAAAATTCAAATATTTGGTTGAAAATTCATGTATCAGTTGAAAATTCGACTTTTGGTAGAAAATTAATCTTCTTGGTTGAAAATTAATCTTTGTAAGTTAAAAATGCAGCTATTTGGTTTAAAATTCAACAATTTTGTTGATAGTTCAATTATTTTGTTGAAAAGTCAACCATTTTGTTAAAGTTATCTTTTTGATCGAAAATTCAATTGTTTTCTTAAAAATTCATCCTTTCGGATTGAAATTTCATCTTTTATGGTAGAAAAGTCATCTTTCTTGGTTGCAAATTCATCTTTCTTGGGTGAAAATCAACTTTTTTGTTGAAAATTCAACTATTTTGTTAAAGTCATCTCTTTTGGTCGAAAATTCAACTCTTTTATTGAAAATGCGACCATTTTGTTGAAAATGCATCTTTCTAGGCGAAAAATTCATTTTTTATGGTAAAAAAGTCATCTTTCTTGGTCGAAAATTAACTTTTCTGTTGAAAATTTAACTATCTTCGAAAAGTTTTGTCTTTAGCTTGAAAATTTAACTGTTTGGTGAAAAGTTAAACCATTTTGTTGGAAATTCGGCTCTTTTGCTTAAAAGCTTTACTATTTGGTTGTTATTGCAACTGTTTGGTGAAAAATTAATTTGTTTGGTGAAAAGTCGAGTTTTTGGATTGAAAATTCATCTTTTATGGTAGAAACTGCCATTTTTCTTGGTTGCAAATTCATCTTTCTTGGTTTAAAACCAAATTTTTTGTTGACAATTCAACTATCATTGAAAAGTTTCGTCTTTAGCTTGAAAATTCAACTATTGGGACAAGAGTTCAACTATTTTGTTGAAAATTCGTTTCTTTTGCTTGATAGTTCAACTATTTGGTTGTTATTGCAACTGTTTAGATAAAAATTAATTCGTTTGGTGAAAAATCGTGTTTTTTATTATGTTTCGGCCCCTATCCGTGGCCAGAGCGCCTGATATATTCTATGTTACCTAATTTTTAAGAATTTGTTAATACTCAAAATTTAACATAAAATTTCTGCCGTTAAAATAAAATTTTGGCCCTTATCCGTGGCCGAAATGTCTCATATAATATTAATTCAAGACTTACAAAACTTAAAAATTAATTGACAATTCAAAATACAATGGATTCTAAATGAATTAAATTCTAAAGCGTCTTAGGCAAGGCTGATTCACATTGCCTTACTGATGAGTTCAGTGGGTCAGTCTAGGGCGAAACGCATTAAATTTCATATTATTCAGAAAGCTTGACACTCAAGAGAATTCGGAGAAAACAAAAAAGTTAAAAAGATTAAATAAAAATTCTAGAATATAATACCAATTAAAATAATATTCTTTAAAACTACTATATTATATATTCGATTTAAATACTTGCCCTATCTCTCTCCCTCTTCTTCTTTCCTCCACCAACACAGAGTGGTGGATAGAAGGAGAGGCAGAGAGATAGAAAAATTCTTCAAATATTTTTATTATATTTCGGTCCCTATCCGTAGCCAGAGCGCCTGATATGTTCCATGTCACCTCATTTTCAAAAATTTGTTAATACTAAAAATTAAACATAAAATTTCTGTCATTGAAATAAAATTTTGGCCCCTATCCGTGGCCGAAATGTCTTATATAATAATAATTCAAAACTTACAAAAATTGAAAATTAATTACCAATTTATAATGCAATGGATTCTAGATCAATTGAATTCTAAAGCGAATAAGGCAAGGCTGATTCACATTGCCTCACTAACAAGTCTAGTGAGTCAGCCTAGAGCGAAACGCATTTGATTTCATATTATTCAAAAAGCTTGATACTGATAAGAATTCGAACAAAAAAAACTTGAAAAAAATCAAATGAAGTGAAAATTCTAGACTATAATGACAGTTAAAAAAATCTTCTTCAAAACTACTATATTATATATTTGATTTGAAGACTTACCCTATCTCTCTGCCTCTTCTTCTTTTTTTCACCAACACAGAGTTGTGGATAGAAAAAGAGGCAGAGAGATAGGAAAAGTCTTTAAATATTTTTATTATGTTTCGGCCCATATCCGTGGCCAGAGCACCTGATATTTCCCATGTTACCTAATTTTTGAAAATTTGCTATTACTGAAAAATTTAACATAAAATTTATGTCGGTAAAATCGAATTTTGGCCCCTATCCGTGACCGAAATGTCTTATATAATATTAATTTAAAACTTACAAAAATTGAAAATTAAGAATATAGTGAATTCTAGACCAATTCAATTCTAAAGCGTATAAGGCAATGTTGATACACATTGCCTTACTGACAAGTCCAGTAAGTCAGCCTAGGGCGAATCGCATTAGATTTCATATTATTCAAAAAGCTTGATACTTATAAGAATTCAAATAGAATAAAAAACTCAAAAAATAAAATAAAATAAAAATTCTAGACTATTATGCCAATTTAAAAAATCTTCTTTAAAACCACTGTATTATATGCTTGATTGTTTTTATTAGTACCTTGGAAATAAAGTAAACTATGTTACAAATTCATGCTTATACTCGTAAGTGAATGAGCCGGCCTTGATTGGCCAATCATGTGGTTGCTCCAAGCAAACTACTTGCTCCATATTAACCAAGAAAAATCGATGACTTTTTATTTTTATTATCCTACTGATTACTAGACTGCAAAGCAAACATTTTTTCTTTTTCTTTATTTTTTCTCTATTTTCCTTTTTTCGAATCTAGCCACAGGAAATATGAGAATCGTCGCAATACGACAGCTGAATCAGAACTTTGAACCTTTTGTAGGACATTAGGAAATTGATTTCCCATACCCTATCTGTACTTGTAAGGCGTAATAATTAATTACGTTTTGGCTAACGTAAAAATCAACAAAGGACACTCGACCTTTCATCACATTACACTTCCACGACGGCATTTTTTCACTTTTATACACGAATAAATAATCAGAATGACCGTCCTAATTGAGGAAAAAAATTCTCGGTCATTTTCCGGTTTTTTCGGGTTCGAAAGTGAACTTTGAATTCAAGCACTTAAAGTGAAACTGTTTTGAATTTCAAAGTTTCAAAGTTGAAACTAAACAAATTTTTAATTCAGATGTCCAATAATTTAGACGCATAAAATGGAAGCTTTCAGCCCTCTTCAGTTAAACAGTTTTAAATTTCAAAGATTTCATAAAGATTTCGAAGATTCCAAAAGATTACAAAGATTTGAAAATATTTCAGAAGATTTCAAAGATTGAGCAAAGATTTTAAAGGTTGAGGAATGTTTTCAATAAATTTAAAGAGTTAACAAAGTTTTGAAATATTTCGTAAAGATTTCGATGATTCCAAAATATTTCAAAGATTTCGCAAAGATTTTAAAGATTTCAAAAACATTTCAAAGATTTTAGAACTGTTAACAAAGTATATAAATATTTCACAAAGATTTTAATGATTACATAAAGATTTAAACAATTTCACAAAGATTTCAAACATTTCTAAATATCAAGATTTCAAAGATTTCACGAAGAATTAAAAGATTTCAATACAGTTAACGAAGTTGTTTAATATTTCATGAAGTTTTTAATGATTACATAAGGATTTCAGAAGAGCAACCAAGCTTTTTAAATATTTCACAAAGATTTTAATGATCGAATTGTCTACCGTTACGAAATATTCCGTAAGACTAACACCTTTCTAGCACTTTTTAATTGAACAATTTCAAATTTCAAAAATTTCATAAGGATTCCAAAAAATGTCAAAAATTTAACAAAGATTTCAAATATTTAAAAATATGAAGATTTCAAAGTTTTCGCAGAGATTTGGAAGATTTCAGAAAGATTTCAATGATTTCAGAACAGCCTAAAAAGTTTCTTGATATTTTACAAAGATTTCAATGAATTCATAAACATTTCTAAAATTTCACAAAGATTTCAAAGATTTCAAAATATTTCAGAAGATTTCATGAATGTCGCCAAGATTTCAAAACATGAAGATTTTAAGAATTTCGCAAAGATTTTTAAGATTTCAGAAAGATTTCAAAAGAGCTAACTAAGTTTTTAAATGTGCCATAAAAATTCCAATTATTTCATAAACATTTCGAAAAATTCACCAAGATTTCAAGACTGTCGCAAGGATTTCAAAGATTCAAAAAGATTTCAAAATATTCCAGAAAATTCCAAAGATTTCGCAAAGATTTCAGAAAATTTAACAAAGTATTTAAATATTTCAAAAAGATTTTAATGTTTACATAAAGATTTCAAAAGAGCAAACAGAGTTTCAAAATATTTCACAAAGATTTTAATGCTCGAACTGTCTACCGCTATGGAATTTTCCGCAAGACTCACACTCGTGGGGGCGGACAGGCACCCCTTTGTCTGCCCACAGAAATAATGTTGGTCGAACCCCTTCCCCTTTCCAACTTCTCGGGGGGGAAGCACCCCTTTGCCTGGTCACAGAAATAATGCTGGTCAAATCCCTTCCCCTTTCCAACTTCTCGTGGGGGAAGCACCCCTTTGTCTGGTCACAGAAATAATGTTGGTCGAACCCCTTGCCCCTTCCAGCTTCTCGTGAGGGGCGAAAAGGCACCCCTTTGTCTGGCCACAGAAATAATGTTGGTCAAACTCTTTCCCCTTTCCAACTTCTCGTGGGAGCAGAAAGGCACCCCTTTATCTGCCCACAGAAATAATGTTGGTCAAACCCCTCCTCCTTTCCAACTTCTCGTGGGGGGAAGCACCCTTTTATCTGGTTACAGAAATAATTTTGGTCGAACCCCTTTTCCTTCCCAACTTCTCGTGGGGGGCGCAAAGGCACCCCTAGGCTTGGCCCCAGAAATAATGTTAGTCAAACGCCTACCCCTTTCTAAGTTCTCGTGGGGAGACGTAAATAAAATTAAGTAAAAAAATACATAACTGCAGTGATTGGTCATAGGAATATTTACGTTTTCGGCAGGGACTAAATATAACATTTTTATCTTCATCATCAAATATCTCGAAAACTTCCACTCGTACGAAAAAATTGGATGAAAATAAAATATGTATTTTGACTAGATCTGCAACTCTTGTAGAAATTATCTCTTCAAATTCTTAATTATTCTCGAGATAAACGTGAAAAACAATAATTTTGGGGGTTTTTATGGTTTTTACCATGAAAATCAATTTTGCGCGGATTTTTACTATAATTTTCATAATCAGTGCGTCAAAATACATGAGTATACGGAGTTTTAAAAAAATAGGGGGTAAAGGCTATTCGGAATTTCATCCATTTCTTTTACTAACATAATTTTGAAGGAGAAAGAAACATTTTAGATGGAATGTAAAAATATGGTCTCATAGATAAATATCTTCCTCCATATTTGATAGGAGCTAATGGGGGCGTTTGGGCCTGATAAATAGTATAAATATCGACTTCTCCTTGCGCGTGCGTTAACGCGATATGAAGGACTTTAAAGGCCCTTAGGGCACAATGAAGGCCGCTTCGTGTAATTTTCGTCGGGTGGGTGGATATCCCATCATTTTGCATTACAGGGTCTTTCACCGTAATATGGCGTTTATTCGCTAATGTTGCTTCGCAGGTACGAACCCATTTTATCCCGTTTTTCGACAAAGTGGGATGATAGATGTTGATAATCTGAAAATTCGTTTCGAGACTTAAAAATTAGCTTGCCTAGTCAACTTTAAAAGTTGGATGTCTTTTATCCGTATTTTTTTGGGAAATTCTAGATTTGGAACAATTTTGTTTCCTTTGAGATCTCTTCCAAATTTGGGACACAATAGATTTTAGGATAGTTTATATAGAATAGCTTCCCGATTGACACATTTATTTTTTAAGTCTCCGAGATTCGCGTTTCCTAAAATCTAAAATTATTTTAAATTGGCACGTTCTACCCATATTTATGTGTGAAAATGATTTTTTATATTCATAAAATATTTAACTGCACAATTACATTTTTTATTATTGAAATTTCAGGTTAGGAATTGAGGTTAGAAACACAAAAAAATCAGGACTATTCATTCTTAAAAATTAAAATTAACTTCTATTTGCAAAAATATTGATACTTACTTCACATGAATCTTCTGACCATGAATTTTAACTAATTTTATATTATTTCTTTTTTATGTTTTTCACCAGTTCTCTCTTCCGTCAAGCACGCGCTGTGCAAATTTATCGTGCATGTGGATATGTGCTCATCATTGACATTTTCAGCATGCTTCACAAGCTTGCTTGCGTTGTGGCACATGTAGTGCCCCCGGCGGTCGTGTACCGGTACTTCGTACCCAAGACACCAAAAACTTTGTCACGAAAAATGCATTGTGGCTTGGGGGGCCTGGGTACACACGGGGGTGATGCTGCGTGATAAAAATTGGAAATAAGTATTTCCAATATGCCCGCTTATGGAGCGACATGTGCGCCTATGTGAGAACTGGGGGAACTAAAATCGTAAGCGGCCGTGCGGGCGGGATATTTAAATTTGAAGTATTGTACTTACTAATGTTGTCAATAATTTGTAATACCGTTTATTGATATTATTACATACAACAATTGAAGTACATAATTACATCAATAAATGGCATTATAAATTATTGACAACATTATTGCTAAATGGAATTTAATCAAAATAATTTTGAAAAACAATAAACAAAGATTCTGAGCATGGATTTTAATTCGACATAAATCACAGAAATCGTTTACAAATGTTTGTTTTAAATATACGCAACTCTCTCACGCATCGTAAAAAAACATTGTCCTCAATTATAAAACGTAACATTAATAAACTTATCACACGAACATATGGTTTTGTTGAAACAATTTTTTTAAAGTACTTAGAATTGATATCGTTTTGAATGAACGTGATAATAAGCTCTTTAGAGTTTGAAACATTTATTAAGAATAAGTAAAATCGGAACAGTGCATAAATTCAATTGAATTTTCAGCCCAGTTTGGTTAAGAATAATGTTTAAAATTATCAATATTGAAATCTCATAAATTATCAATATTAAAGCAGTAAGCATTTCAGTAAAAAGTTAAATAACTTGTGCAATAACTTCTAATTCACAAAAACTAAGTCTCCATGGCTGACATAAGGCTGACATGGCTTTGCCAGCTTTGCTTCAGCCATAATATCAGTGCTACCAAACTAACGATTTTAAAGTTCACTACATTTTCGCGAACTTAATATTTTTGAAGTTCCTAAAAAGGACCCCAGATCGAACTGGGCCAGAACTCAGATTTGTTACCAGAAGTTCCTATGCTAGCTTCACCCCTATGTAGGTACACTTATCTCGCGTTACTGTGCCGCCCGTTCTTGTGCCGGCTTCACAGTTATTCACGCTTAACTGGCTCTCTTACTCCTACTATGCCGACCAGACCCGAGGTCGGCACATTAACGAGAGATGAGTGTATATAAAAATTAACATTTTCAACAATACGATTTTTAATTTAAGTCAAAATTGCTTGAACGAAAATTGTTATAAGCGAATTTTATAAACAGATACTTTACTGTGGTTTTTAATACTGCTGCAAACATTTTCTCAACTAAAATTCCTAAGATTTGATATTAGACTGATCATTAGTGATGACTTATCAATTTTGTTTTTTACCTCTGGCCGACATATTTTCCGTCTCACTTAACCAAATAGAGACTATAGTTTCAAGAATGATTAACAATCGCGAAATATTGCTCAAAGTGAATAGAATTAATTGTTTAAACAAATATAATAAACAAATGTCCCGCAAAAGTATTTTTTTTTCGTCAAAATATGGTTTTTTTCTGTAAAATGTTGTTGAATGAAAGCTAATAATGGTATGACTAATGTGCATTAATCATGTGACAATGTTTTTTTTTAATTCGAAAGAATTCGAAGAAATTTATAAGAAGTCCAGGTGAATTCTAACGAATTCAGGATAAATTCATAAGAATTCAGAATAAGTTCAAAACAGTTCAAATTAAATTCAAGAGGATTCAAATGAATTTAAAAAATCCAAAGATTAAAAAAATTCCATTGATTTCAGTAAAATTCAAGTGAATTTAGAAAAATTAAAGAGACTTTGACGAAATTTGAAAAAACTTGAGTGAATTGAAGAAAATTTTTTTAATTAAAAAAATTCCCACCGAATTGAAAAAAATTGAGAGTGAACAGAACTCAAGGCGACTTCAACCGAAATTAGAGCAAATTCAACCGAGTGAATTGCAAAAAAAAAACAATTATTTGAATCAGAGTTGCTACGAAATCGCAATTTCAAAATGCTCTGACTTTTGCCTCATTTTTCATTTTCCCTCACCGTTATAAATTTTTCTTTTACGTAAAAAGACAACCTTACACCTAGAAGATCAATAATGTTTATACAAGAAAATGAGAAGAATTCGATAAAATTAATAGAAATACAAGGTGATTTTTTTTCAATTCAAGTCAACTTAAAACAATTCAAAAATATTTTGACAATGCATTCAAATGAATTGAAAAAAAAATCCAAAATATTCCATTGATTTGAGTAAAATTAGAATGAATTTAGAAGAATTCAAGGGACTTCCAGAGAATCCGATGAAATTCATACGAATTCAAGATTAATTTTGAACAATTCAGGGTGAATTTAGAATAATTCAAGTGAATGAAACAAATGAATTCGATGAAATTCATAAGAATTCAAATCAACTTAAAACGATTCAAAACTATTTAAAAAATTCATGGAATTTATCAAATTCGGAGTAAATTTACAAAAATGCAAGGAAATTTATAAGAATTTAATATGAATTCAAAACAACGCAAGTTAAATTTGAATCAATTGACAATAAAAATCCATTGACTTCAGTAAAATTGGAGTGAATTTAGAAAAATTCAAGGAAATTCAAGAGACTTTGACGAAATTCATAAGAATTTGAGCGAAACAGAATTGAAGTGCATTTTGAAAAAATAAAATAAAAAAACCAATGAATTAAATAAAGTTCGAGAGAATTTAGAGCAATTTAAGGGAAAGAAAAAGAAATCAGTGAAATTGATCGAAATTCAAAGAGAATTGGGTTATATGGATAAGAATGGATAGAATAATGGATAAGTTATGGATAAGAATTTTGGGTACATTGCAATTGAATCGAAAAAATCCAAAATATTCCACTGATTCTAGTAAAATTAGAACGAATTTGGAAGAATTCAAGGGAATTCCAGATTAATTTAGAAGAATTCAGGGTGAATTTAGAATAATTTAAGTGAATGGAACAAATTTTTTTTAAATAAAAAAATCCATTGAATTCAGATAAATGGGAGTGAATACAATTAGTGAATTTAGAAGAATTCAGGGGAATTTAAGAGAATTCGATGAAATTCATGTGAATTCAAGATGAATTAATAACAATTCAGGTGAACGGAACAAAATTTTTAGAACCGAAAAAAAATCCATTGAATTCAGCTAAATGGGAGTGAGTAGAATCAGTGAATGAGAATTTGATAAAATTCATAAAAATCCAACTGAATTTAAAAGTCTTCAAGGTGAATGAGAGAAAAAATTGAAAATCCAAAAAGGATTGGATTTCAGTGTATTTCACGGGAATTCCAGCAAATTCAGGGTTAATTCAAATAATTCAATAAAATGCAGAAATAGGTATAGACCTGAATTCAATAGTGGATAGCCCTTGGGTTCTCTTTTTTAGTTTATGCAAAGAAAAGTGGCATTTCCATTCAAAAAAGTCACTATAGTGACATTATCCTAAAAAAGTGACCAAGAGAAAAAAGTCTTAAAAAGTGACTAAAGTGACTGCGTGGAAGTCCTGATAATGCTACACAATATACTGTTAATAATACTGCAAAAAAGTCACTGACTCACTTAAAAAAATGTTAAAGATGCGTATTTGATTATTTATTTGTCTATAACAATTAGAATTTCAACTGAAATCCCAGAACTTTTTCTTTACTGGAAAATCAGTGATGTAGAGAGTTTGAAAGCATTCGTTTTTCCGTTAGTTTTTCTTCATTATTGTGATTAGAGCTTGAAGCACTTGAGAAAATGTAAGAAAAATATGAAAATTCCGAAAAGCTTTGAAGTTGAAAGGTACCGAGAAAGAACTGGAAGGAAGAGTCAGGTTGTGGAAGACTGTACTTAGCGACTATTAATATCATCGATCGAGATCGATAGTTCTGCCTGGGAGGCGTCATAATGATATGGTACCCTTGATGCTCGTTCGATACACTCTGGAGCACCTAATACCTATCTGCTCCAGTGTACAAGTTGTTCCACAAATACGACGATTGTGGTAAGAGAACACACCCTATCAAAGTGTATAATGTGTATCTACACCTTCGATGAGTGTATCCTCTGCAGTCTACACTCTTCAGTCTGCAACGAGCCTAAATCACGTACAAATAATAACATGCTATTAATATATTGGTAGAGGCGCGTATCACGATAAATCGTACCTATGCAGTTTTTTTCTCAACGTCCAAGTGTTTCATGAACCCTTCTGAGGATCCGTTGATTCATTTTCTTATAAAAATTGTGCTTTTTCAGAGGAACTGAGATACTTCAAGAATCTTCAGTTACATCAGAGGACTTCAGTTACTGCAGGAGACTTCAGATATTTCAGGATTCTTAAGCTACATCAGGGGACTTCAGAAACTCCAGGGCGCTTCAGTTACATCAGGAGACTTCGGTTACTTCAGGAGACCTTAGATATCTTAAAACTCCTCAGCTACATCAAGAGACTTCAGAAACTTCAGGACTCTTCGGTTACATCAGGAGACTTCAGTACAACAGGAGACTTTGGATATTTTAGGACTCTTCGGTTACATCAGGAGACTTTGGTTACCTTAGGAGACTTTACATATTTCAAGATTGTTCAGCTACATCAGGAGGCTTTAGAAACTTCAGAACTCTGTGGTTAGATCAGAAACTGCAGTCACTTTAAGAGACTTTAGATACTTTAGGACTCTACAATTACATCAGAAGACTTCGGTTACTCAAGGAAACTTTAGATATCTTAGGCCTCTTTAGTTACCTCAGGAGACTTCAGAAATTCCAGGACTCTTAAGTTACATCAGGTGACTCCAGTTACTACGGGAGAGTTTAGATATTTCAGGACTCTTCAGCTACATTAGGAGGCTTCAGAAACTTCAGGTCCCTTCAGTTATAATGGAACACTGAAATCACTTCAAAAGACTTAAGATGCTTCAGGACACTACAGTCACATCAGAAGACTTCAGTTAATACAGGAGACTTTAGGTATTTTAGAACTCTTCAGTTACATGAGGAGACTTCGGCTACTTCAGGAGACTTTAGAAACATTAAGACCCTTCAGTTAGATGAGACGACTACAGTCACTTCAAGAGCCTCAAGTTATTTAAGAATCTTCAGTTACATCACGAGACTTCAGTTACTTCAGGAGACTTTGAATACTTTAGGACTCTTTAGTTACGTCAAGAGTTACTTTAAGGTTACTTCAGGAAACTTTAGATATTTAAATACTCTCAGTTACTCCAGGAGACTGGTTTTTTCAGAAAACTTTAGATATTTGAGGACTCTTCAGCTACATCAGGAGACTTCAGACACTTCAGGACTTTTCAGTTACATCAGGAGAATGCAGTCACTTCAAGAGACTTCAGGTACTTTAGAACTCTACAGTTGCATCAGAAGACTCTAGATATTTTAGCACTCTTCAGTTATGTCAGGAGACTTCAGATACTTTAGGACTCTTCAGTTACATCACGAGACTTCCGTTACTTCAGGAGACTTTGGATACTTAAGGACTCTTTAGTAATGTCGGGTGACTTCAGTTACTTCAGTAGACTTTAGATATTTTTGGACTCTTCAGTTACATTACCAGACCTTACTTGCTTGAGAAGACTTTAGATATTTAAGGACTCTTCAGTTACATCACGAGACACCAGTTACATCAGAAGACTTTAATTACGTCAGGAGGCTTGAGATATATTCTAGGACTCTTCAGCTACACCAGAAGACTCCACTTACTACAGGAGGCTTCAGAAATTCTAGGAGACTACTACAAGAGACTTTAGGTATTTTAGATCTCTTCAGTTACATGAGGAGACTTCGGCTACTTCAGGAGACTTTAGGAACATTAAAACCCTTCGGTTAGATGAGGAAACTGCAGTCACTTCAAGAGACTTTCGGTACTTTGGGACTCTACAGTTCACATCAAGAAAATTCAGTTACTACAGGACACTTTAGTTATTCCAGAATCTTCGGCTACATCACGGGATTTCAGTTACTTCAGGAGACTTTGAATACTTTAGGACTCTTTACTTACGTCAACAGACTTTGGTTACTTCAGGAGACCTCAGATAATTTAAGACTCTTCAGTTACATCACCAGACTTCACTTGCTTGAGGACACATAAGATATTTCGGAACTCTTCAGTTACATTACGAGACTTCAGTAATATCAGGAGATTTCAGATATTTTAGGACTCTTCGGCTACATCAGGAGACTCCAGTTATTACAGGAGACTTTAGATATTTAAGAACTCTTCAGTTACATCGCCAGACTTTACTTGCTTGATGAGACTTTAGATATTTCAGGACTTTTCAGTTACATTACGAGACTTCAGTTAAATTAGAAGACTCTGATAACTTCATGAGACTTTAGATATTTTAGGACTCTTCAGCTACATCAGGAGACTCCAGTTACTACAGGAGACTTTAGATATTTTAGCACTCTCTAGATTCATCACGATACTTCAGTTACTTTAGGAAACTTTGGATACTTTAGGATTTTTTAGTTACGTCAGGAGACTTCGGTTACTTCAGGAGACTTTAGATATTTGAAGACTCTTCAGTTACATCACCAGACTTTACTTGCTTGAGGAAACTTTAGATATTTCACGACACTTCAGTTACATCACGAGACTTCAGTTACATCAGGAGACTTTCGATACTTTAGGAGACTTTAGATATCTTAGGACTCTACGGTAACATCAGGAGACTTCGGGCTACTTCAAAAGACTTAGCTATTTTAGGACTCCTCAGCTACATCAGGGGACTCCAGAAACGCCAGGGCGCTTCAGTTACATTAGAAGACTTCGGTTACTTCAGGAGACTTTAGATGTTTTAGAACCCTTCAGTTACATCACGTGACTTCAGTTATTTCAGAAGATTTTAGATACTTTGGACCCCCTGGGGTTACATCATGAGACTTTGGTTACTTTAGAAGACTTTCGATATTTTCGAACTTTTCAGCTACGTCAGGAGACTTCAGAAACTTCTGAACTTTTCAGTTAGATGAGGCGACTGCAGTCACTTCAAGAAACTTCAGATACTTCAGGACTCTACAGTTACAACAAGAGACTTCAGTTACAACAGGAGACTTTAGATATTTCAGGACTCTTGAGTTACATCACGAGACTTCAGTTATTTCAGGCGACTTTGGATACTCCAGGACTCTTTAGTTAGATCAGGAGACTGCAGTCACTTCAAGAGACTTTAGATATTTTGAGACCATACGAATACATCAAAAGACTTCAGTTACTACAGGAAACTTCAGTTATTTAAGACTTTTCAGTTACATCAGGAGACTACATTTTCAACAGGTGACTTTAGTTATTTTAGGACTCTTCGGTTACATCAGAAAACTTACATATTTTAGGACTCTACAGTTACATCAAGAGACTTCAGTTACTTCATGAGACCTTAGATATCTTAAGACTCCTCAGCTACATCCGGAGACTTCAGGAGCTTTCGGACTCTTCAGTTACTACAGGAGACTTCAGATATTTTAGGACTCTTCGGTTACATCAGGAGACTTCGGGCTACTTCAGAGGACTTAGATATTTTAGGACTCCTGAGTCATATCAGGAGACTTTGGTTACTTTAGGAGACTTTACATATTCCAGGATTCTTCAGCTACATCAGGAGGCTTCAGAAATTTCAGGACTCTTCAGTTAAATCAGAAACTGCAGTCACTTCAAGAGACTTGAGATACTTTGGGACTTTACAGTTCACATCAAGAATATTCAGTTACTACAGGAGTCTTTAGTTACTTGAGAATCTTCAGTTACATCACTAGACTTCAGTTACTTCAGGAGACTTTGGATACTTTAGGACTCTTTAGTTACGTCAGGAGACTTTGGTTACTTCAGGAGACTTTAGATATTTTGAGACCCTTCACTCACATCACCAGACCTTACTTGCTTGAGGACACATAAGATATTTCGGAACTCTTCAGTTACATCACGAGACTTCAGTTACATCAGAACACTTTGATTACGTCAGGAGACTTGAGATATATTCTAGGACTTTCCAGCTACACAAGAAGACTCCAGTTACTACAGGAGGCTTTAGATATTTCGGAACTCTTCAGTTACATCACGAGACTTCAGTTACATTAAGAGACTTTAGATATTTAAGGACTCTGCAGCTACATCAGAAGACTGCAGTTACTACAGGAGACTTTAGATATTTTAGGACTCTTCAGTTACATCACGAAACTTCAGTTACATCACGAGACTTCAGTTACTTTAGGAGACTTTGGATACTTTAGGACTCTTCAGTTACGTCAGGAGACTTCGATTTAGATATTTAAAAACTCCTCAATTACATCACCAGACTTTACTTGCTTGAGGAGACTTAAGATATTACAGGACTTCTCAGTTACATCACAAGACTTCAGTTACATTAGGGGACTCTAATTACTTCAGGAGACTTTAGATATTTTAGGACTCTTCAGCTGCATCAGGAGACTCCAGTCACTACAGGAGACTTTAGACATTTAAGGACTCTTCAGTTACATCACGAGACTTCAGTTACTTTAGAAAGCTTTTGATACTTTCGGACTCTTAAATTAGATCAGGATACTGCAGTCACTTCAAGAGATTTTAGATACTTCAGGACTCTACAGTTACATCAGGAGACTTTAGTTACTACAAAAGACTTTAGTTATTTAAGACTTTTCAGTTACAACACGAGACTTCAGTTACTTCAGGAGACTTTGGATACTTTAGGACTCTTTACTTACGTCAACAGATTTTGGTTACTTCAGGAGACCTTAGATAATTTAAGTCTCTTCAGTTACATCACCAGACTTTACTTGCTTAAGGAGACTTTAGATGATTCAGGACTCTTCAATTACATCACGAGACTTCACTTACATTAGGAGACTTTCGATACTTCAGGATTCTTCAGTTACATCAGGAGACTTTGGTTACTTCAGGAGACGTTAGATATTTTAGGAGATTTTAGATATTTTAGGATTCTTCAGCTACATTAGGAGACTACAGTTACTATAGAAGACTTGAGATATTTTAGGATTCTTCAGTTACATCATGAGAACTCAGTTACTTCAGGAGACTTTGGACACCTTAGGACTCTTTAGTTACATCAGGAGACTCCTATTACTTCTGGAGACTTTAGATATTTCAAGGCTGTTCAGTTACATCACCAGACTTCACTTGCTTGAGGAGACTTCAGATAATTCAGGACTCTTCAGCTGCATCACGACACTTCAGTTACATCAGGAGACCTTGATTACTTCAGGAGACATTAGATATTTTAGGACTCTTCAGCTGCATCAGGAGACTCCACTTACTACAGGAGACTTTAGACATTTTAGGACTCTTCAGTTACATCACGAGACTCCAGTTACTTTAGAAGGCTTTTGATACTTTAGGACTTTTAAGTTAGATCAGGGACTTTAGATATTTTAAGACTCTTCAGTGACATCATCGGACTTCTTTTGCTTGAGGAGGCTTTAGATAATTCAGAACTCTTCAGTTACATCACGAGAATTGAGTTACTTAGGAGACTTTGGATACTTTAGGTGTCTTTAGTTACGTCAGGAGAGTGCGCTTACTTCAGGAGACTTGAGATATTTCGAAACTCTTCAGTTACATCACCAGACTTTACTTGCTTGAGGAGGCTTCAGATATTTCAGGACTCTTCAGTTACATCACGAGACTTCAGTTACATCAGGAGACTTTGATTACTTCAGGAGACTTTAGATATTTTAGGACTCTCCAGCTACATCAGGAGACTCCAGTTACTACAGGAGACTTTAGATATTTCAGGATTTTTCAGTTACATCACGAGAACTCAGTTACTTCAGGAGATTTTGGATACCTTAGGACTCTTTAATTATGTCATGAGACTTCGGTTACTTCTGGGGACTTTAGATACTTTGGGACTCTTCAGTGACATCATCGGACTTCTTTTGCTTGAGGAGACTTTAGATAATTCAGAACTCTTCAGTTACATCAGGAGACTTCTGATACTTTTGGATTCTTCAATTACATCAGGAGACTTTGGTTATTTTAGGAGACGTTAGATATTTTAGGACTCTTCAACTACATCAGGAGACTTCAGAAAGTTCAGGACTCTTCAGTTAGAACAGGAGACTTCATTCACTTGAAGACACTTTAGATGCTTGGAGTACTCTACAGTTACATCCGGAAACTTCGGTTACCTCAGGAGACCTAAGATATTTTAGGACACTTCAGCTACATCAGGAGACTTCAGGTACCTTCAGTTAGATCAAGAGACTTCACTGACTTTAAGAGATTTTAGATATATCAGGACTCTACAGTTACATCAAGAGACTTCAGTCACTATAGGAGAATTTACATATTCAAGGACTCTTCAGTTACATCACAAGACTTTAGTAACTTCAGGAGGCTTTAGATACTTAAGTACTCTTCAGCTGGATTAAGAGACTTCAGTTACTCCAAGAGACTTTAGATACTTTAGGATTCTTCACTTAACTCAGGAGACTCCAAATACTTCAGGATTTTTCAGTGACTTCAGTTAACTTCTTCGAAATACTTCACATTAGAATAACTAAGTGTACTTCAGGAGACTTTAGAAACCACAGTACTCTTCAGTTAGTTCAGGAGACTTTAGGTACCTCAGGACTCTCCGCAATTATTTCAGAAAACTTAAGTCACTTCAGGACTTTTTAGTGATTTTAGGAAACAATTGATACTTCAGGTCTCTACAGTTACTTCAGGAGACTTTAAAAACTTTAGGACTCTTTAGTGACCTCAATTCACGTTTTCAGAATACTTTACTTTACTTCAGAATATTTAATGTACTTCAGGAGACTTCAGAAACTTCAGTACTCTTCAGTTACTTCAGGAGCTTGTTGATACTTCAGGACTCTTTGCAGTTATTTCAGGAAACTTGAACTACTTCAGGACTCTTCAGTAATTTTAAGAAGCACCAGACACTTCAGAACTCTGCAGTTACTTCAGCAGACATCAAAAACTTGAGGACTCTTCAGTGACTTTAATCCATCTCTTCAGAATACTTTACTTCACTTCAGAATAATTCAACGCACTTTAGGAGACTTTAGATACTTTAGGACTCTTAGAAGTTATTTCAGGAAACTTAAGCTACTTCAGGACTCTTAAGTGACTTCAATTCACGTCTTCAGAATACTTTACTTTACTTCAGAATATTTAATGTACTTCAGGAGACATCAGAAACTTCAGTACTCTTCAGTTACTTGAGGAGATTGTTGATACTTCAGGACTCTTCGCAGTTATTTCAGGAAACTTAAGCTACTTCAGGACTCTTCAATAATTTTAAGAAGCACCAGACACTTCAGAACTCTGCAGTTACTTTAGAAGACATCAAAAACTTGAGGACTCTTAGAAGTTATTTCAGGAAACTTAAGCTACTTCAGAACTCTTCAGTGATTTTAGGAAGCATCAGATGCTCCAATTTTTCAAATACTCTTTGACTTAGAACAAAAATAGTGGTATCTAAAATGAAATAAAGGATCGTATTATTAACACTGAACTCTGGGGCCGTCCATAAACTACGTTAACAGTATGGGGAGGGGAGGGTTGCGCCACAAACTATGGTTTGTAACAGGGTGGGGGGGATCAGTGGAAGTAACGTTATGAACTTAGATAATGTTTAGTACGTTACCTGATGATAAATTTTAACAAAGTTTGCGAATTTTGCGAAAGATGGCCAGGCAACGGTACAGTTTAATAATAACTTGATAAGTTTGTAAATCACTTTCATATATCAGACTTCACACTCTTTCCCCCATTCCCGTCTTTTCCCTTTTTTTCAGGAATTCTTCTTCTTCCCCCTGTTTTCAAGAAACTTCCCCTCTTTCACCTTTTTCTCGTTTTTTCGCTTAAATTCGAAGTGCTAAACTTAATTATTTTGTTGAAAATTCATTTTTTTGTTTGTTAAAGACTCATCATTTTACTTGAAACTTCATCTCTTTCGTTAAAACTTTAAGTATTTTGTTGAAAACTAATTTTTTTGGTTGGAGATTCATCTCTTAGGTTGAAAATTTAACTATTTTGTTGAAGATTCGTTTTTTTTAGTTGAGATTTAATTTTTTCAATTGGAAATGTAACTAATCCATTTTTGGTTGAGAATCAATATTTTTAATGGGAAATTGATCTTTTCTAGTTGAAAATTCATGTATTATGTTGAAAAATCGTATTTTTTTTTCAGAAATTTAATCTTCTTTGTTGAAAATTCATCCTTTTTGGTGAAGAATGCAAATGTTTGGTTGAAATTTAATCTTTCTTGGTTGAGAATTTACCTATTTTGTCGAAAATTCATCTTTTTTGGTCTAAATTTGAACTATTTTGTAAAAAATATAATTTTTTGTTGAAGATTTATCGTTTTAGCTGAAAATCCAACTGTTTGATAGTAAATTAACTTTTTTGTTGAAAATTCATATTTTCGTATTAAAAATTCAACTGTTTTTAAGAAAATTCATCTCTTCGACTGGAAAATTCAACAATTTGGTAGAAAATCAAACTATTTGGTTGAAAACAAACTTTTTTGTTGGAAATTAATATTTTTAGTTATTTGATAGAAAAGTAACTTTTTGGTTGAAAAATCATATTTTTGGGTTGAAAAATACTTCATCTCTTTGGTTGAAACTTTAATCAATTTGTTAAAAACTCATTTTTTTGGTTGAAGATTCATCTCTTCGGTTGAAAATTTAACTATTTTGTTGAAGATTCGTTTTTTTTTGGTTGAGTTTTAATTTTTTCAACTGGAAATGTAACTAATCCATTTTTGGTTGAGAATCAATATTTTTAATGGAAAATTGATCTTTCCTAGTTGAAAATTCACTTACTAGGTTGAAAATTCATGTATTATGTTAAAAAATCGTATTTTTTATTAGAAATTCAATCTTTTTTGTTGAAAATTCATCCTTTTTGGTTAAGACTGCAAATGTTTGGTTGAAAATTAATCTTTCTTGGTTGAAGATTTAACTATTTTGTCAAAAATTTGTCTTTTTTGTTGAATTCAACTGTGTTTGATTTACAATTAAAATCTTGTTTGGTTGAAATATGAACTATTACATGGCTCATTGAGAAATCATCTTTTTTGGTCTAAATTTGAACTATTCTGTAAAAAATATATTTTTTGTTGAAGATTGATCGTTTTAGCTGAAAATCCAACTGTTTGATTGTAAATTAACTTTTTTGTTGAAAATTCATATTTTCTAATTGAAAATTCAACTGTTTTGAAGAAAATTCATCTCTTCGACTGGAAAATTCAACAATTTGGTATAAAATCAAACTATTTGGTTGAAAAGCAACTTTTTTGTTGAAAATTAATATTTTTAGTTATTTGGTAGAAAAGTAACTTTTTGGTTGAAAAATCATATTTTTGGGTTGAAAAATACTTCATCTCTTTGGTTGAAACTTTAATCAATTTGGTAAAAACTCATTTTTTTGGATGAAGATTCATCTCTTCGGTTGAAAATTTAAATATTTTGCTGGAAATTCATTTTTTTTTAGATTTAATTTTTTCCAACTGGAAACGTAACTCATCATCAAAAGCTTCATCATTTTAGCTGGAAATTCAACTGTTTGATTGTAAATCAACTTTTTTGGTTGAAAATTCCACTCTTTTGCAGAAAATTCTTCTTTTTTGTTGACAATTTAACTAGTTGGTTAAAATTTGAACTACTTTGTTAAAATTATATATTTTTTAAAAATAGGAATTCATTCTGAACCAATCCGAATTATTCCGAAATCTGTATCCGAACCAATCCGAATCATTCCGAACTAATCCAAAAAAGTTCTCTATTTTGTTAAATCCGAATCGATTAGAAATTTAACCGACTCAATCCGATTCAATCCAAATCAATCCTAACCAATCCGAATAAATCCGAATCAATTCGAACTTGGATTGATACATACCGAATTTTCAATTCGAATGAATCCGAGTTCGGATTATTTCGGATTCATTCGGATTGAAAATCGGTTTTAGGTCAATCCAAGTTTTGATTGATTCGGATTCATTGGGATTGAAAATTTAGTTCAAGTTAATTCGGATTGGAAGTTTGAATTGAATCGGATTGAGTCGGATTGATTTTTGACCGATTTGGATCAAACGGAATTCAAAACTTTTTTTGGATCGGTTCGGATTGATTCGGATTGGTTCGGATACAAATTTCGGAATAATTTTTAATGATTTGGAATGAATTCCTATCGGAAACTTTCGCTAGGGAAGTGAAATTAAAAATTAGAAGCTTAAAAAGTCAATAATTATGCAGAACTTTTGGATTATTCAAAAAATTTAAAACGCGTTTCTTTTCCTATTATTTAAATATCAATTATATAAAATATATAAAAATCTATTTTTAGAAATTTGGATAAAAGGCAAAGGGTTTTAAACTATGAGCTGAGGGCATCTATACTTGAAATGAAGAAACAGGAAGGCCGATTCGCATGTATGACTGTATAAAGTAGGGAACTCAATCGATAAAATAGATATTCCAAAATGATAAAACAAATTTATTAACCTTATTTATAAACAAAATTCTAATTATTGATCTGCTTTTCTGAATTACGATATATTTCTCAGGTTCAAAAATTTTGAATAAGAAATAAAAAATGCCGTTTTTAAGAATTTTTTAAAGTTTTTGTTAAAATTTTTATATGTTTTCCACAGGTTTGTATGAGCGTATTTTTTCCTAGTGTTAGTAACAAATATGTTTCCAAAAACGCAAAAATAACATGACCAAATGTTTAAACTACAAATATCCTTATAACCAATAACCTATTTATAATTAAATATCTTTCTGTAATAACAAAAAGTTATCAAATTCCTAGACTTTTTTGCCTATTTTTCGGAATATTTAATAAAAACCGCCTTTGAAAATCAAAAATCTCTCCTTCAAATTGTCAACCCTTTCCCTTTAACCAACCTTAACACTTCATAAATCCTTTCAATTTCAAATTTTCCCGCCGCTCGCAGAGTGCGGCACTTTCCTGCAGTTTGCGCACACGCAGATTCACTGTTCGGTGTTCGCAAATCGCATCGCACCTTGCGTTCCAGCGTTCTGTCTTCAGCGTTCGTTCATAGCCATAAAAAATAATAACAAAAGGATCGAGTCGACCGATGCATCTTTTCTTCCAGCATTCTTGATAATGTGCATTGTCGAGTGCGTGCATACATAATTGTTCCTTTTTTATACTCCAAGACGTCCGATCCAGGTAAGTTATTTAACCTCCAAATCTCCAAGCATCACAACTTGTTCGAAAATAAATATCCTAGTAGCTTCAAAACGTTCAAACTCGTTTCCCCTCGTTTCTTGTCGAGTCGCGCCTCCAACTATCATGAACTATCTCATTTAGCGAATTCCATCACCATCTGTTAGGTTATGTTGACAATCTGCGGTAGCAAAAGCAGCGCCGAGAGTAGAAGAGAGAGGCTCTCGATATGTCGAGCAGGCCGTAAAAATAATCCTATTTCTGTACTCAGTCGAGTTGCAACGTAACCTCGCGAGTGTTTTGCACAACGCAATCCTCAGTTTCTTGCGCCCCGAATGCAAATTGATTCCTTTTTTAATTTTGCTTAAATAGTCTTAGTTCCACATATCTGCTTCTCATTTTCGCATCTCAGCGTCGACAACGATTATAATCTCATACTCCACTTTTTTACTTCAATGGCCCAGGAACCTCGTCTTCAAGCTACCCAACCTTTTTTTCCAAAAGCTCGTGATATTTTTTAATTCGGGAGAATGTCCTCTTGGAAATTCTGAAAATTCGTGCTTGCCAATTATCGATTTCATGAACCAGTGACGCAAATTCGATCTGGCGAATTACAGACTTGGGTCTCGAATCCTTTCTCATCGTTTTGACGTTTTTATCACCTTCAAAGCAGCGCCTGAAAAGTTTCGTCTTGTAGACGCTCTGGACTTTAAAAAAAACAATGAAAAGTACATTCTGGCAAAATCCGATAATATACAGTGTAGATTGTTTACGTTGACAAATCAGTGAAACTTTGTTTATTTGTTGTGAAATTTCACGATTTATGAAAGCAAGTTTTATCATTTTTGTGAATTTACAACTCTTATGTAAAATGTGATATATGATTGGACACAAAACTACCAGTGATAAAACATAAATTTACATAAACAGGAATGCTGGTCCCATTTATAGTTTTTGGTAAAAAAATAGGAATCCTTGATTGATCTTGTCTTAAATGAATTCTGTAATTTTTAATTTGAGTGCTTTCTCACGGTTATCTGTAATGTTATTTGTTATGATTAATGTCATGTAGTTTTCATTGATTTTTTACAGTGTACTTAAGGATTAACGAAATTAAAGTAGTGTTTGAAGTTACAAGTCAGTTTTTAATGATAAGAAACACAATTAGAAATAGCCATTAGAACATAAGCAATTAGATCGGACTGGTTAAATAGAGGGGGGGATTGAAGATCCAAAATAGTCACTCGTTTCATGAAGCTTTGATGATAGGTAATGAAAATTTACTCCCTAGACTCCTAGAGAACAATAATTTTTTATGGAACTTTTGTATAAGAATGTTTTTATATGATAGTGTGAATAATATGCAATAATAGTACAATAATCTTAGCAAGGCTAGTTTTGTATTCTAAATTTTTTATTCCAGTTTCGAAATGACAGAAGGTGGAGCTGGTGGTGCTGTTAAACCCAAGCGCAACGGTGCTCGGGTTTTCAAAAATCCTCCACAGCCTCACATGTGTATTCAAGATTACATGCAGGTAATTCTAATTTTCTTGGAAAGATATTTATAGATATTACTGAAGAATAGACAAGCTTATACGAAAACCAGGGTGCCTACTTGACCGAGAATTTTGGTCACCGGGAAAAAATCGGGAATTGGATTGTGACTCAGATTTTTTTCCCGATTGTACTAAAATGCATATTGAAAGTGTTTTGATAGGTATTTTATCTTAGTTTATTCGGTCACGAAAGATCACGATGCGTTGAAATGGTTCATCCAAATATTTTTAAAAAATTGCTTCTAGCAGATTTTTATATTCTTTGAATCTGTGAACGTGAATTAAGTAAAACGTTTTAAAACATAATCCACTAAATTCTCAACAAATTGAGCCCGAGGTGAAGTTATTTTGCCAATTTTCGAAGAAGCTATTGAAAAAATAGTACACATTGTAATGTTTAATGTTTTCTTATATTTCAAATAAAATTTCAAATTATAAAAATTTTTTAATGTTCTTGGGCTCATTAAAGGAAAATTTCTAATGAATCGCAGAAACTTATTAACATAATTGTTCCATTTTTTAGCTTTGTGCAAGTAGTTGAAGTTGGAATAAAAAAGTCGGAAAAGTTTGAAGTCATCGCATTAGTAGGAAAATAATAATACAAATGAAATGAATATATATTTTAATGAATTTTTATAAAAAGTTCATGATTACTTATTTCATATATTCAAAAAACTTGTTCGTCGGCAGAAAAAAATATTTCAAGTTTTCCATGTTTGTTGTTAAAACTTGAAGTGCTTGCACCATACAAGAAAGTTTGTTTACAATTATTGTGACATCGAAAAATGTTTATTATTTTGGGTGCTGTTTGAAATTTAAGAAAACATTACAATTTGAATTATTTTTGCAATAGCTTCTTCAAAAATTGTCAAAATGACTTCATCCTTTGTCATAAAAAATATAAATTTTGACTGCTTATGGGAAGTATAAGATGTCTTAGAAATTGAAATAAAGAGCATTATTTTGTTGAATTGGGTTACGATAGTTACGTTAACCGTAAATAAATCATTCCGATTTCATCAGTTTGTAAATAATTAAATGATTAATTGACCGGGAGAAATGAAATGAAAATCAATTTTTTATTAAAACTTGCGTCTTACAAAAAGACGTTTTTTCTGTTTTGAACAGTAAATATTTGTTCAATGAGGGAACGACCGAGAATTTTGGTTTTGGAAGGCTTTTAGTTTCAATTGCCCATTCCTGTAGACTTGTTATTCAAACTTTTCATTGTTGTAGACTTTCAATTTAAAATGATATTTTCAATGTTTCAATCTGAAACTGTTTATTTAAATATTTAAAGTGTTCAAAAGTCTTTATATTACCTCTACACGTGGTTTATAAAAATAGATGTCTACTCATTTGAGTAATACGAATTTATTCAAGGTTGTTCTTTTTTATTGAGGGAAAGAGCGCACTAACCGATTTTGTAACATCTTATCTCATGAATAAGATAAGATAAAGTCACTGTTTATACTCAGAAATACGTTTGACTTTTTTCCCAAACTGTGTTTGCTATTACTTTTTTCAGGTTATCTTAGTGCCGGTTTCCTAGTTCTTCTGTTATAAAAAACTTAAGTGCAGTTTAACAGATAACTAGGCCCGCAGAAAATAAAACTTATTTTTATTTTGTTTTCCACCAAAGCTTTATTACTAAAATTAAAATATTTTTTACAATAATTTAAAATGACACTTGTACAATAAATTTTGCTCCAACAATCATAATTGATTTGATATTGCCTTTAACTCTTATACCTTATCATATTATTCCTTTTAAAACGTCTACACTTTGTTTTTTTCTTTTGTTTACAAAGGGGTCTGATCTTCCGTGCTACGTAAATGTCTTATCATGGGACAAAGTCGCGATGCCATGCAGCCTCGCCCAAACGATACCACTTTACGGTGGAATGAGAGTATCACCCCCTCGAGGAGAGAAACCAGAAGTTGGTGTTTTTGCCGTCATAGCAAACCCAGAACTACTAAAACAATATGGAAAGAACGCTCAAGACCAAAAGGCAAGATTTCTATCATGTTTTTCTTAATTTCGCACTTCTATATATACTTATTCAATTTTTGTTTCTAACGTTATCATTGTCATTACAGGAGCGTACCACGCTGATAGATCTTCTCCTAGACTTTATCGAAGCGAAAAACGAGGGCGTCTACTTCTCCCGACAATACACTGTTCTGAAAGATCGAGATATCACAGGAGAATTAAAAGAAGTATGGATGGCCGTTCAGGCAAAGAGAGAAAGAGAAAATCTTGCACCACAACAGGAAACGTGGATCGATGCTCAGCCGGCGCCTGCACCTAACTATCCTCAGTATTCAGATCAACAACAGCAACAACTCCAACTTCAACAACAGCAGCAACAAGTGGATTACGCACAACCTCCCCAGTATCGATCAAACGCCGCTTATTCTATGGGGTCAGTATCAACTAATGAAATCGTGAACCACGAACGTGAAATTCGGTTCAACTATTCGGAACAAAACCCTCCCGTTACCCAGAGCGAACAAGTCTATCAATCGAGATCCGCGATAGTACATCCATATAACAACGACGGCACTGTTATTCCTGCCGATAGCCGATACACTTACCGCGAACGAGGTCGACCAAGTGTTCCACAAAATCAGACTCAGCAAAATTGTCCAGCGTATCCAGCTCCTCAGTATCAGTTTCAACAGCTTCCTCGACAAATGGTCCCACAGTATGTCAATTCAAATGTGCATGCCAACTACATCAGCAAAGATTACAGAAATTCTCCTGTTCTTTGTCGTCAAGAATGTGATGAAAACAGGACTAAACTGAATTTGAATTATGACTCTGATTCTCAAATACCTATGACGGCGGCGGAAAGGCGGCAGGTGGATAATGCGATAAAAGCTGAAACACTTCGGATCCAACAGCAGCAGCAACAGCGCCAGATGCAACAGATCCAACAGCAGCAGATTCAACAACACCAACAGATTCAACATCAACAGATTCAGCAGCAGCAACAGCCCATTAATCAACAAGGGACTCATCAACAGTATCAGTCCCATCAATCGCATCAACGTCAGCAGCAGCAACTTCAACTTGAAGTTGAAGAGAACGTATACAAGGGTTCTCCGCGATCAAGGCACCGACCTCACATGGGTGTGGCACAAAAGAACAATTATACCAAAAGACAAATCGAGTCTCCTACACATTCTGACCAAGCTTCTTGTTGGATTTGGCAGCCTAAGGAATCAGTTGAAACTAGTTTGAAACCGAAAAGTCCTGTTAAAGTTTTGCAAAGAGATAGTGGATCCCAGGAGAAGCAGAATGCAACACAGAACTTAGCGGAGAGGAGTGAGAGTACCTCAGAGAAAAGTGAAAGTATCGAGAACGTTAGTAGCAGTCCTAGGAATCCTCAAGGTATTCATTGGGATGAAAAAGTGACTGGGTTCTCTTATTCTAGAGTGAGAAGAAACATAGAGTGTAGAAAGGGAAATAACACAGTGAAGGATTATGTGACAAGAACAACAAATAATGGTATGAAACTGGATCAGAATCAGCCCCAGAATTTGGAACCAGAGAGACTGCTAAAGCAGGAGAAGAATGCAGAGGAAGAGCTAATTCAAACCATGACCGAGTTTAAAAAGGAATTGCACTTGACTGTTTCCCAGCTTGGCCGAAACGATTTCACGAACAAACAGAAGACAGAAAGTCCGAAGCGAACGCAGACTACCGTGAACAGCATTATCAAAAATGTTTTCAAGCAGTCGAGCAGTCAAGCAAAAAGCAATACCAAAGCGAACTCGAATGACCAGGACGAGACTTATCATCAAGCCTACACGATATTAAAAAAGCCCGAGGTGTCGACAACAACCGGGGAATCAACTGTTCCAACGTCTTGCGGGCCGGAGGAAGAAATCAGCAACAAACTCGCTCAGATATCCATTGAAGACTGTAAGGACGCGACCGAAGTCAACGCCGTGCTTTCGTGATAGCTTAGTTATTAAAAATGATTCATAAGAAGGTAAGGAATAAGTTAGTGTACATACTAGGTAGCCTTCAGAATAACCGGTAACGAATATTAGCCGATGAAAGGATTCCAAACCCGCATATTGAGTAAACGCCTTGAAATTATTGAACCAACCCTGCCTTGTCCATTCTCATCACCGCTAGAAGAACAGTTTCTGAAACTTAAAATGAAATAACAACACCATCTTCTCCATGGCGTGAGGAATATCGCTGATCTTGTATGGGAGGTTTTCCAATATTTTGTAGGGTTTGCTGGCGTGGCTGTGAAACATAAATTAGCTTGGACGAGACTCACGACCAAGCGATATTTTAAATGGTCAAGTTATATTTTATTCGGTCAGCCAGACATTTCACGAGACAATATTAGAATACGAATTACCAAGCACAGAGTCAAACTCGAGAAGGGAGATATCCCAAATTCCAAGAAAAATACCTCCCCTAAAAGGAAACGAGTCCTTGCAAAGAACTGATATTATCTTTTATTATGATTACTATTATTATGACTATAATTAACAGTAATATTAACGCTGCTTCAAAAGCGAAGTTCCGGAACGCCTTTACGTTCCCATTGCTAAACACGCACCGACAGGAAGATTTCGGATTTGACATAAGCTAAGAATTAGGCAAATCAAATGAATTGCTCTGAACTTATGAGTCACAAAGTCTTTTAAGAAATTCTATAAGTGCTAATTTTTTGCGGGAAGCTCCCCGTCGTTTGTCTTCGTATAGGACAGAACTAGGTCTTACTCAAATAGTCATAAAATATGAGAAATAATAAAATCTGAACACCACTTTAGATCATTAATATCTGAGATAGGTGCTCTTCCAGTAATTCGCCTCGATTCAATACACGATTTTTGAACTATTTGCTAAAACAGATTAAAGACGACGGCGACTCTGCCGAGATTTGATCCATTGATGGCAAGAAAGCATGCCAACTTGACAAAGTTTGACGGAGATCATTCCTCGAAGAGTCATTTCCAAAATTTTGAAAACTTGTGCAGCAAAAGTAGAGGTCAAAATATTCTATTATACATTTTTTGAAAGAAAATAGTGTTCTTAGTTTTTTAAGGAAAGAGAAAAAAACTTGAAGTTTAAATTTCGCACCAGAATGAAGTGAAAATCAGAGGTTATGTTTAAGTGTGCCGTTACAATTTTTTGGTGCTAAATTTAAACTCGAGGCTTTCTCAGGAACCGATAAGCTGTAGATTATTGGAGACTGGGAAATAAATTGAGAAATGACCATTAATTTGTGGTTTCATAGAGGGATTTTAATTTTAGTTTTACTAAAAACATTTTCAGTAAATAAGAAAATCGTTACTGAAATATCAAATGAGAGTAATAATTAATTTTAGAACTTGGTCTTCGGTTTCAAGCATGTCTTTTGAGTTCGAAAAAAGTGTTTGAATAATTGATTTATTATTTAAAATATCTTTTTTGAAATCAAATCGTTAAAGTTTCCGATTTTTCCATCGTAAACGCTTTGAAGTTAAAATGGTGTAACTTTAAACATTTTAATTTCTCACGATTTGAAAATCGTTCGATTTTAAAAGCTTTAATTTCACGTACATAAAAACATTCTACGGGGTTTCAATATAAAATAGTGAAGTCGGTACTATTTTTTAAAGTTTTATATAATTTCAATTGAAATTCAAATTTGAATTTTTATCCAAGATTTGAGTAACCACCCTGCATCTTCTTTTTAGCTTTAAAAGCTACCAGCCATATTTTTTTTACAAACAAATGTACATTAATAGTATATTTATAATCTTTGATAAAGAATAAAATAGATTTCAAAATTTTGCAAATAATTATTGATGCGCGACAGCGATTTGAACTTTTTCTTTCTAAAGGCAGACGGTGGCGAAGTTTCCTTTCTAGGATTCAAGATTTGTAATTATCAAACTTAAATCTAGCTATTAATTTAATCCTGGGACAAATGAAGTATATAATACGTACATAAAATTTCGTCACCCTCTGAAGTTTAGGGGCAAGCTAAGAACGTGGTCACGTTTTGTGATTATGACCAAAAATTGATGAATAGAAGGATCTTAATGTGCATAATTTTATCGATATCAGTGCTCGAGATCTGCCGTTAAGATTACGTAATAAGAATTAATACATATGTATAAAGAAGATTCATTTGACGATTAATTTGTAAATATCGGCGTACGTTTAGAAAAGTCCTGTCGATATGCGTAATCTTATTTTCCTGACTTAAACAAATTTCGTTCCTTAAAGTTATTCAAGAAAAATTGTGCTCCTTTTCTATAGGTAGTCACAATCTTGCGCATAGTTTTCGGTTCTGGTTTGGGTCGTTCAAAACTTTTAATTACTCAATTAAGGACGTTTTTAATTTGGATTTGTCCTAAGATTTGAGCGCCTCTTGAATTTGTACCGACGTAATCGCGCAGTTTTAGTCGTTGAAGGAAAGGATCTGGTCGCAATAAAATGTTTTTTAAATTCCGAATTTCTGTTAAAAAAAAAAACGGATAGAAGAGAAAAAATTTATGTATGTGGATTTAACTACTCTTCTGTGATTACTAATTTTACCTGCAATTGTATCCTATCACTAATTTTAAGCTTAGAATGCGGAATGTCGTTTTACAATCAGTTAAGAGTTTTCAATTGCGATTTTAATGAGAGTAGACATTTAATTCATTTCGGATTTTCAAAAAAATATTTATCAAGTTATGTAAGTTCAACTCTTTACAACCTTTTTTTTATACTTGAATTTATTTAAATTTTATTTATAGTTTTAAATAGGATAGTGGAGGAAATAATTTAGTCTTCCAATTATAAACAATATTTTGGAGAACCTCCGATTGGAAAATTTAGTTTGGATAGAAAACCTAATTTTTTATTAACGATGTCTGTTTTTACTTTTGCAGAAGGTGTGAATCAATAATTTTATTTTTGTTTTGTTTGAAAAAAATTTGTCTCCAAGCGAACTATTTATTTTGTTTTTCGTTCGACTTGCTGGTCGGAGTTTATCCTTTATCTCTTCAAGTTTTAGTTTCTAAGTTTTAAAGATTATAATTTATGAACTGTGTGTATCAACATCGTTCGAGCTGTTATAAAATTCTATAATGAAATTGCATTGTGCATTAAATGTGGATGCGTTATATTTATATTATTTCATTTTCAAGTTTTATTTTAAAATAGAGATTTTATTTTTAATTTTAGAATTTCTACTCTCGGGCGATGTTGGAGGCAAACTTTACAATTAGTATTTTTTGCCTTTTTACAGCTATTTTCATGAATGGAAAAAAATGCGGCTTGCTCCCTTCCACCGGCCTTTTTCCCACAACCCAAGTTATTGTTAATAATATGTATTCAGTATTCATGTTATTTTAGATTATTGTAATATTATGGTTTAATATTGTGACCATCGATATTGTAATCTATTATTGTTCTATAATACACGTTTTTTTCCAAAATTAACTCGTTTTATTTATTAAGGTGACCTTTTACAATTTTTTATAAAAGATATTTTTTTAATTCATTATATTTTACAAAGTGCGGTTATTTGATTTTTTAGAAACTCATGTTGGGAAGAATTGTTAATTTTAATTTTCTGAGGTTTAACTAACTTGTTAATTTAATGTTAAATACAAATTTTTCTAGATTTTAATTTTTTTTAATTTCTAATTTTCCAATTTGAAATTGGGTAATTTAAATTTAAAATCATTCTCTTTGCATTACATAATATGAACATTGTTTTTCTTAAGAGCATATAAAATTTTTAATTATTTACTCTTAACTAATTTAAATTTAATTTTTTATCATTTTCAAATTGAAGAATTAAAATATACAGTTTTGATTGCTTGTAGAATACAAATTAGAGGCATTTTTTATTGAATAATTTTGACTCAAAAACTTTTTAAGTCAAATAATTAAAAATGAAAACCATCGCAAATAGACAATTCTAAATTAAAAAATAGGTAATTAAACAATTTCTAATTTATTTAATGTAAATATATATTCTTGATACTTGCACAATTTTAAATTGCAGATTTGAAAAATTGAGCCATCTCAAATTGAAAGCCTTAATACTTTAACAATTTATATTTTCATAATTGAATAATTTGTTATTGAAGTTTCATAAATTATTGTGGAATGGTTCAAAACCAAACAGTTCTAAATCAAATTTTCAAAATTCAGATTGATGCGTTCAAAATTTTATATTGTAAAGTTTAAATAGTTAAAAATTGAGCTACTTTAAAATGGAAGCCTCAGTAGTTTAACAATTTATTCAATAGTGAATGATAAACTGTTTGAGTTCTAGAAACTTTCTAAATTGAACGATTCTAAACTTCGTTTAAAACTAAACACTTTCAAAATTAGAATTGTGAAATTAAAACTTTTCTTATACTGGAGTCTTTTGAAGTTGAATTATTTTACTTTGAATTATTTAAAATTAATAATTGTCAAATTGTGATTTATAGTTTTCAAAATTAAACAATTTTAGTTATAAATGAAGAATTTACAACATAGAACAATTGAAATGGTAACGTTAAAAATTGAAAATTTTAACAATTCGCAATCATTAAACAAATCATCAACTATTTGTACTTTCAATTTGAAATGTTTCAATTTTGTACAATTTCAAACCATATAAATTTGAACGCTGCAATTTTAAATCATTTGAATTTGAAAACTCCATTCAATATTGTCCATTCTAAATGAGCAGTCAAATATTTCTCAACTTTAAAAGATTTTTTTTTAGTATTCAATTAGCAATTATTCAACTTGAAACGTTTTCAATTCGTCAATGTTGTCTGATTATGAATCTACAAACTCGAAGTTTTTGGATTATTTGAAAATCATAAATAATTTATAAGCCTTTTATCTGAAAATTACAATTTATTAACTATTAGGGCTTTCAGTTTAAAACACTTAAAAGGTTTCAATTTAAAAATCGTTCAGTTTTGAACAGATTTAGAATTTTTCATCCATTAATTTTCCCACAGTGAATTATTGAAATTCGTTGAAATCCTTTAAAATCCCTTGAAATCTTTGGAAATCGTAAAAATCCATTAAAATAAGTATATATCATTTGAAACCTCTTGCATATAAATTAAATTAAACTTATTTACTGAAGTTTTTTAAAGAGCCGTTTAAATCCCTAGAAATCTTCGAAATCCATTGAAATCCTTGGAGATTTAATAAAATCCTTTGAATCTTGTAAAATTCCTTGAAATACCTCAGAATCACATGAAATCTTTGCAATCGCTAGGAATCTCTTGAAACTTTATTTTATTTTATTTATTTCCCAAAGGCCTCTAGAAACCCTTTAAAATCAAGCCTTAAATCTTTGAAAATCTTAAAAAATTCTTTGAAATCTTTAGAAATCCTACCACATTCTTTGACATCCCTTCAAATTTTTGAAATATCTTGAAATTCTTTGGAATTTCTTAAAATAACTTAAAATCTTCAAAATCCTTTGCATTCTTTTAAATTTATTTATATCGCTTGAAATTGTAGAAATCCGTGGAAGTCCTTCGAAATAGAATTTAATTTATTCCCGAAAGTTCTCTAGAAATTCACTAAAATCCCTTAAAATCGTTTGAAATCGTAAAAATCCATTAAAATAAGCATAAATCATTCGAAATCCATTATATATAAATTAAATTAAACTTATTCAATAAAGTTCTTTACAAACCGTTCAAATCTTTAGAAATCTTTGAAATCCCTTGAAATATTTCAAATTCTTGGATATTCAATAAAATCCTTCAAATCTTATAAAAAATTTCTTGAAATATCTTAAAATCCCTTGAAATCTTTATAATCGCTAAGAATCCCTTGGAATCTTTTGAAATCGTAAAAATCCATTAAAATAAGTATATATCATTCGAAATCTCTTGCATATAAATTAAATTAAACTCATTCATTAAAGTTTTCTAAAAAAAAACGTTCAACTCCTCAGAAATCTTTGAAATCCTTGGAGATTCAATAAAAAACTTTCCCTCTTGGAATCTTTAAAATCGCTAGGAATCCCTTGAAAATTCATTTTATTTCATTTATTTTCCAAAGTTTTCTAAAAATCCTTCAAAATTGAGCTTTAAATCTTGGGAAATCCTAAAAGATTCTTTAAAATCCCTTGAAATCTTCAAAATCCCCTAAAATATTTGGAATACTTGGAGGTCCTATAAAATCCCTTAAATCTTGTGGAATTCTTTGAAATTCCTTGAAATCTTTAGAAATCCTACCAAATTCTTTGACATCCCTTCAAATTTTTGAAATATCTTGAAATTCTTTTGAATTTTTCAAAATAACGTAAAATCTTTCAAATCCTTCGAAAATTTTCATATTTATTTATATCTCTTGAAATCGTGGGAATCCATGGAAATCCTTTTAAATTTTTTTTATTTATTCCCTAAAGTTCTCTAGAAATTCATTAAAATCCTTTAAAATCAGTTGAAATTTTAATAAATCGTGAAAATCCGTTGAAATATTTCAAATCCTTGGAAATTCAATAAAATTCTTTAAATATTGCAAAATTTCCTTGAAATACCTTCAAATTATTATTATTATCAATTCCTTGAATCTTTGAGAATCGCAAAAATCTATTAAAATAAGTATAAATTATTTGAAATCTCTTGCACATAAATTAAGTTAAACTTATTCATTAAAGATCTCTGAAAAAAAACGTTCCATTCCCTAGAAATCCTTGAAATCCTTGGAGATTCAATAAAAAACTTCCCTCCTTGGAATCTTTAAAATCGCTAGGAATCCCGTGAAACATCATTCTATTCCATTAATTTTCCAAAGTTCTCTAGAAATCCTTAAAAATCGAGCCTTAAATATTTGCAAATCCTAAAAAATTCTTTGAAATCCCTTGAAATTTTTAAAATCTTCTCAAGTCTTTGGAATACAAGGTCCTATAAAATCCCTTAAATCTTGTGAAATTCTTTTTAATTCCTTGAAATCTTTAGAAATCCTACCGAATTCTTTGACATTCCTTCAAATTTTTGAAATCTCTTGAAATTCTTTGGAATCTTTTTAAATAACTTGTAATCTTTTAAACCCTTTGAAATTCTTTTAATTTGTTTATATCTCTTGTAATTGTGGAAATCCTTGGAAATCCTTTAAATAAAATTTTATTTATTCCCTAAAGTTTTCTAGAAATTCATTAAAATCCCTTAAAATCACTTGACATTTTCAGAAATCGTAAAAATCTTTTGAAATATTTCAAGTCCTTGGAAATTCAATAAAATTCTTTAAATATTGCAAAATTCCTTGGTATACCTTAAAATCCCTTGAATTCTTTTGAATCGCTGAGAATCCCTTGCAATTCAATTTAATTTAATTTATTTCTTAAATTTCCGTAGAAATCCCTTGAAATCTTTGGAAATCCTACAAAATTCTTTGAAATCCCTTGAAATTGTTGGAATCTCTTGAAATCTTTTGGAATCCCTTAAAATCCTTTGTAATCTTTGGAAATCGTAACAATCCATTAAAATAATCATAAATCGTTTGAAATCCCTTGATTATAAATTAAATTGAACTTATTTACTAAAGTTCTCTAAATAAGTCGTTTAACTCCCTATAAATCTTTGAAATCCCTTGAAATCCTTGGAGATTTAATAAAATCCTTTGAATCTTGTGAAATTCCTTGAAATACCTCAGAATCACATGAAATCTTTGCAGTCGCCAGAAATCCCTTGAAACTTTATTTTATTTTATTTATTTTCCAAAGTTCTCTAGAAATACTTTAAAATCGAAGCTTAAATCTTTGGAAATCCTGAAAAATTCTTTGAAATTCCTTGAAATTTTTAAAATCTCCTAAAATCTTTAGAATACTTGAAGGTCCTATAAAATCTTTTGAATCTTGTGAAATTTTTTTTAATTTCTTGAAGTCTTTAGAAATCCTACCAAATTCTTTGACATCCCTTCAAATTTCTGAAATCTCTTGAAATTCATTGGAATCTTTTGAAATCACTTAAAATCTTCGAAATCCTTTGAAATTTGTTTAATTTATTTATATCTCTTGAAATTGTGGAAATCCATGGAAATCCTTTGAATAAAATTTAATTTATTCCCTAAAGTTCTCTACAAATTCATTTAAATCCCTTAAAATCACTTGAAATTTTTAGAAATCGTAAAAATCCTTTGAAATTCAATTTAATTTAATTTACTTTATAAAGGTCTCTAGAAATACCTTGAAATCTTTGGAAATCGTCACAATCCATTAAAATTAGTATAAATCGTTTGAGATCCCTTGATTATGAATTAAATTAAACTTATTTACTAAAGTTCTCTATATGTAATTTTCTTTTTCTTAAGTGGGGATTACAAGGAATTGGGAAAGATTGCATGAGATTGTGAAAGATTGCATGGGATTGCACGAGATTGCATAAGATTGCGAAGAGAGTGTACACTAGGGCGGAGCAAAAAAAATTTTTTTGTCAAATTCGGAGGGGATCCAAAAGTTGCCGTTTGGTACCCGGATCTCCCATAAAGAGTTACAGATAAAAAGAAATATATCTTATGTTCGCACAACCACGATAAAGGCCAAAATAATGAATAATGGCGAATTTTTTGTTATTTTGGTACGAAATCAATTTCGTAATGCACTAAAAGGTTGCTAAAAATTAGTATTTACAACTACATTTATCCTCCAGAAATTATGCAGCAATAAAAACGTCCAGACACATCGTAAATTGTTATTGAAGTTGAAAAAGGGAGGACAATCACGTTTATACTTGATTAAATGATATTTTTCTTATTGGTAACGATTTTTTTCATTAATGGAAAGGTTTCTAAAAGTTAAAATCCGAAAGCTACACAGCAATAAAGAAGACAGATGAATTTTTAACCAAAGAAGATAAGTTTTCTACCATAAAAGATGAATTTTCAACAAAAAAGATCATTTTCAACGGAGAAAGATGAATTTTGAACCTAATAGCTGTATTTACAAAAAAAATTCAATCAAGCAGTTGAATTTACAACCAAATACTTGAGTTTTAAACCAAATGGTCAAATTTTTAAATAAAAAAGATAAAACTTCGACCAAAAAGAGTTGCATTTTTAACCAAATAGTTGAATTTTCAACCTAAAAAGTGGAATCATCAACAAAAAATTTTTTAACCAAGAAAGAAACATTTTTCACCAAATAGATGACTTTTCTACCCAAAAAGACGAATTAAAGAAATAATAATTTTCGAACAAACAGTTGAATTTACAACCAAATAATTGAATTTTCAAGCGAAGGGGACAAATTTCCAACAAAATAGTTGAATTTTCAAACAAGTGGTCAAATGTTTATACAAAAAAGATAAAACTTCAACTAAAGAGAGTTGCATTTTTAACCAAATAGTTGAATTTTCTATCAGAGGGGACGAATTTTGAAAAAAACAGTTAAATTTTAAGCCTGAAAAGTGGAATTATCAAAAAAAAAAAGATTTTTAACCAAGAAAGAAACATTTTTTAACAAATAGATGACTTTTCTACCCGAAAAGATGAATAAAAACAAAATAGTCGAATGTAAAAAAAGCAAAAATAGTTTTTAACCAAAAAGAGTTGCTTTTTTGACCAATTAGTTAAATTTTCAAGTCAAGAAGCAAAATTAGTTAGATGACAGTTGAATTTTCGACAAAAAAAATATTTTTAACCATGAAGGATGAATTTGTAACCAAAAAAGATAAGTTTTCTACCATAACCGATGAATTTTCAACCAAAAAAAACGAGTTTTCAGAAAAGAGATGAGTTTTTTAGCTAAAAAGTCGAATGTTTTGAAAAAAAGTTGACTTTTAAACCCGAGAAGTTGAATTTTCTACAATTATTTCTCAAGTAAAATAGTCAAGAGTCATGATTTTAAATAACTTATTGAAATTTAATGACAGTTTACGATGTGTAAGAAATACAGTTATAACTATGGAGTTTTGGAACGCTCTCCATTCATAAAAAAATCGTTAACAATAAGAACAGTATCATTTAATCAAGTAAGAACATTATTTTTCTCTCTTTTTCAAGTTCAATGACAATTTACGATGCATATAGATTTTTTTATTGCTGCATATGGATTTTTTTATTGCTGCATATTTCTTGGAGAATAATTATAGTAAATACTAATTTTAAGAACCCTTTTCATCTATCAAAAAATTGAATTCGTACCAAAATAACAAAAAATTCGCTATTATTCATTATGTTGAGCCTCATTGTAGATGCGTGAGCATAAGATATATTTTTTTATCTGTAACTTCTTGTGGGAGATCCGGGTACCAAGCTACAACTTTTGAACTCCTTTTGAATTAAAAAATTTTTTTTTTTTTTTGCTCCATCTTAGTTTAAGTACAGCTCTTCCGTGTTTGCAGGCCATCCAAATGAAAATATTCAGAATTTATGACTTCCATTTTTTTAATTTGTAGTTTTGAATGTAAGTGGGAACAGGGCTTTAGTGCCCCGGCTAATACTAAATTAAAGTGCTAAAACCCTGGCCCCACTTACATTCAGGGCCGGGTTAGCAAGTTTACCGCTCTGTGCAAGCATAAATTATGCCGCACTATGATAAAAATAATAATAGTTGTATATGGTGATTGCTGTGAATTTGGCTTTAGGGTCCAAGCAGTGTGTGCCGAAACGTCTGAAACAATTCAATAATTTTTTCAACTTACTGGACCCTAAAGCCAAACTGACAACAATCACCATAGATAATTTTCATTGAGGGTCAATATAATCTCCCATTTATCATTATTAATAACACTAGTACTCGCTTCACAGCATCAACCAAAATCAATATGATGGTCAGCGAACATTTTGGCGCGATTTTTTGTGCACAAAACATATCTGGAAACATTGGTGATTTCGTGAAGTCAGAGTCCTATGCATCAAGCACAATGTCAATAGAAATTGACTTTTTGCGCTTTAATTACAGCAAACGTGCGAGTTCTTTTTAGTCCAAATTTTCACCAAGTTTGTGCTCAATCGAAATCACTGCTAAGTCTGCTAAACGCGTTTCGCTAATCGTAGACCTTAAGTAGGTTATAACTAATTTTAATTTTGAAAGCTGCGTTCGCCACTAGCCCCAGTAATCGGAAGAGTAAGTAGTATTCTAAGAGCAATTACGACGTTGGGGTAGCAGTCGTTTCCGATTTCAACCACGTGCTTTAACACATTCAAAGGTGTCGTTGATGTCGTTTTATCAATTGAATGTGATAAAACTTGTAGTTCGTTTAATTGTTGTTGAGCATCAATGTCTTTTAAATCTTTGATGAGTTAAAATATTCTAAAATTTTTGCATTTATCCTGTGGAGCAGTTGGTGACATGTATTTCAACGCACGTATGTCATACAGAAAAGCAAACTGTGAATTATGAGCTTGTAATTGATCAAATCGCTCTTTTATAGAAGTTATTGACACGTCTTGCCATTGCATCGAAAGATTCATTGCTTGAGGTATCCAGTAGAGCATCAATATCTCACCTATTTGGTATCTTATTGAACGAGCTGCATCAATTCGAATTTCCCATCTTGTCGTACTCAAGAGTTTCACTGTTAAAGAAGGTATATACTTTTTTAAAATATCCCATCTCAAATGTGATGCTGAAAAAAACACGTAAAGTTTTTGAATAATATCAAAATATGAGACTGCTTCTCTCGATGACTTTACTGCGTCGTTAACAACCAACTTAAGTGAATGGCCACTGCATGGAACGAAAAAAGCACGAGGATTTATTTCTCTTACACGTTGTTGAACTCCAGCTTGCTTGCCTTTGATATTCGAACCGTTATTGTATCCTTGTCCCCTTAAATTTTCAATAGACAAATTATTTTTTTCGAGTTCATCTAGTATAACATATTGTGAACATGTAATTTGTCCGACGTCCCTTTCAATGCCAAAGACTGTTGTGCCAAAGAATATATTATTGCTAAAAGTCGCTCTAAAACATTTTTCCAATGTCGGGTTTCATCATCCAACATGCGTTGATAATTAGCATCGATTGTTTTTTTTACCCTTACTCTCAATGCTAACTCATTTCACTGTTTATGTGCACTTAAATGTGATTTGCTCTTTTCGTGAGAGCTAAGTCTTTCACCGATATGAATCCAATCATTGCAGCCTTCCAACGTTGAAGCACTTTGAATGATTGTAAAAAGTTTGCAACAAGAACAAAATACCGCATCTGCGCTTTTCGAGTAGACGAGCCATGATCTTGAAATCACTTCCCGATTGACCATATGCCTCTAATAATATGATTTATTGACATGACGTCTGTTATTATCTTTCGAGAATCCCCTCCCCAACCCGCATTATCTTTTTCGCGTACACATGCTGGTCCTTTTTTGAATATGAGTAACCTTATATCATCGTTTATTTCAAGTAGCCACATTGAACGATCTGAATGAATCTCCGTTCTGATAGTATTGAAATTCGAATTTGAAATCGCGACTGTTTCTTCTGCTATTTCGACTTCCGTTGCCGATAAAGCTGCGTCGCTATCTAATGATTCATTAGGTACCCTGTTTTCCAAATGTTTGTCTTGACAAGTCGAAGTAACGGTAATAAACTTTTTGTATTATTACCAACAACATTACTATTGTTTTCATATACTCTTCTAAAATACCACTTTATTTTTCGAATTTTACCTCTTCTTCCGCTTTTTTCCGATACTCGGCACCGGAAAGCCGTTTACGTTTGTCTTGTGGCATAATGAAAGATTTTCCACGTCGATAAATGATATTCAGTAATTAATGCCGAACTCAATTTATTTTTACAGCTACGGATGAAAATTCTTTCGCTGTTCGTAAGGAACTGAGCTATATTACTGCCGAAATGAACCTCAAGCTTATTAATAGATGTTTAGATCTATGTAATAGATGTTTATAAACACCGACGGACCGGCGGTGTTTGATGAACACCTACTATCACCCACTTTGCATTTGACGTTTGACGATACGAAACAACAACCGAGATATCATTAGCTCAACATCGAGTTTGAATACATGGAAATAGAAGTTAGAAAAATATTTAATGCTCACAGTCATTCGACTGATATACACCATTATATTAAACTTGAACTGTTACAGGAATTTATTGAATATTTAATTCAAGTAAAATTCCATTTCTTTCTTTTTTGGACAGAAACGTATTATTTTTCTGTAGTCAGTTTTTAGAAAATAATCAAATACCTATTTTACCTGTGACAAACCGACGAATTGCCACCCATAAAATTTTGCCGCCCTGTGCAGAAACACCGTCTGCACAGTCGGTCACGTCGGCCCTGGCTCGGCCAGCACTGAACTGAAGCTTGCCTTGCATGATGCCATGAGAACGTATAAATTATTGGCAAATACGTTTTTTCATCTAACTCGGCTTCTTCTGTTTCAGCAAATAAATGTTCATAATTTAATGTTTAAAACTTAGTGTGTATATATAAATACATATAGGTAAGTTTTGGTTTATAAAATGAAAAGTGACTATGTCGCCCCATCAGTACCCGCCGATCTGTATCCTTGAAAATTCTCTCTGACCGATCATTCTTTACTGTTGCAAGTATAGGACTGATTCCTATTCTAGACTGGACTCTCTACAGAGCGATAGAGGAGTCAAACTGTCCACGAACTGTTATGTTTCTAGTTGCCTAAAAAAGTTAAAACCGCGATTACACTTGAATCAGTAAGGCAATTTCAATCTCGAATTTTTTTACAACGCCAGTTCAGTAATGAATACCATGACTACCAGCACTAAAGACCCAACTTTTCACTTCCATTTTTCTCCGCGTAGTTCGAAAAGTTACAGACGTTGTATTCTTCGACGGATTTTCAAGATTTTTTTTTCAAATAAAATAAAGTGAAGGACCCTACACCAAAAAAACTGGACATAATCCACCCAAGACCTTTCGAGAAATTTGTTCTATTTTCATGAACTCGACAAAATATGCTTTGGCATAATTTCGCTCATTAGTCGGTGCGGTACACTTAAATTGTTGAGAAGGTATGAAACTTGGTATATGTGTTCTTTTTGACCTAAAAAATGGCCCGTTTTTTGGAATTTTTTTTTTCAATTTCTGGCACCCTATCCTAAAACTTTTTTTTACATCAAAACTAACACATATACCAAGTTTTATGCCTTATTAACAATTAAAGCCATTCTGAATAATTTGCGTTGTACCGTACTGACTAAATTTTTTGTTTATGTTGAAAAATGACAAAAAACCATAATTTTTTATATTTGTGCTACCTACTTTTCTCTATTTATTTTTATTTCCTCAAAAATGCATATGATTAGTAAATTTACTGTAGATGAATAGAAATTTTCATTATAGATTGAATTTCTTCATTCGTTTGATTGTTTTAAACAAATGAATTTATAAAATAACTATGGTATCTGCTGCATTTTCTTTGTTTGAATGCAGTATACTAATTTCGTCATTGAATAATGTTAAAGCAATAAATAACTAATCATGACCGAGAATTAAACGACAACAATTGTCATTGTTATAAGCAATTATTATAAATAAAATTCACTTATATCCCGCATTCTTGAATACGTATGTAGAAAATTCTTCTTTTTGCGGAATCATTTCTTTTTATCTCAGTAATAGTATCTTGATACAATGGATTGACATTGAAAAATAATTTTTATTGTTATAAACAACCCAGTGGGCACAAAATTTTGCGACGTCTTTACGACATCCTATGTCCATGTCGTTGAGGTGTCTTTACGACATTGTAAAGACGTCGTATGATGTGACGATGTCTTTACGATATCGTAAAGATACCGTTATGACATGGACATAGGATGTCGTAAAGGCGTCGCCAAATTTTGTGCACACTGGGAATTTTTATGAAAAATTCACTTATATCACATTTCTTAAGTTTTAATAAACAACTGTAAATTGGTTTATTGCATTATTAAAAACAATGATAATTGTGTTCTTTAATGACAATGTATTGTATCAGGATATTATTCTTGTAATCAAATGAAAGATCGACCGAAAAAAATATTCTACGTTCAAAATTAGGAAATAAGTAAATTTCTCTACAAAAATGGTTTAAAACATTGAACATAGCATGATAATATTCTGGAGATGAAAAAAGTAACTCCACAGAAATGAAAATTTTTCTGTATTCAAAAATGCAAAATAAATGAATTTGTTCACAACAGTTATTCATAAAAATAACAATTTTTGTGAATTTTAATATGTTTTATCAGGCTATTATCCTTAAGATTAAATTAATTTTCCCGTAGAGAGGAAAACTTTGTCGACAAAAATGTTTATATTTATAAACAAATTCGCTTATACCGCGATATGAGTGTATTTGTTTATAAATATAAAAAATGTAAACTTTCGTTTATCAGTTGTGATTAATTGTTAATTTTAAGAAATGTGAAGACGAAATCATTAGACTAATACATTCAAACACCAAAAATGCAGCAGATAAATATGGCAAAGTAGGTAGCACAAATACATATACCAAAAATTATGTTTTTTGTCATTTTTCAACATTTACAAAAAATTAATGAATTTTTTTTATATCGGTATCCCCTTCGAAATTCATTAGGCTTCAATTTAAAAGAATCAAAGTTTAAAATCGATTAAGAAATATATACGACCTTTGGAACTTGTTCAACCAAAAATTCCACTTTTCTTCATACTATGTGGCTGTGCAGGAATTCGGCATAGAAAATATCAAACAATTAAAGAGTTATACACATTTATGCAATAAAAAGTATAATTCCAAAGTTAAAACTATCGCCTATAATTATGCTTGTGGAGCATGTGAAATGATCCAGTTTTTGTATACAGAATGCAACACGTTCATAAAAACATTTTTGAAACCTTGGTTTTTCATAATCTTTACTCCATGCCATGACACCAACCAAATGACCGTTGACAGCTAAAGGTCTACCCGAATCACCGTCACCACAAAATCTGCCTCTATTTTTATAATAAGTAGATTGTAAAAAAATGTTTGCTTTTCATTTTCTTTGATACTTACCTCTGTATATACATAACTTACCCATTTACTGAGTGACATCCCCAGCCACTAATAATGTCACGACTATGTGATGGTAAATGTCCATTGTAGAGTTTTATTTCTCGATTCCGTGATGTTTGAGAATTAATAGGTGGAAAAATAATAAGTAACCCAATATCGTTCGTTTGCTCAGATGGACTATATTGTGGGTGCATTTTTTCCATATGACTCTGCGGTTAATTCCATGATCAACAATTGCTGAATTTTTTTGCTGCAAAAATTGCTGAATATTTATTCAACCAAGTCATGTAGTTGACTGGAAATTAGTAAATCCAAATACTTTCTCAACTGAATTAACCATTATTGCTTAATACATAAAACTACTGTTGCTGTAGTAGAACTAACTATGCAAGGTAATAGCCGTATCTGAACATGTGGTTCCACTTTACTACAAAAATTACATTGGAGCCGTAGGGAAATAAGAATAGTAGTTGGATTTATTACTTAATCTTACTTGTTCCAATTCTTATTGAATTTAGTCAGATCAATCTCAAACATTTGCTACAACGAATCCTTTTCTTACTTCACTCAACTATATATCCCATAATTAATTTGACTAAAAAAGTGACATTGGAGCCTTAGGGAATTAAGCACCTTAGTTGAAAAGTAGTCAAATCTACTAAGAATTTTTTTCAGTGTATACTGTACGTCCCATCATCAGCAAAAACGCAATGTGCGGCAGTTAAAATGGCAGTGGGGTATAAAATCGTACCTTCGCAATGACGAATTCCATTTTTTAGATTGTTGGCAATATAGGGCACTTCTTTTAGTGATGATAGTGAATGATCATTCGGTGTTCTATCAACTACATGTTTTTTACGGATGTGAAGATCTGAGGCATTCTCCATACTAAAAATGTGAATTATAATTTATCATTATTGCTTAGAATTTATTCAATCCCTTTCCTATCCTGCATGGGACCAAAAAAATATCGAAACCAAGCCCCCCCCCCCCCACACACCAACAAACCCGAACAGGTATATACACATTATGTACATGTGTGAAAGAGAGTTTGTTTCGTGGAATTTTTTTTATCGGACTTAGTGTTAGGGTACGTCTGTGCACGGTTTTGGAATTTTGATTGCAGGGTGGGGGGTTTACTCGCTTTTGAAATTCGCGACTACATATAATTTCACTTACTAATATTCTGTACTGATGAAGTTCCAATGCCTTCTGTAAAAATGTCACAAAGAATAAGAAGACCCACGAAAATTTTTCTTCCCATAACTTATACGAAATTAGGCAGATATATGATAATGTTTTGCAGTATTGTGTAGCATAACTGACTGATGAATTGAAACGTCTTCCAATGGAGGGAAGACGGGATTATTTGGATTACAGTAAATAAATCATTCGTTCTTTGTAAGAAAGCTTTTTTTATCATCTTTATTATATGTTCTTAGTCAACACAGTTTATAGCATATCTATATTATACCTACTATGTCTAGGTTTTAAAAATGTGGACGCCTCTACAGAAATTTGAATAAGTCAGTGAAAAGAAATCACTAATGAACGAGCAAACTTAATTGCAAATGTCTTTTCATTGTGCCCAATTTCTCAATTTAGAGTTGGTCATTTAAAAAAAATTCGCGTTGTTGAACATATCTTTCTAGCTTCATTTAAACATAACTTCTTTACTAATTTTCCTATGATGAACAATGAATAAAGAATTTGTGTACAATAAAGAGACATTTGCAATGGAGTTTGTTTTCTTCATTAGCGATTTTTTTTACTGATTTATTCAAACTTTTGTACAGGGGTCAACATTTTTTAAACCTATAATACATCCATATAATTCTTTTAAAAAATGCTTGTCAATATTTTTGTATAAATACAACATTCACTTTATGGTATGATTTAATGTTTTAAAGCGAAATATCATCAAATGACTGAAATTCAAGATTTCGATTTTCGTCTAATTTCAGCATTCCATTGGCAAGATTATACATCCTGAATAGTGGAGAGCGACGACTCATTTTATTATTAATATAGAACGGCACCTTGTCGAGTTGAATAGTTCGGAGCATTGAAGGGTAGAATTTTTAGCAACATCGGACAATCATATAGACCGCAAGCAATTTAAAAAAAAAATAACATCCGAGAACATACGCCTGTCTTTCAAGGACCATGCCTCAAAACGATTTCGAAGAGATACATAATCTGCACCACGAAATGCATATACTTTATCTTCCTTCCATGCTAGGTATTTTAAAAAAACGATTTTGACAACTTTCAATCAGTTTATAATAATTTTCTGTGCTAGGTGCCCAAATGGCAGATGACAATTCGAGCTTGGCTCTAACAATCAGTTGAAATAGTAATATTAATGGCCCTGTTGTTTTTAATTTAAAAATCAAAGAGCACCCCAAAGTTTTTAATCGTTTCAACCCTTACTATATTTATTCCACTAATTGAGCACTGATAAATCAACGTAGCATTCTTTTTTGTAAACGATACCACCCTGCACTTTTCTGGATTAATAGGAAGCAAGTGATCTTTACACTATTTGTTTAATTTGTTCAGGTTAGCCTGTAGAATTTGACAGGATATGATGCTAGAAACAATATAATATAATTTAATATCATCAGCATAGATCAAGTAGTAATAAAGTAAGCCTAAAAAGATATCATTCACAAATATAATGAAAAATAACGGGCCAAGATTTGAACCTTAAGGTACTTCTGATGTAGGCCGAAAGCGAGATGAGTGCACATTATATTCAACTTAATTTTCTCGTTTAGGCAGATAGGATCTCAATAAACTTTTTACAGAGTGTGGCAAATCGATATCGTAAATTTTACTAATTGAGATATTATGATCAACTCTATCAAATGCTTGTGCTAAGTCAATATATGCGACATCTAGCTGATCGTAAGTATCGAGAAGAACATGTACAAGCTGAGTAAATATCAAAAGATTGGTAGCAACAGAACTGCGTGGTAAAAAGCCATGTTCATAGTCAGACAAATTACTATGTATCGCATTGAATATAAATGCATATCTCGAAAATTTTAGAAAAGTTATTAACAATTGAAAAGGTCTGTAATTTTTTACATCAGACGCATGTCCGCCCTTCAGGATAGGACATATTCTTGCAGCTTTCCGAAGACTTGGAAAAGTTCCAGATTTTAGCGCAAAGTTAAAGATTATCGTAAGCGGTGTGATAAGAATATTAGACAATTTCATAATAAGTGAAGAAGGAACAGAGTCTAATCCTGCTGTGTGTTTAACTGGAAGTTTTTTATCGCCATGGATATATCATTTTCACTTATTAATTAGACTACTTGGAATTATATAAACACTCAAAATATTCAGCAAAGGTACTGACAGTTTGCTAAGGAGAGGTATATATTGAGTTATTATCATTTAGAATTCCAGGAATTCTTGATTGTTATTTAACCATATTTACAAAACCCCAAAAAGATGAAGGTGATGCTATGATATTCTGCTCAGCATTACTTGTGTAGTTGTTGTAAGGAACTTTAATCAACTTTTTTGTTGTTTTCTAGTTTCTTCGTACTGGTGAAGGTAGTATTGTAGTTTTAGGTTTTGGTATTTTCTTTATATTTAATCTTTAAATTAATGTTATTAATTATTTCACATGTATACCAGGAGTGATACCTATTACTCATCATCTTAATGTTATAAATTGGGATGGATTTATCAAATTCATTATACAGCATATCATAAAATTGCAAGCAAACTTCATCAATATCCTCACACTTTGAGAGTGTTGTCTAGTCAACATCAAATTTATCATTATATAATTAAGCAAAGTTACAACGTTTAAAGTTATATCTTGATGATTCATTAATTCTAACAATATTTGTGTAAGACTAATTAGAGAGCAAGTCAACCGTAAAGTTTACTGCAAGGTAATACAGGTCCTGCAGAAAAATTGGGGCAAGGAAAAAATCAAGTCAAGAGAGTTTATAAAATTATCAAAAACGTCAACTGCTATACCAGGTGGAACTTAAATAACCAGTATTATAAAAACAGCTGCAACGTTAAACAACTCAAAAATATTATACAAATTTCGACTATAAGAACGGTAATTTCCAATTCACAACTCCACATATGGAACCTCTGAAATAATCCAGTTTCTGAACTCGGGATGCAACAAATTCGTAAAAACATCAGGAGAGTCTGGTTTTGCATAAGATTTACTCCAAGCCACAACACCAAGCAGTTGACCATTGAGAGCTAAAGGTCCGCCCGAATCACCATCGCCAATACATTTGTCTCTGTTTCTATAATAAGTGCAAATGTATTTATCCATAATTTCACGTTCGTGACCGATAACATCTCGACATGACTTCGCGCTAAGTATGGGCACAGTGATTGATCTCAATTGGCTAGGAAAGCCCATTCTTTCTCTAAAATAAGGAAGAAATAAAATTAAAAGTTTTTTTTTATGAAACATTTGAATAATGCTTTTGATACCTTACCCTTTAATGTAGTGGCATCCCCAGCCACTGATAATACCATGACTATTTGGTGGTAAGTGACCTCTGTAGAGTGGTATTCTTTCATTTTGTGAAGTGTGAAAGTTGATAGCTGGTGAGATATTGAGCAAGGCAAGATCGTTCTGAACCCAATAACGGTGGACATAATACGGGAATACTAATTTTCTTATTACAGTGTGCTCAATTCCACGACCAGAAGTTGGTGAATTGGACAGAACTGTGTAAGTGCAATTAGCCGCAAAAACACAATGAGCTGCAGTTACGATAAATGCAGGTGCTAATATGCTGCCTCCGCAAATACTGATTCTATTTCTCATAATACTGACAATGTAGGGAACTTGTCGAAGTGTTGATGGCTTACTTCCATTTGGCGATTGATCAATTACACGTTTCTTACGGATATGCAGAACCGATGATGCCTTCGACGAACCTCTTAATTGAGCAATACTCATGCATATCAGGAGACAAAAAAAAATACTTTTTTCCATATTGCACAAGAATTGAGAAATTACTGAGGAATGTTTGCAGTACAATAACTGACTGTGACGCAATACCTCTCCCAAATGTTATAGTAAATAAGAGGCTGTCTAGAGGAAATTAAAGGTATCATTTTTTTATGACCTGTTTAACATTCCCAATGATAGAAGACGTTTGCAAGTAAATTTATTACTTTCGAAAGAGAAATCGGCTTATTTTAAGAGCTATTTTTATACAAATAAGATAGCAGTAAGAAAAAATTCTGCGTACATATTTCAGATTTTCATTTAGAATTTTTATTCGAAAATTGTTTACACTTATACTTTGAATCAGTGATGGGAAGTAATTAGTTCCTTTTAACTAGTTACTGTTACTAGTTACTTTTTTGTTAACGATAGCGGTAACGAAGTTACTTTTGTAAATAAGTAACGGTAGATAGCCATAGAGATTTATAGCTCAATATAGAAAATTACCATTTTTCCCCTACCCTGGAATACAAAATTTTCGAAAATCTATAATAAACACTTTTAGAAAGAGAAAAAAGTTATAAAAATATTTTTTAAACTAAAAATTGAACTACTCTATTTGAAGATTCATCAGTTTAATTGAAAATTTATTTCTTTGGTCGAAAATCCAATTTTGTAAAAAATTCAATGTTATGGCTTGAAATTTCAACAATCTGTTTGATTTTTTTTCTCTCTCAACTGAAAATTCAACTTTTTTATTTAACATTCGTTTTTTGGTTGAATTCAACTATTTTTGATTTAAAAATAAAATATTTTTGGTTGAAATATGAATTATTTCAATTGAAAATTTAACCATTTTCTTGAAAATTCATTTTTTTCGTTCAAAATTAATTTCTTTTGCTGAAAATTTAACTATTCTATTTTTTGATGGAAATTGATCTTTTTAAATTGAAAATTCAACTATTTGACTGAAAATTCATGTAGTTTGTTTAAAAATCGTCTTTTTCGGTAGTAAATTAAACTTCTTGGATACAAATTCAACTGTTTTGTTAAAAATTTGTCTTTTTTGGTTGAAAATCCACTTTTTAGTTGAAAATTCAACATTTCTGTTAAAATTTCATCCTTTTTGGTTGAAAATTCAACTGTTTTGTTGAAAATTCAACATTTCTGTTAAAATGTCATCCTTTTTGGTTGAAAATTCAACTGTTTTATTAAAAATTTGTCTTTTTTGATTGAGAATTAACTTTTTGGGTTGAAAATTTTAACTATTTTAGTAGTAATATCAACTATTACATTTTTCGTTGAAAATTCAAATTTTTTTCGTTGAAAATTCGTCTTTTTTGTAGAAAATTAATCTTCTTAGTTAAAAAGTCATCATTTTTGGTTGAAAATTCAATTGTTTTGTTGAAAATTAACTTTTTTGATAAAGATTCGACAGTTTTCTTGAAAATTCGTCTTTTTGGGTTGAAAATTTAACTAATTTGGTAGAAATATCAACTATCACATTTTTCGTTGAAAGTTAATTTTTTTAATTGAAAATTTCACTATTCCATTTTTAGCTGAAAATTTATCTTTTTTAGTAGAAAATTCATGTACTTTGTTGGAAATTTGTCTTTCTTCGGTAAAAAACTAATCTTCTTGATTGAAAATTGGTCTCTTTGGTTTAAAATTTAACTGTTTTGTTGAAAATTTTTTTTTTTTGTTATCCATTAATTTTTTTAACTGAAAATTCAACTATTCTATTTTTGGTTAAAAATTCAACTACTTGGTTGAAAGTTGAAATTTTATATTAAAAATTCATTTTTGTTTTGTTTGAAGATTCATCATTTTAGTTGAAAATTTATCTCTTTGGTTGAAAATCTATCTTTTTTCTTGGAAAATTCGTTTTTTATTTTTGGTTAAACATTAATTTTTCAACTGTATGGTTTGAAAATTTATCTTTTTCAGATGTAAATTCAACTATTTGTTTAAAAATTCATATATAACAGCTGTCCGTCGACAGATATGAATAAAGACGTGTAAAAATTAAATTTGGATATATATTTATTTCTAAAATACAAAAGAAATTTAAAAAGTAACAATAGTTACGTTTTCTCAAAAGTAACTAAAAAAAGTTACATTTTGAGTCGGTAACGATAACGATGACTAGTTCCTCTTAAAAAGTAACTTATCCATCACTGCTTTTAATTGTAAGTTTTTTATTTTATTCTACCAATGTTAATTAATTGAAAGTTGGGAGAGCATTTAATTAAAAGTAGTGCGTTGATTGGGAAAAAATACTTTCTCTAGGGAATATTGAACCTTAACACAAAAGAAAACCGATCGTCATGCTCTAATTGTTTCCCAGAGACTTAATATAAGCTGAATTTTCACACCAATCGTGTTTAGTTGACCTCGACTCTCTACATCAGATCATGAAAATATCAATCGTAAGTGTTTGACCATTTTTTTCTGTGGAGTGTGACTTAACAAATAACCAAAGTTTCAAGATTTAATCAAATAAAATTTCTGAAAATTTATAAACAGTGAAGACAAAATGAAACATAAAATAAGAAATAGATGAATTATTCATTTTTCAAATCAGAAAATTAATAACAATAGAATCAATTATATTTTAGATTTAAAAAATTTTATATTCACAGGTCAGAACTTTTGTGTTAGTCATCTTTTTGATTCTTCACATCGCAAATGCCTCGAGGGAAGAAGAAAGCAACGAATCTTCATATCTCGAAGAAGAAAAAGACGGTAAATTTTAATTCAATCTCAAATTTTTATTTAAAATTAAAGATTAAATTCAAATCAAAATTTATTAATAAATTAAATAATTTTTCAGAGGTCCCTCGAGTCAGAATAAAAGTTTTTCGAGGGCCCATGGAAGAGGAAAATGGCGAGAAATTCGCGCCCTGGGGATTTTGGATAAAACAACCAACTTCAAACTACTAGCATAAGATTTTTTTTTTAATTGAAAATTTTTTTATTACCAAACGTGTGAAAATTCATAACAGCTAATCTTTAATATTGGTTCTTTGTACAGATCTTGCGTAAATCTCATTGTCAGTAATACTGATCGAAGCCTTTTTTTACTTTAAAAAAAAAATCTTTTCTAACCTTCGTATCGATTTTGACTCGTCATCGCCATTAACTCGTCATATTTCGTTTTCATCGATTCCGGATCTGCTAAAAATTTTTGCCAGAGAATCACCTTTTCTCTCTCCAAACTTCCCGTCTTTTCCTAAACATTGAAATTGTATTATATATTTCAATAAAAATGAGAATCATTTTTTTAAAATATATAAAAAAATATTTGTACATAAATAAGTCAATAAATATTTTTTTACCATCATCTCCTTTAATTTATTCCTGATTAACAGAACCTCAGCTTGTAAATTCCGCACATTTTTTTTCGTTTTATCAATATGGAATTCCAAATTCAGGGACGAATCTCCGGAATCTTGGATTTGATGATTATATTTTGCTAAGAGTTCGCGATCCCTGAAAAAATTTGAAATCATTTTAAACTTCAAGTCAAGGTAATCTAAAGAAGATACGTGAAAAATTCTTACAATAGTTGCAAGTGATCAACATTCTTTTGCATTGACTTTGAAATATTTTCCTTCATATTTTCAGTCTCGTTTAATAATTCGCTTAATTTTTCCAGAGCAATTTCCATAGAATTTGGGCCATCCTCAACCCCCATCATCGCCGTGAAATATTTATTAAAGACGTTTTGATTTCCTGAAGAAGAAATAGCTTTTTGTGCTTTTTTCATCCAATCCTGCAAAAATAATTTTAATATCGAGGCGCCTTTTAATTTTGATTATTTTAAAAATTTAATTAATTAATTATGGAAAACTTGAACTGGAATACTAACACAACGTTTTGAGGATGAAAAATATTCCATAACGACATAATTCCGAACGTCCGTCACAAATTCGATAACTTCTGAAAGTTTTTGATTCTCGAGTTCAATTAAAATGTAGAGCAAATCAGAATGAAGATATCCGTGATCTCTAGTGAGGGAGAGAAGATTTTTTAATTTCTGAATGGAATCTTCTCTTCTTTGTTGAGTAGCTTTTGCGTTTTCGACAAGAACTTTGTTTATTATCGAATTTGAGTATTTTTGCACCGCCTCGGGGACTTGATGTTCCTTTAAAATTGAGACCTGTTTTTCTAAATTGTCCCTCTTCGCTTTGAGCTCCACTATCTCGGCTCTATAAAATTAAAAATTAGTATCAGAATCTAGAATTGTTTAAAATATATTTTTATATTTTATTATTGTGTAATTAATTTTGAAACTTGCCTCAAAAGCGTCGGCGTTTTTGGAATTTGGACTTCACCTCCGTTGTAGATTTTTTGTGCATAGTCGACCATTGCTTGTGTCGCTTCCTTTCGAGCTTTTTGAGTCACTTCAGTAAACTTCGCTTTGATGAGCCTAAAAAAAATATTATTTGCCTTTAGTAATGAATATTATTTAGAGAAAACAAAGAATACGTTCCAAATTGCCTTTGGTGGATGCTTCTCAACTCGAGAATTTTCTTATCCTGGTTTTGTTTTTCGTTAGTATTGTCCAAATTCAAATCGGGATCAGTGGAAATTGTCGAAGCAAAAGGTTCGCTTTCAATTTGTTCATCAGTCAAAGTTCCGAATTCCTTTTTAATATAAAGCTTCAAATATTCATGGTACGTTTCCATATGCTTGATGAATAAATCCAAAGGAAGTTGGGTCCAAATACAAGGAGCTATTTTCTAAAATTGTATTGAAAATTTTTTAAAATATTTCTCATAGTTTTTCCAATATGAATAAATTTCATAAATTTGTTTCCCTACCTTTTGTGAAGCGTCGGAATAAATAGTGACGAGCTGCTCAACATGTTCAGAAAGTTTGCGTTGAATGGAGTTGTATTTTTCCATGATTTCGAGACATTCCTCAAATGCGAGTTTCTCCTCTATCTTCGATTTTTCTAAGATGTCTCGCTCTTTCTCCAGTTCTTCGTCTAATCCATTTTCGACTTTTCTAGAAAGAAAATCTTTAGATGAAGAGAAACATTCTTTTTAAATTTTTTATTAATAAAATTTGTTTCGAATAGGAAAAAAAAATTACTTTAGGTTCTTGATTCCTTTTTCGAGAGTATGAAGATAGTCTTCATCAGATTTGTGAGCCAGTTTGAGAATTGTAAGATCAGCGGCTAAATATTCTTCGGAGACATCAGATTCGAGAATTTGCAAAAGATCCGGATTTTCTTTCGTCACTTCTGCGAGAGCTTTTTCCAATTCCTCGCCTTCGAGCCATTTTTCGGATTTTTTAATGTGTTCTGCTCTATAAATTTGAAACTTTACTTAAAAAACGTACCAAAATCAGAAACGCTTAAAATTTTGAAACTTCATATTACGATTCTTTTTTAAAAATCAGGATTTTCAATTTTGGCACGACTTTAATTTGAGGCGCTTTTTAATTTTGGACATATTACTAATAATAATGAACAAGCGTACACATCTAATACATTCCTTTCTCATCTAATACATTCCGTTCGCAGCATGAAGTTGGTTTGCAGAGATGATTTTGTTTTTTCATTCCTGTTTGTTTTTAATTCGTTGATTTTAATTTTTAACGTTTAGAAACACATAAGTGTAAAATAAAAAAATGTTCAATTGATAATATATTAAATTCGTTGGGATAAATTAAAAAAATCTTCGAAATTGTACAACAAAATGAAATTAATAATTGGAAATTAATATTTCTGAAATAAACATATGTGACGGTCTACTTATTATGTTCCTTTCATTTACAGTTTCAGTTAAAAAGTTTATAACTTTAATATTTTTGGCTTCTGATATTAGTTTCAGTAAAAATAATTAAATTGCTAAAATGTATTACATTAACAATTTTTTAATTTCATGCCTGAGTGGAGTCTTTAACCTTCTTATTTTATTAAACAAAAATGTCGGAATGATTTTAAATTTTATAAAAGTTGTATGACTTCCCCCATTTTTTGTAAATCTCCCAAGATTGTAAATTACAAACTTTAAATCTTGTTGATCAATTTTCAGCTTGAAACTTTCAACATTGAATTATTTTAAACTGAAATCGTTTAATATTAAAAAACATTAAATTGCAAGCATTTATCGAAACGTAGTTTTTTCGATATTTATTATTTATTCGATATTTTACTAACATTCATTAACGTTTTAAATAATTTTGTATTGTCTAAACAATTAGTTTTCAGCAAGAAGTTACAAAATTCATCCTTTTTGTTGAAAATTCAACTACTTGGTTGAAAGTGGAACTACTTTGTGAAAAATTCATTTTTTTGGTTAAAGATTTATATTATTTTTGAGAATTCATCTCCTTTGTGGAAAATTTAATTGTTTTGTCAAAAATTCGTTTTTATGGCGGAAAAATTACATTTGTAACTGAAAATTTATCTATTTGGTGGAAAAATAATCTTTTTTTGCTGAGGATGCAACAATTTTGTTGAAGATTCGTCTTTCTTGGTTGAAATATTAACTATTATATGCTTCGTTGAGAATTCTTCTTTTTTTGTTGAAAATTCAAATACTTGGTTGAAAGTTGAACTACTTTGTTAAAAATTATTTTTAAAAAAATACTTATCATTTTAGTTGAACTCATCTCTTTTGTGGGAAATTCAAATAATGTGCTGAAAATTTATATTTTTTAGTTGAAAATTCGTTTTCTTTCTAAAAAATTAATCTTCCTGATTAAAAATTCATCTTCTTTGGTTAAAGATAGATCTACTAGGTTGACAGTTGAACTACTTCGTTGAAAATTCATTTTTTTGGTGGAAGATTCATAATGTTAGTTGAAAATTCATCTCCTTTGTGGAAAATTCAACTGTTTGTTGGAAAATTCGTCTTCTTGGATTGAAAATTCAACAATTTGTTTGACAATGAATCTGTTTTTGTCGAGGATGCAACAATTTTTTTGAAAATTCGTCTTTTTGGTTGAATTCAACTGTTTTTTATTCAAAGTCAATATCTTTTTTGGTTAAAAGTTTAACTTTTTGAAATTTTGGGTAACTTTTTTTTTTAAATTCCATATCTTCGGTTCTATTTGGCCGATTTAAATTTTCAAAGGCGGATATTGATTGTATTAAAATATACTTTTATAAATAAATAAAAATTAAATACCAAGCATTGAAAACTAAAATAGATCAATTTCACCACTTCAGAGCGGAAATTTATAGCTTTCAAAACGTAAAAATAAAAAAAATTCTTTTTTTTTCAAAATGAAGATTTTTAAGTTTAAGAAATTGGAAACTTGCCAAATTTAAAATGAAACTTTAAAAATTCTACACACAGAATGGGAACGTTTAAGGGTGAATATCTTTTAATTAGATGTCTTCAAAATTGAAAAGTTCAATTTTAAACCTACAAAACTCAAATAACATTTTAAATTTGCAGCATAATATGAAAATAAAAAAAATCGGAATGAAACATTTAAAATTAATAATTTAATAATGATACATATTTAAAATTTAACTCTCTCCAAATATATATATATATATACTTCAAATTGAAGCTTGTACAATTGAAAAATTCTGAAAAAGCATTAAAAAAGAATAATTTCAAAGTAGCTTTCCAATTTTCCAAGCCCCTTTCCAAATTAATCTGTCAAAATAATTTTTTTAAAATATGCCTTAAAAATTTCAAACTTAATGCCTCTCAAATTTCTTTATTTTTGTAGTGATTAAGCTGTACAATTTAAAATTGGAATCATAATAATCTTGTTTCATATGATTAATTGGCAAAGCAATGTTCCCCGCGCGCTGTAGCGCGCGTATAATACTGCTAGTCAATAATAAACTACATTATAAAAATAACGCTCTTTAAGCATCAATATATTCTTGGGTAGTATTCTGATAATATTTTATAAATAATCATCGGAAGTATAATGGTCAGTATCCCCTTCTTTTTAAGGTTCGAAATTTGGGAGTGCAAAAAAAGGTAGAAATGAATTAATAAATCTTATTTATTCAAAAAACGAATGATTTAATTACATATTTGGGATATCTTGATTGATTTTTCGACTCTTTTCCCTCCAAGAAGATACACAGAATCAAGTAGGACGAATATAACCTAACAATATCCTTACAACATAACCTGAAAAGTTTGTCAAAACATTCATTTAAACTTCCACCAAACTAGAATTTCTCATTAAAAACCAAATGATCAATAAATATAAAACACTTGCAATGATATTTACTTACATTTTGATTTCCTCTTCAGTCAAAACATTGTCTTTTGACACTTCGGAGCAGAACCACTTTAAAAAATCTTTCGAACTCGGATCACTGCAAAGTTCCTCAAGAGTTTCATTTGTCACGTTATAATGTCGATCCGGAAACAATTCCTGGATCTTTTTACGCAATTCTTCACTATTTATGTCCATTTTCCTAATTTATCTTTCAAAAAATAGACAAAATCAACAATACTTCGGAGAAAAAAACGGAGCATTCGAAAATTCAGAGTAACCAGCAGCGCCGCCACATCAAGAATAAAAACATCTCTGTTAAAAAAACCAGAAATGCAGGGATGAGTTGTGATGCGTCATTCGAGGTTTTCTACCAAAGATATTATGTCCTAGATGCGGTAAGGACCAGTGGTGGGAATGGCTGATATATATAGCCAACTACTAACGTTTCCATGGTAACTGCGTTGTACGTCATCGGGCTGGGCGTACATTGGACGTAAAAAGGGAATTTTTTAAAATTAAAATTTTGATTAATTGACATTGAAAGACAATAAGTTTCAGAAATGAGCATCCATGGAAATATATAAATTATTACTGTAGTTTTAGTATTTTCGTGTTTTTTTTTAAGACTTTGAAACTTTAAAAAATTCGACAATGTGAAAATAGCAGTGTTTGAATCACTTAAACAATTATTCGGAATCGAAATACTACATTATTCTACAATTTTATCTCAAAATGGAAGCTTAATGGTTGAACAATTTCAAATTCAAAATTTTTTAAAACGACGAATAATTAAAAGTCAACTATTTCAAATTTAAAATTAAATGCCGTATTAATATAGTTGAGCAATTTACAATGTTCATTCATTTGCAATCTATTAGATTTTAATTGCAATAAATTTTAAATTACACAATATCGAATTCTTCAAATTTAATATTGTACATGGCACAATGTTAAGTACATAAAATTCAAAATTGTTAAATTTTGAACATCTTTGTTTTGAAATTATTTAATTTCAGACGTTCCAGATTTTCCAGTTTTCCGTTTTCAATGCGGAAATATTAAAATATTGTTTATGTTTGAAAAGTCTCAAAATGAAAATATTTCTCATTTTAA
>JAUMHM010000087.1:8149461-8169947 GCA_032362435.1 Melikaiella ostensackeni | reverse complement strand
TCGCCACTATTAATTAATAACCTTCCTGTTATTTCATGTGGTTCTGAAGTTAAAGCACTGGTTTGAAGGCACAATGATCAATGAATATATTTGAACTTTTTCGCGAGTTTTTATGGTAGCAATGCACATCACAATTATACCAGAATTAAGAATATTTTGGCCTTGGATCATATTTCCGGATGCAGGTGTAGCTGTTGCGTATCTACACAAACTGTCTAAGTCCAAAAATACCATTTTCCAAACTTAAACACACTTTTTAATTAAATTATTTCTACTACCCCATATTATTCATATGGCTTCCGCGGCCATATTTGTATGGCAACGCAGTGCCACTTTTGGCGCTGTGGATGTTTTCATTCCCAATATGGAGTGACGGTTAAGCAGATGGAGGAATTTAATTACCTAGGTTTCTGGTTTAAAGCGAAAGGAGTTGAGCTACAGGTGAGGAGAAGGACAGAATGTGCGAGCAAAGTAATGGGGCAGGAGTGGGGTAAAGGGAAAAGATGGTTTAAGGACGATTGAAAGATGACTGTGTGGATGTTTGATGCTTTTGTGTGGTCAGTACTAAGCTACGGAGTGGTGATCTGGGGGATGGAAGGAGCAGAAGAGAGTAGGGAGTTTGCAGGAGAGATTCGTTACATGGGTAATGGACGTGAGCTGGAGCTGCCCAAGATATATATTGAAGGAGAACCTAGGTAGAGGAGAATGAATGGATAGTTAAGGAGGGAGAGGAGAGACGGTGAAAAATGATGGAATCAAGGTATAATAGATTGTGTAGGAAAGTGAAGATGGAAGGAGAACCAGAATACTTGAGAAAGGAAAAAGGAGAATAAATAGAGCAACGTTATACGATTTAGGACAAAAAAAGAAATGAAATGTTGGTATTGAATGGATGGAGAGGAAGGGAGCTGTAGAGGCTGCGATTCCGAGCGGGAATTCTGGGGGCATATTCTAAAAAGATGTATCTACTAGGGAGGAAAGAGGTAGTGAGAGTGTGTGCGACAAAATGAGGTGGATTTTGGATGGAAATGGACAAAGGGCAAGCTGGATGATGAGGTTGGAAGAGAGTAGAGAAAGCAGGAAAGAAAAAAGTAGGAAAGTAGAAAGTAAGAAAGTAGAAAAAAGCCAAACGGGTAGAGGGATAGAATTTTAAGTTAGTTTAAAGTAGTGTGAGTGGTTGTAAAAGAATGTAAAAGTTCGCAGAAGACTTACGCCTAGATCTCTAAAATCTAAACCATAAGTTGTGCACGCATAATTCAACTTGTAATACACTTTCACCGACGCATAAATACGTGTGTGAGTACAGCTCTTCCGAGTTTGCAGGCCATCTGAATGAAAATATTCGAAATGTATGACTTCCCCTGCCATTAGACTAGATAGAAAGAGACTTTCGTTTTCGTTCCGAACAGTGAGTTCTTCATTGCTAAGCTCTTTTCTTGTCACTTTCGCCGATCCAAATTCAATCAACCAAACTAAAGGATTACCGGCACATCGCCGGAAGTCCTCCTCGCAGTCGGAAATGAATTGATTCAATCACTGGACTGCTTCCGAATGTCAGTTCATCAGCTTTCAGAAAATTGTGCTCGTCATTCTCGAAAGAGATTACAGTGAGTCGCGACTGATTTTTAAATTTTCGCGCGCAATCATTAATCAATTTCCAATTCCAATGAAGGAGTCTCACGCTTTCAAAGTCAAATCCGAGGATAAGAAATTTAAACGACTCATGCGCGGGAAAAGAAATTTCAGAAAGCTGAATCCCAAATCATTTTTGCAGTTGGCGACATGTGGAAATAGTGGATTTATTTTACTTCTGAGGAAGAAGCTGAAATCTCGTTAGGTAAGATATTTTTATTTGCGAATGATGAAGTGAAATAGATTGTACCTAATCAATTCTCAAGTTTTTTTCAGTTTTATAATTTTGTTGTTCCAAAATTTTAAATTCGTTTTCTCTGCGCAGTTCAAAAGTGTAATGTCTGTTTTAAAGTTTTTGAATCATTCTGTCTTAAAAATTGGTGAGTTTTTAAAGTTTCGAAATTTGCTGAATGAACATATAAAATTATTAAACTCGTGGAAGTTCTGGAAAGAAATATCAAAATTCAGAAGATTAGAGGGGAATTTAAACAAATTTGAAGGTCTAAAACTTTTTGGAATAGATCTGAAATTTGAAAGTCCGTTTGCAAAAAAGTATTGACTTCATAAACAGGAAAACTAAATTTAATTATAAGAAAGATTTTACATAAAAAAATGTTTCAAGTTTTTGAGTTTTGAAGATTCATATGAAGATTTGTTTTTGTCTTAAATAAGAGTTAAACATATGTTGTTAAAACTACATTTATGAAAAAGGATTAATGATTTTCGAAATATTTATGGATTTATTTTTGAACAAGCCGAAAGATGAGAAGTGATTTTTGTTTGAAAAACAGTCAAACCTTTTGAGATTTTACTGTTTTTGAAACAGAAATTAATATAAAAATATTTGAAAATATTATCATAACATTGTTATAATATTATAAAAATATCCACGATACATTTTATGTTTTAAAAAAATTCTGATCTTCAATGAATTTATTTACATGCAGACATGCTTCATTTATTTAAAGTTGGTGTAATATAAAGTATTTTTTGCAATATTCTTCATTTTCTTAATAATAAAAATTATAAGATTTATAGAGACACTAGCAAAAATAACGTGCTACGCGCGCTTATAACATGTTTCCTATTTTAATTGCCTAATTATCAAATTAAAATATATTCTCAAATTTAGAATAACTATAAAATATAACTAATAATAATCATCAATTAAAATAAATATTTAATTAGCTACATCGGCTTTTATACAATTTTCTTTTAATTTCAATCGGCAGCTTGTCCAATTTTGAATGTTCATGGTATGAAATCATAAAATTTTGAATATCTTTTCGAAATAAGTCTATCTTGAAGATTTACAATAGAAAATTCTTCAATTTTGAATGTTTTTTTTTGTATAGTTCAATTTTGAAGAATTAAAATTGAAATTTATTCAAATTTATAGATTTCTAATTTAAAATGCATCAATTTTTATGATTTTCTATGGAAGATTCATTAATTTGAAATATTTATAGTTTCAACTGATGTAATTTTGAACGTTTTTATTTGAAATATATAGTTTATTTTTGAAAATTTACAATGGAAAATACTTCAATTTTGAATATTTGTAATTGAAGACTCTTCAATATTCAATGTGTGAAACAGAAAATGATGCAATTTTGAATATTTTTTTTTGGTGTAATTCAATTTTGAAGATTTAAAATGAAAAATTATTTAATTTTGAAGTTTTAAAATTAAAATTTATTCAATTCCATAGATTTGCAATTTGAAATTCATCAAATTTTATGATTTTCAATTCAAGATTCATTAATTTGAATGTTTATAGTTTGAAATTATGTGTCTTGGAACGTTTTTTTTTTTTGGAATATGTAGTTCAATTTTAAAGATTTACAATGGAAAATTATTCAATTTTGAAGATTTAAAATTGAAATTTATTCAATTTTATAGATTATCAATTCAAAATTCATCAATTTTTATGATTTCCTATAGACGATTCATTAATTTGAAATGTGTAAAATGATGTAATTTTAAACATTTTCTTGGAATATGTAGCTTAGTTTTGAAGACTTACAATGGAAAATTATTCAATTTTCAAGATTTGAAATCAAGAATTATTCAATTCTGAATACGTCACATCGTAAATCATACAATTTCGAAGATGTGAAATTGAAATTTATTCAATTTTATAGATTCGCAATTAAAATTTCATCACTTTTCATGATTTCCAATTGAAGATTTATCAATTTGAAATGTTTACAGTAGAAAATGATCTAATTTTGAATGCTTTTTTTTGGAATTGTTCCATTTTGAATATTTAAAATTGAAACTTATTCAATTTTGAAGATTTAATATTGATAATTATTCAATTTTTAAGTCTTAAACGAAGATTCATTTATTTGGAATGTTTATAGTTTAAAATTATGTATTTTTAAACGTATTTTTGGAATATGTAGTTTAATTTTGAAAGTTTACAAGGAAAATTGAAAATTCTTTAATTTTCAAGATTCATAATTGAAGATTCATTATCTTTGATTGTTTATAGTTTGAAATGATGTAATTTTGAATGCTTCGTTTGGAACAGTTCAATTTTGAAGATTTGAAATTAAAAATTATTTAATTTCATAGATTTGCAATTGAAAATTTTTCAACTTTCAAGATTTACATTTGAACATTCATTAATTTGAAAAGCTTATAGTTTGAAAGGATGTAATTTTGAATACTTTTTTTTCTGAATAGTTGAATTTTGAAGATGTAAAATTAAATAAATATGAATTTTAGATTAGATTTGCAATTGAAAATTCTTCACTTTTTGAGATTTACAATCAAACATTTATTAATTAGGAAAGCTTATAGTTTGGAAGGACGTAATTTTGAATGCTTTTTTTTGAATACTTAAATTTTGAAGATTTAAAATTGAAAATTATTCAAGTTTGAAAAATTAAAATGAGAAATTATTCAAGTTTGAAGATTTAAAATTTAAAATTATTCAATGTTATAGATCTGCAATTGAAAATTTCTCAATTTTAAAGATTTATAATTGAAGATTCATTAATTTTGATTTTTTGTGGTTTGAAATGATGTAATTTTGAATGCTTTTTTTAGAACAGTTCAATTTTGAAGATTTTAAATGAGAAATTATTCAAGTTTGAAGATTTGAAATTGAAATCATTCAATTTTACAGATTTGCAACTGAAAATTTTGTAAGTTTTAAGAATTACATTTGAACATTCATTAACTTGGAAACTTATAGTTTGAAAGGATGTAATTTTGAATACTTTGTTTTGAATAGTTGAATTTTGAAGATGCAAAATGGAATTAATTTTAATTTTAGATTAGATTTGTCATTGAAAATTCTTCAATTTACTCAAAATTGTAAATCATTCAATTTTACAGATTCGAAATTGAAAATTTTTCAATTTCTAAGATTTACAGTTGAACGATCATTGATTTGGAATGCTTATAGTTTGAAATGATGTAATTTTGAATGCTTTTTTTGGAATAGTTCAATTTTGAAGATTTAAAATTGAAAATTATTCAATTTTATAGATTTGTAATTGAAAATATTTCAAGATTAAAATTTACAATCTAACATTCATTAATTTGAAAAGCTTATAGTTTGAAAGGATGTAATTTCGAATGCTTTCTTTGGAATAGTTCAGTTTTGAAGATTTAAGATTGAAAATTATTCAAGTTTGAAAAATTAAAATGAAAAATAATTCAAGTTTGGAGATTTCAAGTTGAAAATTATTCAATTTTATAGATTTGCAATTGAAAATTTTTCAAAGTTCGAGATTTTCAGTGAAGCATTCATTAATTTGGAAATCTTATAGTTTGAAAGGATGTAATTTTGAATGCTTTTTTTGGAATAGTTCAATTTTGAAGATTTAAGATTGAAAATTATTCAAGTTGGAAAAAATAAAATGAAAAATTATTCAAGTTTGAAGATTTAAAATTTGAAATTATTCAATGTTATAGATTTGCAATTGAAAATTTCTCAATTTTAAAGATTTACAATTGAAGATTCCTTAATTTTGATTGTTTGTGGTTTGAAATGATGTAATTTTGAATGTTTTTTTCAGAAAACTTCAATTTAGAAGATTTTAAATGAAAAAGTATTCAAGTTTAAAGATTTAAAACTGAAAATTATTCAATTTTATAGATTTGCAACTAAAAATTTTGTAACTTTTAAGATTTACATTTGAACATTCATTAATTTTGAAAGCTTATAGTTTGAAAGGATGTAATTTTGAATTCTTTGTTTTGAATAGTTGAATTTTGAAGATGCGAAATGGAATAAATTTTAATTTTAGATTAGATTTGTCATTGAAAATTATTCAATTTACTCAAAATTGCAAATCATTCAATTTTACAGATTCGAAATTGAAAATTTTTCAATTTCTAAGATTTACAGTTGAACATTCATTGATTTGGAATGCTTATAGTTTGAAGTGATGTAATTTTGAATGCTTTTTTTGGAATAGTTCAATTTTCAAGATTTAAAGTTGAAAAGTATTCAAGTTTGAAAAATTAAAATAAAAAATTGTTCAAGTTTGAAGATTTAAAATTGAGAATTATTCAATTTTATAGATTTGCAATTGAAAATTTTTCAAGTTTTGAGATTTTCAGTGAAGCATTCATTAATTTGGAAAGCTTATAGTTTGAAAGTATGTAATTTTGGGAAATTTTTTAGGAATAGATCAATTTTGAAAACGAAAAATTGGACAAATTTTAATTTCAGATTAGATTTGCGATTGAAAATCATTCAATTTAACAAATTAAAATTTTTTTAGATTTGAAGTTGAACATTCATCAATTTGGAATGCTCATATTTCGAAATCATGTTATTTCGAATGCTCTTTTGAAGTAGTTCAATTTTGGAGTTTCAAAATTGATAATTATTCAAGTTGGAAAAATCAAAATAAAAAATTATTCAAGTTTGAAGATTTGAAATAAAAAATTATTCAATTTTATAGATTTGAAATTGAAAATTCTTTAATTTTCAAGATTTACAATTGAAGATTCAATGTGGACAAAGTGAATGAATGAATTTGAAGATTATTATTACTAATTGGTGAGAAATTAGTGTCAAAATTTCTAAATTTCAGCGATAGAACACAGGGAAAACTGTTTGTTTGTCGCAACAAAAAACTTTGTTGGTATTTGTGCAAGCCAATATTTTTGTTGTCCAAACAAAACAAAATTTGGTTTCGTCAAGTCAATATTTTTTTTTGAGTAACCAAAATTTTGTCAAAATAACAGAAAAACTCTGTTGTACAAATACCAAGAACACAAAAAAATTGTATTTGTTGAGTCAACAACAATTTCATTGATCTCACGTAAAATTTGTTACGACAAACAAACACATTTTTATTGAAATTTGTGCAACCAAATGTTTTTCGTTCCCGAAAAAAAACAGATTTTTTTAAAGTCAACAACAGTTTTGTCGAACTAGCCAAAAATTTGTTGGTACAAAAAAGAATTTGGTAGCAAACATTTTTCTTGTCCCAACAAAGTTTGCTTTTATTTTCTTTGGTTGATATTAAACAATTTCTCTGAATCCTTCTATAAATTGCCTTCTATAAATATGAAAATTTTCATAATTTATGAAATAAAAAATATTGAATAATATATAATATATAATAATAATATATATAATATATATAATAATATATAATAATAATCATATAAATTATATATATGTATAAGTAAACAGGACTATTATGAGCCACTCTCGAGAAAATTAAATATATGTAAAACGTATGTCTGCTCAGCAAACAGCATAAGTGTCTGACATAATACTCGTGAATCGTTGCCGCTCACTGTATAATGCAATTTACACCTAAAATTAAATGTTAATAACAAAGGTGACCTTTTTGTATTTATATTTTTAAACTATTTATTTTTGAATTAGCTGTGAGTTCGATCTCGGGTGTTTCCACTTTTTATTTATAATTGTGTGGTGCTCATTTGTATGAGCACTTTGCTACCTCAATATGAATAATTAGCAAATATATTTGCTTTCTCATAGAGGAAGCATTTATGATTTTTAAGTCTCCCATCAATGAGTCTCTTTATTCTTGTATTATCTTTGAATTAAATTAATGAAAAACGTTTTGCTGTAAAAAACAGATTTTTTAGATACACTCAATTCTCCATTTAACTCCAGTTTCGGGTATGGCCTGCGATGACCGTGAGGCTCTTCCAAGAATTTCTACGATGTAAACAGTCAGGGCCGTAGGAACTATTTCCAGTAGGAATACATAATACTGATTAACTGTATCTTGTACGAATGTAGATTTTTGTTATGATAAGGGATTGACTTGCTTTAATAATGAAGACTGGTTAATGAGAAGAGAATTTTACGCATATATTTGAAAATAAATGCGAAATATGCACGCGAGTGTTCAAACTGACCGCTTTGTGGCTACGGAACTGCTTTACTCCGCTGAGCTCACAGCACGTCTCTCTCTTTCGGCTCCTTGGACTCCCTCATCGACGAATGCGGGCCGATTTTTCAAATATTATAAATCACTATAAGGGGCCGTCCATAAACTACGTTACCAATTTTGGGTTATTCCCCCCCCCCCAGTTGAAAACCGTAATTTAGTCGTTGACTAAACACGGATTTTATCTTTATTCTGTTTTTTTTCCGCGTTTCTAGTGAGTTTCAACAAAAAAGTTGATTTTCAACCAAGAAAGATGACTTTTCCACTATAAAAGATGAATTTCCAATCCAAAAGGACAAATATTTAACAAAAGAGTTGAATATTTTACCAAAAAAGAAGAATTTAACAAAATAATTAAATTTGTAACAAAATAGTTGAATTTTTAACCAATTAGTTGAATTTAAAACCTACAAAGATGCACTTTCAACTGAATGGTTGAATGTTCAATAAAAAGTTTTATTTTTGACCGAAAAAGATGACTTTGCACAGAATAGTTAAATTTTCAACAAAATAATTAAACTTTCAACAAAACAATTGAATTGTAAATCAAATACCTAAATTTTCAACCCATAAAAATGAATTTTCAATCAAGAAGATTAATTTTCTACTAGAAGACAAATTTTCACCAATGGTTTCTCAACCAAATATTTCAATTTTCAAAAAAAAAAAACATAAATTCTCAACCAAAAATGAAATAGTTAAATTTTTAGTTTAAAAAATTACTTTTTATAATAACAAAAAGAAACGAATTCTCAACCAGAGGAATTCAACGAAAGGAACGAATTTCTAATAAAATAATTGAATCCTCAACCACATATATGAATTTTAAACACAGAAGAATAATTGAAATTTTTAGAAGTTAAGTTTTCAATTAAGAAAGATAAATTTTCAGCCTAATAGTTGGGTGAAACCAAAAAAGATGAATTTTTAACCAATTAAACAACGAATTTCCAACAAAATAATTAAATTTTCAACCAAGAAGATTAATGTTTTACCAAAAAGACGAATTTTCGGAAAAATACATTAGTTTTCAACAAAATTGTTCATTTTTGAAGCCAAAAAGACGACTTTTCTACAAAACAGTTGAGTTTTCAACCCAAAATTATTATTTTTCAACAAAAAAGTTATTTTTTTGCTAAATAGTTGAATTTTCAAGTGAATAGTTTAACTTTCAACCAAATAGTTGAATTTTCTCACAAAATAGTTGAATTTTCAAAACAAAATATGCATTTTTAACAAAGAAGATAATTTTCAATCAAATAGTTTAATTTTCAACTAAAATGAATTTTCAACCAAGAAGATTAATTTTCTACTAAAAGAGAAATTTTCAACAAATACATGAATTTTCAACCAAATATTTTAATTTTCCAATAAAAAACATAAATTTTCAACCATTAGAAAAATACATTAATTTTCAAAAAAATTGCTGAAATTTGAAGCCAAAAAGACGAATGATCTACAAATCAGTTAAATTTTTAACCCAAAAATATAATTTTTCAACAAAAAAGTTCATTTTCTGCCAAACAGTTAAATTTTCAAATAAATAGTTTAATTTTTTTCATAAATTGTTGAATTTTCTACCAAAACAATTGAATTTTTAACCAAAAACATGAATTTTGAACCAAGTAGTTTAATTTTTTGCCAAATAGTTGAATTTCCAACTGAACTGACGAATCTTTAACAAAGAAAATGAATTTTTTACTAAGTAGTTCAACTTGAAATCAAGCAGTGGTTTTTTCAAACAAAAAAGATTAATTCTCAACGAAACATTGTTACTTTAACCAAATAGTTAAATTGCTTAACAAGAAATGAATTTTCTACCAAGAATATTAATCTTGTACCAAAAAAGACAAATTTTCAACAAAAAAAATAATTTTCAACAAAATTGTTCAATTTTAAAGCCAAAAAGACGACTTATCTACAAAAACAGTTGAATTTTTACCCTAAAAACATTATTTTTCAACAAAAAGTTCAATTTTCTACTAAACAGTTGAATTTTTAAATAAATAGTTTAATTTTCAACTAAAATTACGAATCTTCTAGCAAAAAAAAAAATGAATTTTTTAGAAAGTATTTCAACTTTAAACCTAGTAGTCGATTTTTCAGCACAATAGTTAAATTTTCAACCAAAGAGATGGATCTTCTACCAAAAAAATGAATGTTTAACAAAGTAGTTCAACTTTCAAGCAAGTAGTTAAATTTTTGACCAAAAAACAGAACTTTTTAAGAAAATAGTTTGATTTTCAACAAAATATTCAAATTTTTCATCAAAAGAAATCAACTTTTCACCAAAAATAGTTGGATTTTCTTATTGAGTTCCATTAATTCAGTTCGTAGTTTATGGATGGCCCCAAACTTCCTCACTCTTTAATTAAATGTATTAACATTAAAGGCCAATCGATTCGCCTTGAATTAAGGTGTCTTTTAAATTCTTGCATCTACTTCGAATTATGTTAATGAAAAAAGCTTTACTATTAAAAAAAAAACATTTTTTAAATATTATAAAGTGCATAAAAAATGTAAAATTGAATATTTTGAAAATTTTTTGCGTCAATTTTGAGATAATGATGGTGAAAATTTTGACTTTTTCAATATTAGGGACGCCCGTAATTTTCAAAAATATTAAAATTAAAGGTTTTTCAAATTTGGAGCCTCAGGTCCCTCGAATTTGAAATTTTTTTCTCAGGGTCCTACTTAGTTTGGATAAATGTAAATTTATATTTTGTCCTTTTTAGTCTCAGGGGTGTAGCAAGTTTGGTAGCACATTTAAATTTTCCTTTCGTTTCAGAATCACGGATGTCCCAATTTTAGAAATTTTCCATACTGTTAAGGACAAGAAAATGGAATCCCAGTCTGCGATTTACTCCAATTTTGGATAGTTTCCAAGCCTCAAAAATTTTTTACTCAATAAACAAAATGAAAAAAAAATTGTTTAACTTTTCAAGACTGCCATTTAGTCAATTTTTTCTTATTTTACCGAAAATGGTCCACGTGAAGGCAAAAATTCATTGAAAATGATGCCCAGTAGTATTAATTTAATAAAACAAAAATTTAAATTATTACAAACAAATTAGTGAACAAAAGTTATATCTTCTCTATTTGCCACATTTAAATGCACTAAGCCAATATTTTCAGGACAAAATGAAAATAAAATAATGTTAACAAAAATTAGAAGACATTAAACATCAATTCCTAATTGTTCATAACAATTTAATAAACAAATCCGAAATTAAGGCATTTTCAATTAGATAGATTTAGCTTTTCCAGCAGAATCAGCTATAAATGTTTCACCAATGACCTTCTGCTGTGATAGTTTGCACTGCAATAACATTCAAGTATTATTTAAATAAATTCAATAAATAAATGTATTATTTGGCTATTCTTTAGTAGATACGTTTCATTTTTTTAGCAGAATCAATAACTAGTAGGTTGCCAATGTGTCTTGCTGTTATACTTTACGCTTAGCCAACAATTGTTTGTGGCATAAACAAATTTAATTTACGAATTAATTTTTTGAGCATTTTTCAATAAAGAAATTTCGTTTTTTTTAAAAAGAATCAACTACAAGCATCTGAGGAATGTCCTTTGCTTCGAGAATTTGCAGTTAGATAATTATTATGTATTGTTTAAACAAATTTAATAAGCAAATGTATTGCTTGGCTGTTCTTCAATTAATTAGTTTCCTTTTTTTAGCAGAATTAATTATAAATATTTCACCAATGGCCTTTTGCTATGATAAAATGCAGCTGGACAATATTGTATATTGTTTAAACAAATTTGAGTAACGAAGGTATTATTTGGCAGTTTTTCAATAGATGAGCTTCGGTAAAATATTCATAGTAGATTATGTTAAAAAAACGAAACTAATTTATTGATAAAAACCCAAGCAATGCATTTGTTTATTAAATTTCTTTAAACAATACAGAATAATTATGTATCTGAAATTTCTCAAAGCAAAGAACCATTTCTGAGATGGTTGTAGTCGATTCTGTTGGAAAAACGAAATTTTTTTATCACAAAATGCTCAAATAATTAATTTGTCAACAAAATTTGTTTAAACAATAAACAATCGTTGCCAAAGTGTAAAGTGTAACAGCAAGATACATGAGGAACCTACTAGTTACTGATTCTGCTAAAGAAACGAAACGTATCTACTCAAAAATGGCCAAATAATGTATTCGTTTATTAAATTTGTTTAAATAATACACGATTGTTGTCGCAGTGCAAACTATCACAGCAGAAGGTCATTGGTGAAATATGTATAGCTAATTCTGCTGAGAAGGCAGAATCTATCTAATTAAAAAATGCCTTAATTTCGTATTTGTTTATTAAATTGTTATAAACAATTGGGAATTGATGTTTGGCTTCTTCTAATTTTAAGTTAACATTATCTCATTTCCATTTTGTCCTGAAAATATTGGTTTAGTGCATTTAAATGTGGCAAATAAAGAAGATATAACTTTTGTTCACTAACTTGCTTATAACAATTTGAACTTTCGTTTTCTTAAATTAATACTGCTGAACATCATTTTTAATGAGTCTTTGCCTCGACGTGGACTGTATTCGGTAAAATAATATTTTTTTGACTAAATGACAGTCATGAAGAGACAAAAATTTTTTTTTCTTTTGCTTATTAAATAAAAAATTTTTGAGAAAATTTTTTGTAAATATCCTCCATTGTAACGATGTGGAATCCAATAAACTTCAATTCAAAAAAAGAAACCTTCTTAATCGAATGAGTAGTTTAGTCAGAAAATTGATTTGCCCAGAGACGTTTTTTTGCCCTATTGTAGATCGGGCCATCAAAAATCTGTACCAAATCTGGTTTTACACCTTTGGATTCATCCAAATATTGTGGTATCACAAATTTATAAGTTTACCTCTCTTGCTAATTTTCCAACTTTGTGAGCACCCCAAATATGAACATTTCAAGGCATCAGGGGCGTACTAAATTTGGATCCACATAAATTTTGGATTCTTTTAAGACTCGAACACTGTAGTGTCTTAAATTTGTAAGTTTACCGATGATACTGGCTTTCCAGAACTGTAAGGCACCCTGGATTGGAACCATTGAAGACTTCAGGGGCGTAACAAATTTGGTTCCTCATAATTTTGGATTCGTTCAACATTCAAACAGTGTAGTGTCCCAAATTTGTAAGTTTGCATTTCTAATTAGTTTTCTAGCTTTGCAAGTACCCTAATTTTGAACCTTTTTTAGAAATCAAGGGGGTACCAAATTTGGTCCCACAATAATTCTGAACTCGTTCAAGATTCTAAAATTCTAATGTTGAAAATTTGTAAGTTTACCTATGTCACTGGCTTTCCAGATTTGTTAGGCAATCGAATTTGAACGTTTTAAGACCTCAGGGGCGTACCAAATTCGGTCCCACACAAATTGTGAACTCGTTCGAAAATCAAATATCCTAGTGTCCCAAATTCGTAAGTTTACCTATGTCACTGGCTTTCCAGATTTGTTAGGCAACTCGAATTTCAATGTTTCAAGACCTCAGGGGCGTAACAAATTCGGATTCACACCGATTTTTTATTCGTTCAAGATTTCGACCGTGTAGTGTCCCACATTTGTAAGCTTACGTCTGTGATTAGTTCTTTAATTTTGCAAATATCCTAAATTTGAACGTTTTAAGACGTCAAGGGCGTAGCAAATTTGGTCCCACACAAATTGTGAACTCGCTCGAAAAGCAAATATCCCAGTGTCCCAAATTTGTAAGTTTACCTATGTCACTGGCTTTCCAGATTTGTTAGGCAACACGAATTTAAATGTTTTAAGACCTCATGGGCGTACCAAATATTGATGCGCACAAATTTTGAATTAGTTCGAGATTTAAACCGTTTAGTGTCCCAAATTTGTAAGTTTACGTCTGTAATTAGTACGTTTTAAGACGTCAAGGGCGTACCAAATTTGGTCCCACACAAATTGTAGACTCGCTGAAGAAGAAAACATTCTAATGTCCCAAATTTGTAAGTTTATTTATATCACTGGCTTTCCAGATTTGTTAGGCAACTCGAATTTGAATGTTTTAAGACCTTAGGGGCGTAACAAATAATGATGCACACAAATTTTGAATTTGTTCAAGATTCAAACTATGGTGTCCCAAATTTGTAGTTTTACGTCTGTAATTAGTTTTCTAACTTTTCAACTACCCTAAATTTGAACCTTTTGAGACGTCAAGGGCGTACCAAATTTGGTGCCACACAATTTGTGGACTCGATAAAGAACCAAACATTCTAATGTCCCAAATTTGCAAGTTTGCCTGTGTCACTGCCTTTTCAGATTTGTTAGGCAACCGAATTTGAACGTTCTAAGACCTCAGGGGCGTACCAAATTTGGTCCCACACAAATTGTGAACTCGTTCGAAAAGAAAATACCATATCGTAGTGTCCCAAATTTGTAAGATTACCTATGTCACTGGCTTTCCAGATTTGTTAGGCAACTCAAATTTGAATGTTTTGAGACCTCAGGGGCTTAACAAATTCAGATTCACACCAATTTTTTATTCGTTCAAGATTCAAACACTATAGTGTCCAAAGTTTATAAGTTTACGTCTGTAATTAGTTTTCCAACTTTGCAAGTACCCTAAAATTGAACGTTTAAAGACATCAAGGGTGTACCAAATTTAGTCCCACACAAATTGTGGACTTGTTAAAGAAGAAAACATTCTAATGTCCCAAATTTGTAAGTTTACCTATGTCACTGGCTTTCCGGGTTTGTTAGGCAACAGAGTTTGAACGTTTTAAGACCTCTGAGACGTACCAAATTTCGATCCGCACAAATTTCGAATTCGTTCAAAATTTAAACTGTATAGTGTCCCAAATTTGTAGGCTTACATTTGTAACTAGTTTTCCAGCTTCGCAAGTACCCCAAATATGAACGTTTTAAGACTTCAGGGGCGTACCAAATATGGTCCTACACAAATTGTGGACTCCTTCAAGAAGCAAACATTCTAATGTCTCAAATTTGTAAGTTTACCTATGTCACTGGCTTTCCAGATTTGTTAGGCAACCGAATTTGAACGTTTTATGACCTCAGGGGCGTACCCAATTTTAATGCACTTGGGGCCCCCGAATATTTTTTTAATGCCTTTTTTATCGTATGTGTAATTCACAGATCCTGTGCAAATCGACGGTTTGTGAGAGGAGGTAGAAAAATAAGAGAAGGAGTGTAGTTCCTTTCTCCAGAGATGCCGCAACTCGAATAGCGGCCCGTATCCGGCCCTCCTCTCTCCAAGTCTTCGCCAAGGGGGACCTTCGTTTGCTCTGGTGCTTGCCGCTTGTTTCACAAAAAGAAAACTCAGTTTGCTACTTCTATGAGAAGGCACTCTCATCTGGAAAGACGGTTTCTATAAAGCAAACTGTGGTCCACTCTTGCCTCGCGTGCAGGAAACTGCAGATGGACCCAAAATCATCTTTTTGAAAGGCCCATTATTGTTTAAACTATTTAGACAAAGATCAAATGAGAATGTGAAAGGAAGTATATTTCCATGTTTATCCTAGTTTGGAACTAATATATGGTTTTATAAAATCAAAACTTATGGATCGAACTACATCAATTATTACGAATTTATGAAGTTTTGAGATTGAAAAATAAGTGCGAATTTTGTCAGCTGAAAAATGGCTTTTGGGAATACTGAGGATCCAGACATTGAAGGTGAGTCAACCAATTTAATTCTCGTATGTATAATAATTGTGAGGATAATTTTTATTTTTATTAGTATTCTAAGTTTCTTGTGAATATTCGATAATTTTATTTTCTCTATAGTATTATTTATATCTTTGAAAATTATTTTAAGTCAAAACATCTATAAGAATCCTGTATTTACCGGTGACTTGATAGTTTGTTATTTTGGTAATGGTTCCTCCTTTAGTAAAGATATTTTTGTTTTATAGAGTTTGTTATTGAAGATTATTATTGAAATTAAATTTATTAGAAAATTAATAATTCTGTTTTACCACAATTGTGTGGATTTTATTCTCTATTTTCAAACAAAGAATTCAAGACAATTTTATCCTCATTGACTCAGTTGCATTTTAATCGAGATCGAAAACTATTTTTTTCTGCTAAATGAAATATTGTATTGATAACTTTCATATTTTTTTAGATCGTGATAACGCGCGCCGAAACTTTGGTACGAATAGCTGCATTTTTGCGGCACGATTAGCGTGTCTGGAAAAGGGTCTATTTGTACCGAAATTTCAGTACGATTAGCCGGGTTTCTTCAGTACGAGTAGATAGTGCAATTTTTTTATTCAATAATAAATTTCAAATTGGCTCTGCTTTTATCCATTGAAAATGACTTAAAAAAAAAATATTCCATTTTCCAGCAAAAATGTACAAGATACGAAAAAAAAATTGAGAAGAAAAATTGTTCGTCTCAACTTGCTTCAGTCTATTTTTTGCTAAGACGCATAGTTTTGTTTTGATCGTGAAAAATGTTATTAAAAATAAAAAAATACACTTTTTAGCAAGACTATATTAGATAGGAAAAAATGTGAACAAGTAAAATTCATCATCTCAAAAAGATCTACAAATTTGCTCGAGACTATTTTTTTAATGAGATGCATCGTTTTTTGTTTTAATCGTGATATATGTTATTAAAAATAAAAAATTTCAATTTTCGGGTCAAGATATTCAAGATACGAAAAAATGTTACCAAAAAATTGTGTATATCAAAAAGATCTACAAATTTTTTTTAAACCATTCTCTAATAAAGCTTATAGTTTTTGTTTTAATCGTGAAAATTGGTATTAAAAATAAAAAATTTCACTTTTGAGCAAAACTATGCAAGATAGGAAAAAGTATAAACGAGCAAAATTGATCACCTCAAAGAGATCTACAAATTTACTCCAGAATATTTTTTTTAATGAGATGCATAGTTTTTTGTTTTAATCTTGAAAAATGTTATTAAAAAAAAAATTCCAATTTTCGAGTAGAACTATGCAAGATACGACAAAATGTTACTAAACGAAATTGTTCATCTCAAAAATATCTATAAATTTTCTTTTGACCAGTTTGTAATAAAACGCATAGTTTTTTTTTAATCTTGAAAAATGTTATTGAAAATAAAAAAATTACACTTTTCAGCAAAACTATACGAAATCCGAAAAAATGTAAAAAAAAATTGATCATCTCAAAAAGATCTACAAATTTTCTCGCGGCAATTTTTCTGATGAGACGCACAGTTTTTTGTTTGAATCGCAAAAAATGTTATTAAAAATAAAAAATTCCAATTTTCAATTCAAACTATGCAAAATATGAAAAAATGTTACTGAACGAAATTGTTCATCTCAAAAATATCTACAAATTTTTCTGCGACCAGTTTTTAATAGAACGCATAGTTTTTGTTTTAATCGTGAAAAATGTTATTAAAAATAGAAAATTCCAATTTTCGAGTCAAACTATGCGAGACACGAAAAATTTTACAAAACGAAATTGTTCATCTCAAAAATATCTAAAAATTTTCTTCTGACCGGTTTTCAATAAAACGCATAGTTTTTATTTTAATCGTAAAAAATGTTATTGAAGATAAAAAAATTACACTTTTCAGCAAAACTATACGAGATACGAAAAAAATGTGTAAAAAAAAAATTATTCGTTTCAAAAAGATCTACAAATTTGCTTGCTACGAGTTTTGTGATGAGATGTATAGTTTTTTGTTTTAATCGTGAAAAATATTATTCTCAAAAATATGTAGATATTGTTTCTTGACCATTTTTTAATAAAACGCGTAGTTTTTGTTTTGGTCGTGAAAAATGTTATCGAAAATAAAAAAATTACACTTTTCAGCAAAACTGTACGAGATACGAAAAAATGTAAAAAATATTGATCATCTCGAATAGATCTAAAAATTTGCTCGCGACAACTTTTCTGATGAGACGCATAGTCTTTTATTTTAATCGTGAAAAATGTTATTAAAAATAAAAAATTCCAATTTTCGAGTCAAATATGCAAGATACGAAAAAATGTTACGATACGAAATTGTTCATCTCAAAAATATCTACAAATTTTCTTTTGACCAGTTTACGATAAAACGCATAGTTTTTTTTTAATCGTGAAAAATGTTATTAAAAATAAAAAATTACACTTTTCAGCAAAACTGTACGAGAAACGAAAAAATGTATTAAAAAAATAAAATTGATCATCTCAAAAAGATCTACAAATTTGCTTGCAACAATTTTTCTGATGAGACGCAGTTTTTTGTTTTAATCGTGAAAAATTTTATTAAAAATTAAAAGTTCCAATTTTCATGTCAAACTATGCAAGATACGAAAAAATGTTACCAAAAAATTGTGCAACTCAGAAATATGTAGTAATTTTTTCTTGACGATTTTTCAATAAAACGCATAGTTTTTGTTTTAATTGTAAAAAATGTTATTAAAAATAAAAATTTCCAATTTTCGGGTCAAACTATGCAAGATACAAAAAAAATGTTACTATACGAAATTGTTCATCTCAAAAATATCTATAAAATTTATTTAGACCAATTTTTAATAAAATTGTATTGTATTATATATTCTAAAAATGGTACGAATTTTTTATTGTTGAAACCGTAACAGGAATTTTTCATTTATCTGTTTTGGGCAAGGCATAGTCTTTTGTTTCAATCGTGAAAAATGTTATTAAAAATAAAATGTTCAGATTTTCGGGTCAAACTATGCAAGATACGAAAAATGTTACAAAACAAATTGTTCATCTTAAAAATATCTAAAACATTTTCTCGGACTATTTTTTAATAAAACGCATAGTTTTTGTTTTAATCGTGAAAAATGTTATGAAAAATGAAAAAATTACACTTTTCAGCGAAACTATACGATATACGAAAAAATTTAAACGAGCAAAATTGATCATCTCAAAAAGATCTACAAATTTGCTGGAGACAATTTTTTTCATGAGACGCATAGTTTTTTGTTTTGATCGTGAAAAATGTCATTAAAAATAAGAAATTCCAATTTTCGGATCAAACTATGCAAGATAGGAAAAAATGTTACTTTATAAAATTGTTCATCTCAAAGATATCTACAAATTTTTTTAGACTATTTTTCAATGAGACGCATAGTTTTTGTTTTAATAGTGAAAAATGTTATTGAAAATAAATAATGATACTTTTTCGCAAAACTATACGAGATACGAAAAAATTTCAAAGAAACGACAAAATTGATCGTCTCGAAAAAATCTACAAGTTTGCTTGAAACAATTTTTTTGATGAGACGCATAGTTTTCTGTTTTAATCGTGAAAAATGTTATTAAAAATAAAACATTCCAATTTTCGGGTCAAGGTATGCAAGATACGAAAAAATATTACCAAACAAAACTGTTCATCTCAGAAATATCTATAAAATTTCTCTAGACCAGTTTTTAATAAAATTGTATTGTATTATATATTCTAAAAATAGTACGAATTTTTTATTGGTGAAACCGTAACAGAAATTTTCTATTCATCAGTTCTGGATGAGAACCTAAAAAGTCGATGAGATACGTCAAAAACTCTCCGAAACACTCAAGTGTGAAAATTTGGTGAAAGTATCATATTATGATGAAACGAGATAAAAATTGGTAATTTTGAAACATTCTTGATCAAATCTATATATTAAAAACTCGAATATCGAAATTATGTAAACTCATTTGCATCTGCCATTTTGAGTAATTATTACTTTATTTCATCACTATTACTTTTTTTATGTTTCCATTCTTATTTCTTCTTCTTTGTATTTTTAGTTGATAATAAAAACAACATTCTTTCATCTTATATTACTTTTAAATTTTATGTTCATTGACCTTATAGAAACGAGTTTTTTAATATACATTCTCTTTTATCATAGAATGCAGTCTACCTTGTCTGTCTGTACATATGTATGTCTGTCTGTGAGTACGATAACTTTTGAAAGAATGAATCTATTGAAATGGCCTTCGGTACACTCTTCTAGTGTCGAAAACTGGAGGTTAAGTTCGTTAGCCAGCCATTTTGGATACAAATTCAAAAATTTAGAGCATTTTCCAAATTTTTGAGACCATTTTTTTTAAGATTTAAAAATTATACGTACGACAATTCGTAGTACTCAAAAATTCGAACAATTTATCCTTATGACTTTTTTTGATAAAATAAAATTATGAGAGTTATGGCATTTTCAAAATTCAAAAAAAGAAACGAAAATGAAAATGTTAAGCCAAACAGTGTACGATATGAAAAAAAGTTACGAAAAGAAAAACGTTACTTTTTAAAAGCCCTACAAGATTGTCATAACAACTTTTTGAATTTACTCAAAAAATCGAAAATTCAAATTTTGAGCCAAATAAAGCGAGATGAGAACAAAAAATAAGATATCAAAATTGTTGCTTTTACGAAGACCTATAAGTTTTTTTTGAACATTTTTTGGTAGGAGGCATAGTTTGTTTTTTAAGTATGGAAAATGATATTGGAATATTTTAATTTTAATTTT
>JAUMHM010000087.1:8125515-8144451 GCA_032362435.1 Melikaiella ostensackeni | reverse complement strand
CAAAAATTTGAAATTTACACGACGCAAGTTTTGAAATCTCATCTTTAATTTTAGCTAATAAAACTTCAAAAAAGTTTTATTGGCTGCGATTAGAGATAAGCTTGCAAAGATTGTGACGTGTAAATTTCAAATTTTTGCTGCAACTTTCCTAGGTCATGCCACGAGTTGAAGTCCGAAGTACATAATTCAAGAAATTCTTGAATTTTTTTTATGTTTCTTGTGATGTATCCTCTTCAAAAAGTCAAAACTATCTTCACTAGGGCTCATCAGACGCGAAATTTGATGAGCTTTCCAACTATTTTTTTTAAATCTCTATTACTACTACTCTTTGGTATAAAGATAACTTTTTTGTTGAAAAATAAAATTTTTGGGTAGAAAATTCAACTGTTTTGTAGATAATTCACCTTTTTAGCTTCAAAATTGAACAATTTTGTTGAAAATTAATATATTTTTTAGAAAATTCGTTTTTTTGGTAGAACATTAACCTTTAGGTCCAAAATTCATTTTCTGTTTGACAATTTACCTAGTTGCTTAAAACTAACAATGTTTCGTTGAGAATTCATCTTTTTTGTTTAAAAAAACCACTACTTGCTTTCAAGTTGAACTACTTCGTGAAAAATTCATTTTTTTGGTTGAAGATTTGTAAATTCAGATGAAAATTCTACTACATGGTTGTAGAATACTCTTCTTTTTGGCTTCGAAATTCAACAATTTGACAGAAAATTAAGCTGTTTGGTTGAAAATTTATGTTTTTGGTTGAAAATTGACCTTTTTTAGCCTTTTCTGGTTGAATTCAACTATTTCTTGATTTCAAAGTCAAATCTTCTTTGGTTGAAATATCAAGTATTACATGCTTTATTGATAATTCATATTTTTTGGTTGAAAAATCAACTGCTTGATTTAAAGTTGAACTACTTCTTGAAAAAATCTTTTTTTTGGTTGAAGATTCGTCACTTCAGTTGAAAATTCAACTATTTGCTTCTAGAATATTCATTTATTTAGCTTGGAAATTCAACAGTTTGGTATAAAATTAAAGTATTTGGTTGCAAATTAACTTTTTGTTGAAAATTAATATTTTTTGCTGAAAATTCAACTATTTCGCTAGAAAAATCAACTATATGGAAGAAAAATAACTTTTTTGTTGAAAAATAAAATTTTTTGGTTGAAAAATCAACTACTTGGTTTGAAGTTGAACTACTTTGTAAACAATCTTTTTTCTGTTGATGATTCGTCGTTTCAGTTGAAAATTCAAGAATTTGGTTCAAAATTAAACTATTGGATTGAAAATTAACTTTTGGTTGAAAATTAATATTTTTTGTCAAAAATTAAACCATTTCACTAGAAAAATCAACTATTTGATAGAAAAATAACTTTTTTGTTGAAAAATAAAATTTTTGGGTTGAAAATTCAACTGTTTTGTACATGATTCGTCTTTTTTACTTCAAAATAGAACAATTTTGTTGAAAATTAAACTATTCGATAGAAAATTAATATTTTTGGTTGAAAATTAATCTTTTCTAGTCTTTTTTGGTTGAATTCAAATATTTTTGATTTTAAATTCAAATCTTGTTTGGTTGAAGAATGAAGTATTACATGCTTCATTGATAATTCATCTTTTTTGGTTGAAAAATCAACTACTTGGTTCAAAATTAAACTACTTTGTGAAAAATATTTTTTTTTTGGTTGGAGATTCCTCGTTTCAGTTGAAAAATCAACTATTTGGTTCTAGAATGTTCGTTTTTTTTTGGCTTGAAAATTCAACAATTTGGTAGAAAATTAACTCTTTTGTTGAAAAATAAAATCTTTGGGTTGAAAATTCAGCTGTTTTGTAAATAATTTGTCTTTTTGGCTTTAAAATTGAATAATTTTGTTGAAAATCAAACTATTTGGTTGAAAATTCATATGTTTCGTTGAAAATTAATCTTTTCCAGTCTTTTTCGGTTGAATTCAAATATTTTTGATTTCAAATTCAAATCTTGCTTGGTTGAAATATCAAGTATCACATGTTTCGTCGAGAATTCATTTTTTTTGGTTCAAGAATCAATTACATGATTTAAAGTTGAACTAGAAAAAACTGAATTTTTTTATTGAAGATACGTCATTTCAGTTGGAAATTCAATTATTTATTATTTGCTTGTAGAAAATTCGACTCTTTGGTTTAATTAAATATTCAACAATTTGGTAGAAGATTAAACTATTTGATTGAAAATTAAACTATTTATTTGAAAATTTTACTATTTGGTAAAGAAATATCTTTCTTGAAAAATAAAATTTTTAGGTTAAAAATTCAACTGTTTTGTAAATAACTCGTCTTTTGGATTGAAAAATAAATTTCTAGAAATTTAAATTAATTTTCTTTGTTGAAAATTCTTCTATTTAGTTGAAGATTGAACTATTTCGTTGAACATTCGTTTTTTTTGGTTAAAAAGTCATTTCTTTAACTGAAAATTTAACTATTCCATTTTTGGTTGTAAACTTATGTTGTTTATTTAGAAATTCAAATATTTGGTTGAAAATGCATATATTTGTTGAAAATTTGCCTTTCAGTAGACAATTAATCTTCTTAGTTGAAAATTCATCCTTTTAGGTTAAAAATGCAGCTATTTGGTTTAAAATTCAACTATTCTGTTAAAAGTTTAATTATTTTGTTGAAAATTCAACTATTTTGTTAAAGTCATCTGTTTTGGTCGAAAATTCAACTTTTTCATTGAAAATTCGACCATTTTGTTGAAAATGCATCTTTGTAGGTGGAAAATTGAAAATTAAATTGTTGAAAATTCAACTATTTTGTTAAAGTCATCTTTTTTGGTTGAAAATTCCACTGTTTCGTCAAGAACTCGTCCTTTTGTATTGAAAATTCATCTTTCTTGGTTGAGAATCAACTTCTTTATTGAAAATTCAACTGTCCTTGAAAACTTTCGTCTTTTTGGCTTGAAAATTTAACGCTTTGGTTAAAAATTAATCCTGTACAACTTTTTTATCAGTGTTTATTATTTATGAAATGTTTTTCAATTCAAAGAAAGTTTCTTTGAGCCTATATCGAGAAAATATCTATTTGAATCTAAGAAATATTTTATCTGACTTTGTATTTATTTCTATAACTTGTCTCTAAGGCAGTGTGAATAACTTTCTAATTCTGCTTTTCTTCGAGTTCATTAAAATACAATTGCAGATCAGCAGAATTACACTTGTACAAAATTTCCGCTGCGTTAAAATAATTTGTCAACTCACTTATTTGCATTAGAAATGGATTATTACAGCTAGAATAGAAAGCATTACTGAGCATCTTTCCCCAGAAAACTTTCATCTTATCATTTCATACAGATGCATCTCACGTGCATTTTACGTGCAAGTTAATGATCATGTACAATCATAGCGTGTTATTTTTATTCACGTGACTGCAAATTTAATTAGTTCTAAAGAAATTATCTTGAATTCCTTATCGCATTTTTCCTTTAGGGGCCGTCCATAAATTACTTTATCAATTTTTAAGGGGAAGGAGGTGTCACGCCAAAACTACGGTTAGTAACAAGTTGGGGGAGGGCGGTCATTGGAAGTAAAGTTATGGGTTTAGATAACGTTTAATATATTTTCTGATAATAAATTTAAAAGTACAGTTCAATAATAACTTAATAAGTTTAAAAATCACTTTCATATTTCAGACTTCACACTCTTTCCCCTATTTCCCTCTTTTCCTTTTTTTGCAAAAATTCTTTTTTTTTCGTCTCTTTTTAAGAAACTTCTCATTTTTTCCTTTTTTCTTGTTTTTTTTTTGTTTAAATGTGAACTGAATTAATAGAACCCAATAGGGAGAATCTAAATATTTTTGGTTGAAAGTTAATTTTTTGTTGTTGATATGTCCACTTTTATATTTTTTATTCAGAATTCATCTCGTTTGGTTAAAAATTCTACTGTTTAGTTGAAAATTTATAGAACGGTTCGTTCTTGGAATAGTAATATAATTGATGCGAGGTCAATCAAATTATAAACATGTCTAAGGCAGGGCTGATTCACATTGCCTTACTGAACAGTCCAGTGAGTCAGCCTAGGACGAAGCGTGGGAAAAAAATATATAAAAAGGAAAAAAGAAAAAGATAATGCTTCCGGGTTCAGTTGGATAAAGTGACAAAAAATGAAAAGATAATTTTGAAGTATATTACCGTACTTTCCTATAAAATTTCCTTGATGAGGAGGTCTAAATGACCTCTAATCATTTTAGTCCCTAGTAGTATAAAACGGACGGAGAAAGAATGAGGCAAATAACTCTTTCCTTTCTTCCCTCTTTTTTCTTTTGTTACATTCTATCTCTAATGAGTCATTCACACTGATTTTCGATAAAGTACTTGTTTTAAAGACTTCTTGTGCAATTTTTCTGTTCACACAAGACGACTTCGTTAGAGTTCACGTTTTTTAAAAGTTATTTCTTCAAAATTTAATTATTTTGTTGAAAATGCAAGAAAGAAAGTTAAGTTTTGTTAAGAGTCATCTTTTTTGGTTCGAAATTTGTCTCTTTGGTTGAAAATTTAACTATTGTGTTGAAAATTCGTTTCATTTTTGATTGTAAATTAATCTGTTTTGGTTGAGGATTCAACTATTTTGTTAAAAATTCATCTTTTTTTGGTTGAATTCAACTGTTCTTTATTTCAGATTAAAATCCTTCTTGGTGAAAAAATAAACTATTACATGATTTCTAGAGAATTCATCTTTTCGGTAGAAAATTAAAAACTCAACTATATGGTTGAATGTTGAACTCTTTTGTTGAAAATTCATTTTTTTGTTGTTAAAGCTTCATCATTTTAGTTAAAATTTTATCTCTTTGGTTGACAGTTTAACTATTTTGTTAACAATACTTTTTTTTTAGTCGAGAATTAACTTTTTCAACTGAAAATGTTACTATTTCGATCGTGGTTGAAAATTGATATTTTTAATTGAAAAAAATTGATCTTTTTTAGTTGAATCTTCTTGGTTGGAAATTCATCCTCTTCGACAAAAAATGCGACTGTTTGGTTGAAAATTAATCTATTTTGGTCGAGGATTTAACTTTTTTCTTTAAATTTGTCTTTTTTTGTTGAATTCAACTGTTTTTTTATAGTAAATTAAAATCTTTTTCGGCTGAAATATTAACTATTACATATTTCGTTGAGAATTTATCTTTTTTATTGAAAAATCAACTACTTGATTTAAAGCTAAACTACTTTGTCAGATTTTTTTTTTTTGGTAGAAGATTCATCAATTTAGTTGAAAATTCAACTACTTGGTTGTAAATTGAGTTGTTTGTTGAAAATTCATATTTTTGTAAAAAATCCAACTATTATGGTAGAAAATTCAACTCTTTGGTTAAAAATTAAACTATTTGTTTGAAATTACAACTGTTTGGTAGAAAGTTAATTTTTTGTTGAAAAATCATATTTTTAGGTTGTGAATTTAACTCTTTTGTAGATAATTTATTTTCAAAGTTTAACAATTTTGTTGAAAATTCGTTTTTTATTTGGTAAAAGATTAAGTTTTCGTCTGAAAATTTAATTATTCCATTTTTGGTTGAAAATTTATCCTTTATAATTTGAAAATTCATGTATTTTTTTGAAAATTCGTTTTTTGGGGTAGAAAATTAATCTTTTTTATTGAAAATTAATATGTTTGGTTGAGGATTAAATTATTTTGTTCAAAATTAATCTTTTTTGGTTGAATTCAACTGATAGAAAATTCTTTTATTTTTTTTCAAAAATCAATTTTTTAAGCCGAAAATTTAACGATTCCATTCTTGGTTCATAAACTTATCTTTATTAGTTGAAAATTCAACTATTTGGTCAAAAATTTGTCTTTCTTGATTGAAAATTAACTTTGTTATTGAAAATTCATCTTTTCAGGTTTAAAAATCGAGTGTTTTCTAAAACATTCGACTTTTTAGCTCGACAAATAAACTCTTTTGTTGAAAATTCGTCTTTTTGGGTACAAAATTAGTCTTCTTTGTTGAAAATTTATCTATTAATTTATATAATTTAATTTATCTATTTTCTTAAAAATTCGTCGTTTTTCCGTTGAATTCAAGTGGTTGAAAATTCATCTTTGTAAGTCAAAAATTTCGCTATTTGGTTGAAAGTTTAATTCTTTCGTGTTTTGGTTGAAAATTTGTCTTTCTTGATTGAAAATTAACTTTGTTGTTCGAAATTTCAACATTTTTGTTGAAAATTTGTCCTTTCGGATTGAAAATCCATCTTTTATGATATAGAAAATTCATGTTTCTTGGTTGAAAATTCGTCTTTTTGGGTTGAAAATTTATCTCTTTTGGTAGAAAATAAATCTTTTTTGGTATAAAATTTAATTAATTTGTTGAAAATGCAATATATTTTGACTTTTTGAGGGTGAATGACATTAAGCCACTCTTATGGGTCCCCAAAGAAAATCCCATAAGTTAGAAATTTGAATTTTACGTAATATTTCGGTTTAATAATGCTTTTTGAAAGTTTTCTTTCATAAATTATCATTAACCGATAATTTAAGAATACCTAGTCTTCTTAAAACTATTTTTCAGTCGCTTAAACAATTTCAATTTGTTTGAACATTCGTTTTTTTCAGGTAAGTCGCAAAATGAACGTATTTTCTAGACGTTGCGTATGTGAGTTCTTTCAATCAATGATAACAATAAAATGATTGATGAATGATGATCACGATATTCTTAATACCAAACAGAAAAAAAATCACTGGAGGTATTGTCGAATAAACTTAATTTTTAATTTTTATTTTCAGGTTAGTATGTATATTTTCGTAAAGATAACTCCAAGCGGAGCTTTTCTAGCTTAAACGATATAGTTTGGCGTCGAAAAAAATGATCTAAACGCTAAACATCTTCGAACATCGAGGAACCAATAGAATTTTGGAAAAAGTGTAAAAAATTGCAGTTTTTAACAGTTTTAAAAATATTTCTTTACTTCAGAGCATGGTACTTCAAATTCATCACTCATTTTTATAGATATATTTCAGTAGTTATTAGAGTTTTACAGATTTTTATGTTATTTTCTGTTCTTTTATGTTTATACGAACAACTCTTAACACAAATTGAAGTAGAAATGCGAATATTTGAAAAAATACTTTTTAACGATTTTTCATAAAAGTGGGTATTTTTGAATATGATATATCTTCTGACATATGAGAGATATCACATTTTTTTAGATTTGCTTGAAATTATGTCTGTTTTAACTCATCTTCCGACTATTTTTGTCTACAGTGTACAGGAAATATGCTATTTTACAAAAATTAAAACAAAATTTTTTTTACGAATTTTTCATAAATATATAACTTTCGAATGAAGACTCTACCTCCTAAACTAAATGAGATAAATAATTTTTTTTCTTAGTTTCACGGAAGATTCGATGTGCTTTATTTCTTGTCTGACAAATTTGAAGTTCTATTTTCTGAAGTAAAGAAATATTCGAAAAACTTATAAAAAATGCAATTTTTCACTTTAACCAAAATGTTAATGGGTCGTTCAAGCTAAAAAGGCACCGCTTTTGAGTTATTTTTACGAAAATATACATAATAACTTGAGAATAAGAATGAAAAATTAAATTCATTTAACAATTCCTCCAGTGATTTTTTCCTTTTTGGTTTAAAAAAACTCGTAAAATACCACTGAAATGATTTCAGAAGAAAAACGAGATGTGCAAGCCCTTTTGGGTTAAACTCAATCCAAGACCACTGTGACTCATAACTTCTAGAAAATATGTTCATTTCGCGACTTACCTGAAAAAAATGTTCAGACAAATGAAAATTAGTCAACAGATGACTGCATATTCTTAAATTAATGATTATTTATGAAAAAAACTTTCAAAAAACGTTAATAAACCTCAATATTATGTAAAATTCAAATTTGTCACTTATGGGAAATATAATTTCATCCTTTTAGTTAAAATATTTATTTAAATGCCTTTAACTTGTTCTCCAAAACAAGAATCAATAGGGAAAATAAACTATATTTTACTAAAAGAAATTTTTCATAAGTAACAAACAGTTATGGGTAAGTTACTTTTCAAAAGGAACTAGATATCGTTACCGACTCAAAATGTAACTTCTTCTTAGTTATTTTTCCAAAAGAAGAGTAACTATCGTTACTTTCTTAGTTACTTTTGTATTTCAGAAATATATATCCAAATTTAATTATTACACGACTCTGTTCATATCTATCGAGTGAGAATTGTTATACTTTTTATTGAAAGTCGTAGGTTAGTCATGCCCGACATAATATTTTTAAAACAAGGAATGTTTTAGAATGTTAAAAAAATTAATGTTTAACCAAAAAAAATGTTAACAAAATCATTAATTCTACAACGAAGTAGGTGAATTTTCAACTATAATGATGAATCTTCAACCAAAAAAATTAATTTTTAACAAACTAGGTCAACTTTCAACCAAAAAAGATGAATTCTAAATGAAAAATGTAATACTTGAAATTTCAACCGAAAGATATTTTAATTTTGAATAAAAAACGGTTGAACTCAACCAAAAAAGACGACTTTTAAACAAAATAGTTAAATTTTAAACCAACGGATAAGTTTTCAACTAAAAAAGATCAATTTTCAACCAAAAATGGAATAGTTGAAGTTTCGATTGAAAAATTAATTTTTAACGAAAAAATATGAATTCTCAACGAAAAATGTGATAGATGACATTTCAACCAAAATATATTTTAATTTTAAATCAAAAAGTTATGAAAGTAATCAAATTTGTGAAATGAAAAAAATTAATCTAAGTATAAACAGTAGAAAAATTATAAATAGAAGTGTTTTTTAATACATGGAATGAGTGCAGTGAATCAGTTTATTAAATAATTTTTTTGTTTGATAAAAAAAATAAATTGATAGTGTAGAGGAATAAAAAAAATTTGGGGGGCCTATTATTGTCTTTAAAGAATAAACATAAGTGTGCCAACATAACAATAATAATAATAATAATGATAATAAATGACTATATAACAGGCCCGCCAATTTTTTTTATTCCTCCACTATCAATTTATTTTTTTTTTATCAAACAAAAAAATTATTCAACTAATTCATTCATTGAACTAATTTCCTTCAATAAAAAACACTTCTGTTGATAAATTTTCTACTATCTGTACTTGGCTTTATTTTTTGATTTCAAAAATTCGACTACCTTTAATATAAATAAATAAAATATTAATAGTCATGTACTTGGCGGAATTTTTTCACACGTAGTGTTTTTGGTGGGATTGTTAAATTTGATACCAAGGGGGGTGAATTTTCAACCAAGAAGGTTAAGTTTTTACCAAAAAAAAGACGAATTTTCTACAAAATGCATGAATTTTCAACTAAAAAAAATGAATTATCAACGAAAAATGTAATAGTTGATATTTCAATCAAAATGTATTTTAATTTGGAATGAAAAACAGTTAAATTCAATCGAAAAACGAATTTTCAACGAATGAAATGAATTTTTAACTAAAATTATAAATCTTCACCCAAAAAAAAAAAAAAAATTTACCAAAGTAGTTCTACTTTCAAGCAAAAAAGATGAACTCTCAATAAAAAATGTAAAAGTTGAAATTTCTACCGCAAAAGATTTTAATTTTAAATCAAGAACAGTTGAACTCAACCAAAAAGGACAAATTTTGAACAGAATAGTTACATGTTTAACCAACGGATGAATTTTCAACCAGATTAATTTTTTTACCAAAAAAAGGATGAGTTTTCAACTAAGAAAAGATCAATTTCCAAAAAAAATGGAATAGTTGAATTTTCAACCGAAAAAATTAATTTTAAATGAAAAAAGATGAATTCTCAACGAAATATGTAATTGTTCATATTTCAAACAAAATATATTTTAATTTTGAATAAAAAACAGCTGAATTTAACCAAACAATGAATTTTCAACAAAATAGTTAAATTTTCAGTCAATAGACAATAAAATCAATTAGACTGTTAAAATCTCAAGCGAAAAATGTGAAATTTCAAAAAAAGGTGATTTCCAACAAAATAATAAAATTTTCATCCAAACGATGAATTCTCAATGAAAAATGTAATAGTTGAAATTTTAACCGAAAAAGACAAATTTTAAACAAAATAGTTAAATTTAATACCAAAGAGATGAATTTTCAACTAAAAAGACCAATTTTCAACCAAAAATGGGATCGCTTAATTTTCAATTGGAAAAATTAATTTCAACGAAAAAGATGAATTCTCAATGAAAAATGATGAATCTTCATACAAAAAAATAAATTTTTAACAAAGCAGTTCAAGTTTCAACCAACGAACATTTTAATTTTAAATGAAATACAGTTGGACTTAACAAAAAAAACGATTTTTTAACAAAATAGTTGAAATTTAAATCAAGAGAGGAAAAAAATCAAGCAGATTTTTGAAATTTCTAGTAAAAAACGCGAATTTTCCATGAAAGTAACTAAATTTTTAACCCAAAAAGACGAACTTTTAACAAAACAGTTGATTTTTCAACCGAATAGAATGATTCTTTTTTCAAAACTGCTGAATTTTGAACAAAATAATATAATTTTGAACCAAATAATAAAATTTTTAACCAAAAAGATTAATTCTCAACCGATGATAATTGGATTTTCAATCAAAGAGATTAATTTTTAAATAAAATTATGAATTCTTCAACTAGAATAGTTAAATTTTCGATTAACAAAATTCATTTTTAACAAAAAAAAATAAATATTTAACACGGACATTAATTTCTTATTTCTTTCTAAAAGTGTTTCTATAGATTTTAGAAAATTTTGAATTCCCGGGTAGGAGAAAAATTGCAATTTTCCCATATTGGGCTCTAAATCTCTATGGCTATCTGCCGCCACAATTTGAATAGTGAAAATGGAAAAATAGTTGAAAAAGCTATATAATTTATTGATTGACATAAAAAGTACTTGTGAACTACATTTCGAAAGTAAACTAAAAAATTAACGATTTTTCTAGTTACTGTTACTGAAAAAATGTAACTAGTTAAAAGAAGATAGTAACTTTCCATCACTGGTAACAAATTATTTTTAAATATAAAATGATATTTTTTGAAAAATGTAGCCTATCAAAAATAATCACAGAGGGGCCGCTAGAATGCAATAAAAACTTCACGGTCATTTCCCGATTATTTCCCGGTTATCGAAAATTTTTTCTGCTCATTAAAGTCAAAAAATTTAATCTTTCAAGGCAGAAAAATTTTGAATTTAAAGTAATCAAAACTAAACTGCAAATTAAATCAGTCACAGTGAAAGTTTTCAGAATTCGAAAAATGTCAAATAAAAAGAATCTGTCTTCCAATTAGGAAAGAAAATTAAAGACCAAAATTTCGTCTTCTCCACCTCAGTTAAAATATTATAAAGAAAAAATTTGTATCCCTCAGATCAGAAAAAAAAACATTACTCCCTTTCATCTTAAGGAAAATATTTCAAAGTAACAGAACTTGTTCTTTTTCAACTCAATAAAAATATTAAAAACAAATTAAGTTCCTCTTCCGATTCAGAAAAAAAATTAAAAAATTAAATTTCCTCCCTTCCAGCTCAGTAAAAATTGTGAAAATGAAAAACGTCCCTCTTCAAATTCAAAAAGAAATTAAAAATTAAAAACTTTCTTTTCCATTTCAGAAAAAAATTAAAAACTAAAATTTCCTCCCTTTCGGCTCAGTAAAAATGTTAAAAATGAAAAACGTCCCTCTTCCATTTGAAACAAAAAAATTTTAAATAAAAAACTCCCCCTTCCAAGTCAGAAAAAAATGAAAAACCAAAATTTCCTCCCTTCTAATTCAATAAAAATTAAATAATATAAAATTGCAATACTTAAAAATTCAACTACATATTCCAAGAAACGTTACGAATGACATTTTGAATATTAGAGACTTTCTAAATTGAACGATTCTAAACTTCGTTTAAAACTGAATACTTTTTAATTTAAAATTGGGGAATTAAAACTTTTCTTTTACTGAAATCCTTTAAAGTTGAACTATTTTACATTAAATCGTTCAAGATTAATAACTGTCAAATTGTGAATTATACATTTCAAAATTTAAAAATTTCAGTTACAAATGAGAAATTTACAATATGGAACAACTAAAATGGTAAAATTACAAATTTAGCTCTCGGAAATTTTAAAAATTCTCGATCATTAAAGAAATCATCAACTATTTGAACTTTCAATTTGAAATGATTTAATTTCGAACAATTTCAAACCACATAATTTTGAACGCTTCAATTTCAAATCATTTGATTTTTAAAATTTAATTTAGAATATCCTCTATAATCAGAAGAATAATTCGTTGAAAAATTCAATTAGAAATTGTTTAATTTGAAATATTTTCCATTTCTCAGTGTCGTTTAATTATATATCTACAAATTTCAAATTATATGGATTCACTTGAAAATACTGATTATTGTTTTTGATGATAAATTGAAGGTATTTGAGTGAAAATTGTAACTAAAAGGATGCAATTGATAAAAGTCCTTTTTTTATTATTATTTATATATATATATATATATATATATATATATATAATTCTCTATTGTATTACGAACACTTTTATAAGAACAAAAGCATCTAGAATTTGAATTTAGTTTGAAATTAGTTTATTAATGGCTAACACCTTGATACATAATCAAATATAATACAAACAAATAATTATCATACATAGTGTGTATAAGTAGTAGTTCGAGTCTAGTAACATTAATAAAATTTGTTTATTGCTTCTTGAAGATTACTTAAAAAATTACTTTATAGCATAGAAAAAGACTTAATTGTCGCTACAAAATCATTTAGAGATTTATTGAAGGTGTCGACATTGTAGGATTTTTATTTGAAAAAAAAATTTATTCAAACAAATTCTGCTTTTGAACAAGAGTTTTTCAAAATATGACGAATTTTGATTTGGAACAAGGATTGCTTATAAATTCCCCTTTTCCAAAGTCAAAACTGTAATTATTACAGGAATTTTTTAAATATTTTATTTATTTATTCTTCGTACAAACTCAGAATTATAATTCATTCAGAAAATTCCGTATACCAAGTCCCAATCAAATTAATTTCCATAATTCCCTGTTCCAAGTCAAATTTATATTCATGTACAAAACTTTCTATCATAATTTAAAAATATAGTAACTCGCTTTTTCCAAAATTAGGAGAGGGAAGTTTCAAATTGTAACGAATTATGACTTTCAACAGGGATTTTCTGAAATTGCCTTCTTCTAAGTCAGAATAAAAATTCTTTTCCAAAATTCCCGTTCAATGTCAAAATAACCTGTTCTATGACAAATTATAATAATTCGTTACGGAAACTCCCTACCTTAAAGTAAACATTATATTTCTTAACGAAATTCCGTGTTCTGAAATGAACCTAAAATGAAAATTATGATATTTTACGGAATTTCCCAGTTCTATCTCAGAATTATAATTCTTTTAGAAAATTCTCGGTTCCAAAGTCGACATTCTAATTTTTTTGTGGAATTTGGCTGTCCCAAAGTCAAAATATAATTCTTTGTGAAATTCCCTATTCAAAATTAAAAATTATAATTCTTTATGGGAATTCCCAGTTTCAATTCATAGAATTACATTTATTTACTGAAATTCTCTGTCCCAACGTAAAAGTTATAATTCTTCACGGAAAATCCCTGTCTTGAATTCAGAATTATGTTTCTTTACTGAAATTCCATATCGCATTTTAGAATTACAGTTCTTTTCGAAAATAACTTGTTTCAAGTCAGGATAATAGTCATTCTTAACGTGTATTTTTATTTTGATTTCTTTTAGTTATTCTCTCTCTCAAATGAAAATTATAATTCTTTTAGAAAATTCACTGTTCCAAGTCGAAACTGTAATTTTTTCGGAAAATTCTCAGTTCCAACTCAGAATTGGAGTAATAAAACATATGATACCACTTTTAGTTTGTATATAAGTACATTCGAGAGAAAGTTCCGGCCACGGTATCAAATTCACGGTCATTTCCCGGTTTTCCTGATTTCCCGTCCAGGTAGACATAATTCATGCAATTTATTAATAAAATTATTTTTCCAGATACGGTTGCTGAAAGGCTTAGAATGATTCTCAAGGAAGGATTAACAGTTCCGGCAGACGAAGAAAAGGATGTTTTGGAACTACCTCCTTATTATGATCCTCAAAAATTCAAGCTTGCTCAAATAACTTTTTACAACAATATTTTCACTATGATGATAGCTAAATTATCAGGTCTGCTAACTCTATTAGCTGTACCATCAATACTAGAAATTCTCATATTTACTGAACAAAGTGGTACTCCATGCACAGCTTTTCGAAGATATGTTTCCACTATTCTTCACACTTTTGTTTGGTATGAAAAGGAACCACAAAAACAGGAAGAGTAAGTTGCCTTTTTAAACAATTTTATTTTTAAAAATAAGTAATAATAGGGTAACTATCCGTCCGGATTTTCCCGAACATGTCCTCTTTTTGAAGCATGCGACTTTTGTCCTATAGGGTTTCTCACTGTGTCCGGGTTTTTGGGAGTATAAAATTTTTGTTTTGTTTTTTAATACAAAAAAAGTATTGTTTGAGTGAAGTCTAGTGGTTTTTTTTTCAAAACTGTTGCTGAATGAAAATTAATGTTTTAATTTGTTTTAATGATTTCTTTTTATTTATTTAAGTGGTAAGCCGAATTTTGTGTTATAAAAAGATGCCTGACACACTTTGTGTAATCCGGATTTAAAAGTGAAATGAAAAATGAAATTGAGGTGAAAAAGTGTACAGTGGAAAATTAACTTTATTTCTAAGCATCTTTTCCACTTTTTCTAAATTAATAGAGCCCAATAAGAAAATCCAACTATTTTTGGATGAAAGTTCATTCATTTCGGTTGAAAAGTCTAAGGTATTTTTGGTTGAGAACACGTTTTTTTTGGCTTAAAAGTTTATTATTTATTTGAAAATTCGATTATTTTGTAAAAAATTCATCTTTTTTGGTTGAAAAATGAATTGTTTCGTTGAAAATTCGTCATTCTGCCTTTCAAATTCAACTATTTTGGTACAAAATTTAAATATTTAGTTAAAAATTAACTTTTTTTTGAAAATTCGCCTTTTTGGCTTGAAAATTCTACAACTTTTTTCAAAATTCGTCTTTTGTGGTTAAATCTCAACTGTTTTTGATTTTTCGATTTCTCTTCTTGGTAGAGTTAAACCATTTCATCAAAAATTCATTTTATTTGTTAGATTCATCTCTTCAGTTGAAAATTTAACTATTCTGTTAATGTTTCGTTTTTCTTCTGGTTGAAAATTAATTTTTTCTACTGAAAATTTAATTATTCCATTCTTCGTTAAAATTGGACCTCTTTTAGTTGAAAATTCAACGATTTTTTTGAAAGGTCATCCATTTTGTTTGAAAATTTATACTTTCAGGTTGAAAAACTGTTTTGTAGAAAATTCGACTTTTTGGTTGAGACTTTAACAATTTAGTTGGAATTTTTCTCTCCTTAACTAAAAAGTATTTCTTGATTTATTTTCGGTTTTTGTTAAAAATTTAAATTTTTGGTAGAAAATCAATCTTTTCTGGTTGAGGATTCAACTATTTTGTTGAAAATTCAACTATTTGGTTGAAAATTATGTTTTTTTGAAAATTTATACTTTCGGTTTGAAAATTCCATTGTTTTGTATAACATTCTTATTTTTGGCTTGAAATTTTAACACTTTGATACAAAATTCAACTATTTAGTTAAAAATACAACTATTAAAATAAAAATGATCTTTTTCGTTGAAAATTCATATTTTCGGGTTGAAAATTTAACTACTTTGCTGATACATCATTTTTTTAAGTTGAAAATCAATTTTTTTAACTAAAAATATAATGATTCCATTTCTGATTTAAAAAATGATCTAATTTACTCGTAGTTTTAAATGCAACACTTATGTCAAAAAGTTATCCTTTTTGGTTGAAAAATAAATTGTTTTGTTGAAAACTCATCTTTCTGCATTCCAAATTCAACTATTTTGGTAGAAAATTCAAATATTTGGTTGAAAATTACCTCTTTTGTTGAAAATTCAACTGTTTTGTAGATAATTCCTCTTTTTTGGCTTGAAATTCCACAATTTTCTTCGAAATTCGTCTTTTGTAGTTAAATTTCAACTTTTTTGATTTTTTGATTTCTTCACTTGGCTGAGAGTTTAACTACTTTATTGAAAATTCTTTTTTTTTGTTAGATTCATCTCTTTGGTTGAAAGTTTAACTTTTTTTGTTAATGTTTCGTTTTTCTTTTGATTGAAAATTAATTTTTTCTACTGAAAATTTAATTATTCCATTCTTGGTTAAAATTGGACCTCTTTAAGTCGAAATTCTACGATTTTGTTAAAGGGTCATTCTTTTTGGTTGAAAATTCATACTTTTGGGTTGAAAAACTATTTTTTAGAAAATTCGACTTTTTGGTTGAAGGTTCAACAATTTGGTTTTAATTTTTCTCTTCTTGACTGAAAAATTTTTCTGGTTTTTTTTTTCGGTTTTTGTTGAAATTTTACTATTTTGGTAGAAAATTAATCATTTCTGGTTGAAGATCCAACTATTTTCTCGAAAATTCAACTATTTGGTTGAAAATTAGCTTTTCTTGGAAATTCATATTTTCGACTTAAAAATTCCGTTGTTTTGTATAAAACTCTCATTTTCGGCTTGAAATTTCAACACTTTGATAGAAAATTCAACTATTTAGTTGAAAATACAACTATTAGGATAAAAATTATCTTTTTCGTTGAAAATTAATTTTTTAAACTAAAAATTTAATGATTCTATTTCAGCTCAAAGAATGATCTTATTTAGTTTAAAATTCAACAATTTTGTTAAAAAGTTATTCTTTTTAGTTGAAAATTCAATTTTTTTTGTTGAAAATACAACTGTTTTGTAGAAAAATCGTCTTTTTGGTCTAAAAATTCAAAAATTTGGTTGAAGTTTTTTTTTTCTTGACTGAAAAATTTTTCTTGGTTGAAAATTCATCTTTTTTTGGTTGAAATATCAACTATTACATTTTTCGCTGGGAATGAATATTTTTTGGCATATAATTCAACTATTTGGTTGAAAGTTGAAATATTTGGTTAAAAGTTCTTTTTTGATAGTTGAAAATTTGACTATTTTGTTGAAAATTTGTTTCTTTTGTTAGAAATTAATTTTCTTAACTGAAAATTTAATTATTTCGTTCCTAAATTAAAATTCATTTTTTTAAGTTGAAAGTTCAACTATCTGGTTGAAAATTCTTCTGTTTTATTAAAAATTAGTTCTTTTTGGTTGAGGATTCATCTCTTTGGTTAAAGGTTTGAATATTTTGTTGAAAATTGTTTTTTTGGGTTGAAAATAATCTCTTTTAGTAAAATTTGGTCTATTTTGGTTAAAAATGCAACTGTTTGCTTGTAAATAAATCGGTTTTGTTTGAGGATTCAACAATTTTTTTTAAATTCGTCTTGTGTGGTTGAATTCAACTCTTTTTGATTCAAAACTAAAAATGTTTTTGGTTCCTTGTTTGTTGAAAATTCATCTCTCCGATTGAATATTTAATTATTTGGTTGAAAATTTGTCTTTTATGGCAAAAAATTAATCCTCTGGGCTTAAAATTCATCTTTTTCGTTTAAAATTCAACTATTTGGTAAAAAATTCATCTACTTTGTTCAAAATGCAAATTTTTATTTGAAATTATAGGAATTTGAAGAGTTTGAAAATGCATTTAATATAGTCCCTAGATAATTTTTTTTAAACGAATTTTTTTCCCCTATTTTCGTGAAGAATCCCCTTATTTCTTTTGTTTTTAGAGCATTTTTTGGCCTGTGAAGCCTGTTATCGATGCAGTTGAAATAATGTTTTTTTATTATTTATTTATTATATTATTGTTATATTTGTTATATATTATATATATTTATTTATTATTATATATTTATTTATTATATTTATTATATTATTATATATATTTATTATTTATTACATTACTTTTTAAATTTTTGTTTTTAAGCTCATTTTCCAGTTTATCCGATTTATTTTTACCCCTTTTTTTCCTTATAACATTGTGAAATAACAAATCGCAAAAACTTCTCATTGTATGTGTTTCAAAAAATGACGCTCATATTCAATGTTTTTAAGAAAAGTAGGATTAAAATTTCAGTCCTACTTTTTCTCTCTTTTTTCAAGCACTATCTCATACTCTGTTCTCTTTTTTGATGTCCGGTTGTCCTATATTCTGAAAATTAGCTCTGGTCACCGTAAATAATAAGAAAGGAAAAAGTATCTCATTCCTTTTGGATTTGTTCCTTATTTTTAGCAACCGAATGCAAACTTTCGTTTTCGTCGAATTATTGACTCGGGTATTTTATTAATTCGAGAGAAGACCTGCATCTTCTTACTCAGAATAATCAACCGAGGTAGAAGAATTTGGTAATTTGATTGCAGTTCAGAACTTTGTTAACTGATTCTCAGAGGAACCATAATTCTCATAAATTATTCTCAGTCCAGACGATTTGATCTCAACGAGAGGAAGTTATGCAAATATTTTTGTTTACCTTGATGATTTTCGCAGCCAAGTCGCATAAAGACCTATAATTTTTTCAAAACTTTCTATTTTTATCATTTCTATTTCAATACTGAAAAAGAGAATATTGGGGCAAATGTATTTCGAAACAATCTAGAAGAAGATTTACCATCAAAATAGGCAGTGATGGGTAAGTTACTTTTTAAAAGGAACGAGTTATCGTTACATAACGAAAAAAGTAACTAGTTATCGTTATTGTTACCGATTCAAAATGCAACTTTTTCTTAGTTACATTTCCCAAGAGTAATTAATGTTACTTTTTCAGTTACTTTCGTATTTTAGAAATAAATATCCAAGTGTAATGTTTACAAAACTTTATTCATAAGTTGAGACTGATAGTTGTTACACTTTTTAATGAAAGTCGTAGGTTAGTCATGACCCACATAATATTTCTAAAACAAGGAATGTTT
>JAUMHM010000087.1:8091652-8109105 GCA_032362435.1 Melikaiella ostensackeni | reverse complement strand
GTGTTCACGAAACGTCGGCAAGATTCGTAGTTTTGCACACGATTGAAACCCGAAACACCTCTTTTCATCAATTTTCATTTAGTTTTTAAACTAATCGAAAACTTAAGTACGAGATAGACACTCATCACCATAAACTTCCTTCAACAAATTATACGTTTCTGTATCGGATTTTTCAAGTTCCACAAACAACTTTACGTTGACGCGCTGTTCTACTTTGCCATTCAACATAATTCCGGCAGGGCTCAGGTAGACGGTCAACTTTGAAGAGAGGTTACTGTCGCACTGAAGGTCGTACAACCTTGAAATTTGAAGGGAAGGGGGAGGAAAGAATACAGATCAATATCAGACCCTGCTTGTTGTTGCCGAGGCCTCAAGCAAGCGGCAGAAAAATCAGTCTGGTTATTTAATAGCCACACCTCGTATTGAACAGCAGCGGTAGAGGACAACCTTGCCTTACACCTCTAACGAACCAAAAACTATCTCCAATTTGTTCTCCCACCCTAACCTCACTTTTTGTCTCTCTAAAGATCTCTGCTACTCTTTTCCTCAAACCTTCACGAAAATGATTCCGAATTTCGAATTTTTTCATATTGAAAACGTTCAGTTTCAAGAGTATTCAATTTTAAGTTTCGTTGAATGAAAAGCTTTGAAAATTGGAATTTCACAAAGATATGATTTTCCAGATTAAAAGTCCTCAAATTTGAATTTTTTGAAATTGAAAGCTTTCAATCTTCACTTTTTAAAATTAAAAGTATTCAGGGGAATTGTAAGTATTTTAAGTAGAAAATCATAAGTTCAGGATTCGTTCATATTCAAAGCATTCAATTTGGACTTACTAAAATGAAAGTAGGTACAGTTTGAATTATTCCAAAAGAAAAGCTTTAACATTTTTTATGTTTGAAAATCAAAACTAAAAGCATTAATTTTTTTTGGAAACAAAATTGTCTCTTTTAATTTTTGTTATTAGAATGCCATCAATTTTGGAATATTTCAAATAGAAAGCTTCAAATATTTTTTTTTACTTTTTATGAAATGACTGATTTCATCCTTTTCAACTAAAAACTGTTATAATTTAGAATAAGCACAAGTAAAGTAGAAACCTACCACAGTTTTACATATATGCATCCAAGAGAAAATTCTTGGATTTTTTTATTGTACATTTCTAGATTGAAAGCCTTGTGTCTTTTTTTTAAATTGCATAATAAAAATTTTAATTACTCTCAGCTCAGAATCACTTTCCGTCGGAGACGAAAGACCACTTCAGTTTCGAACAAGGAATTCTAAACTTGTCCTACCATCAAGAAAATCATCTTTAAATTCGAGGAATAATAGGCACGAAAAAAGGAAAAAATCAATAACTCAATTAAGTACCTCCTCCCTGAGTCATAGTGATAGATCCACTATAGAACCTGTAAAAAAATCTGTTTCTGCTCAAATAAGGCCTAGCATTCATAAGCAGCATCAAATCTCGCAAAAGCAATTTTCTAAGAATCCAGTACCTTGAAATATTTGAAAAAAATTTGTGGTGAAAGTTAAGAACGACCTCTTCACACAAGAGCACAAAGCAAGGCTTAGGTAAAACTCAAAGTGCAAATTCCAAATTGAGGCCACGTAATACTTACATTACATTAAAAATAATTTCGCAACTGATTTTGAGTCCCTGTATTTTGGGATTTCCAAAATCTTGCAAATCTCAATCTCATATTCGCGATTCGGAATCTATGATTTTTTTTCTGTACTGACTTTAAACAAGAAATCCGAAGTGAATAGCCCCGCGACAAGGAAGCTAGAAAAATAAATAAAAGGCAGTAAGAAACATTTGTCTGGTCCTAGACTTTTATAATTACAAAAAAAAAGATGAAATTTTAGACATCCTCCCACCTTATTGTAAGGATTAGTGAGACTTTCGTGCCCCCCCCCCCCCTTACGTAAGATTTTATATTTTCTATCATTATATCAACAATATTCCAATCATTTTCACTGTAATCAAGATTTCAAGGGATTCCAAAAGATTTAAAAGATTTTCAATGACTTTGATGAATTTCAACAGATTTCAAGGGATTTTAAGGTATTTCAAAGGACTACAAAGTATTTCAAAGAATTACAACATTTTTCAGGAATTTCGAAAGATTTTAAGGGATGACAAAAATTTCAGGGCATTTCAAACGTTTTCAGAGAGTTTAATCAGATTTCAAGAGATTTTACGCGGGATTTCAAGAGATACCGAAGGATTTCGACGACATTTTAGGGATTTTGAGGGTTTTTGAGGAATTAAGAACGATTTCCACGGACTGCAAAAGATTTTAAGGGATTTCAAGATATTTTAGGAGATTTCAAAATATTTCAAAAAAAGTCAAGGGATTTCAGAGGATTTTAAAGGATTTCAAAAAATACCAAAGTATTTTCACGAATTTTATAGGATGTCAGGGGATTTTAATTGGATTTCGAGGATTTGAAGGGATTTGAAGAGATTCGGAATGATTCCCGTAGATTCAAAAGATTTCAATGAATTTTAAAGGGATTTCAAAGATTTCAAGGCTTGACGTAATATTTCTAAATATTTCACGGAATTTCAAGGACTTTAACCGATTTTTAGAGATTTTAAGGGATTTCCAAGGATTTTTAATGTTTTTAAGCGATTTTCATGGGATTTTCAAGATTTTAAGCGATCTGATATATTTAAAAAAATTCCACGGAATCTCAAAGAATTTTGAGAAATTTCCACAATTTTGAAAGGATTTCCAGGGAGCTCAGTCGTTTTAAGGAGATTTCAAGAGACTATATACGATATCCATGGAATTTAAAGGATTTCAAGGGATTTTAATAGATTTCGAAATATTTTAGAAGAATTTACGGGACGTCAAAAAATCTTAAAGTATTTGAAGAATTTCCAAAGCATTTTCACAAATTTTGAAGGATGTCAGGTGACTTGAAGGAATCTAATAATATTTACAAAGATTTCAAAGGATTTTAAGGGATTTTAATAGGTCAAAAGCGGTTCCGATGATTTCACGGGACTTCAAAGGTTCTTAAGAGATTTCAAAAAATGCCAACGTATATCCATGGATTTTACAGGATTTCGTATGATTTCAAAAGATTAAACGGAATTTCGTAGGATTTCCGAATATCAAAAATGATTTTGAAGAATTTCGAGGAATTTTGAAGGCTTTGAAAACATTTGAAGATACTTCAAGGGATTTCAAGAGATTCAGAAAGATTCCCACGGATTTAAAAGATTTCAATGAATTTCAAACGGATTTGAAATATTTCAAGGGATCTCGTAATATTTCAAAATATTTCACGGAATTACACGGATTTTGACCGATTTTTAGAGCTTTTAAGAGATTTCCACGGATTTTCAGGGATTTTCATGGGATATTGAAGATTTTCAGCGATTTGAAGTATTTAAAAAGATTTCACGGGATATCAAAGAATTTTGAGGAATTTCCACAGTTTTTAAAGGATTTCCAGGGAGCTCAGTCGTTTTAAAGAGATTTTAAGAGACTGTGTACGATATCCATCGAATTCAAAGGATTTCACGGGATTTTAATCGAATTCGAAATATTTCAAAAGAATTAGCGGGATGTCAAAGAATCTTAAAAGATTTCAAGAGATTCCAAAGCATTTTCACAAATTTTAAAGGACGTCAGGTGATTTGAAGGAATTTAATTATATTTGCAAATATTTCAAAGGATTTCAAGGGATTTTAATAGATCAAAAGCGGTTCCGATGATTTCAAGGGATATAAAAGGTTCTTAAGAGATTTCAAAAGATTCCAAAGTATCTCGGGATTTCACAGGATTCCGTATGATTTCAAAAGATTAAACGGAATTTCGAAGTATTTCCGAATATTAAAAATGATTTTAAAAATTTCAAAAAGCATTCAAAAAGCTTTCACGGGATCTCAAAGAATTTTCAAGAAAATCTACAGTTTTTAATGGATTTCCAGGGAGCTCAGTCGTTTTAAAGAGATTCCAAGAGACAATGTACGATATCCATGGAATTCAAAGGATTTCAAGGGATTTAAATAGATTTCGAAATTTTTCAAAAGAATTCACGGGATGTCTAAAAATCTTAAAGGATTTCAAGAGATTGCAAATAATTTTCACAAATTTTGAAGGATATCAGGTGATTTGAAGGAATTTCATAAGAATTGCAAAGATTTCAAAGGATTTTAAGAAACTGTAATATATTAAAAGCGGTTCCGAAGATTTCACGGGACTTCAAAGGTTCTTAAGAGATTTCAAAAGATTCCAACGAATATCCATGGATTTTACAGGATTTCGTATGATTTCGAAAGATTAAACGGAATCTCGAAGGATTTCCGAATGTTGAAAATGATTTTAAGGAATTTCATGGAATTTTTAAGGCTTCGAAAAGATTTTGAAATACTTTAAGGGAATTCCAGAGATTCGGAGAGATTCCCACGGATTTTGAAGGTTTTTAAGGGATTTTCATGGGATTTTGAAGATTTAAAGCGATTTGAAGTATTTAAAAAGGTTTTACAAGATCTCAAAGAATTTGGAAGAATTTCCACATTTTTTAAAGGATTTCCAGGGAGATCAAAGAACTTTGAGGAATTTCCACGGTTTTTAAAGGATTTCCAGGGAGCTCAGTCGTCTTAAAAAGATTTTAAGAGACTATGCACGATATCCATGGTATTTAAAGGAATTCAAGAGATTTTAATAGATTTCGAAATATTTCAAAAGAATTTACTGGATGTCAAAGAATCTTAAAGGCTTTCAGGAGATTCCAAAGCATTTTCACAAATTCTGAAGGATGCCAGGTGATTTGAAGGACTTTCATAAGATTTGCAAAGATTTCAAAGGATTTTAAGGGATTTTAATAGATTAAAAGCGGTTACGTTGACTTCACGGGATTTTAAAGGTTCTTAAGAGGTTTCAGAAGATTACAAAGCATATTCATGGATTTTACAGGATTTCGTATAATTTCAAAAAAAATATTTTGAGGAATTTCGAGAAATTTTCCAAAGCCTTGAATAGATTGTAATGGAATTTAAAATATTTCAAGAGATTTAAAGAGATTCGGAAAGATTCTCAAGTATTTTAAAGATTTCAATGAATTTCAAAGGAATTTCGTAATATTTTGAAATATTTCACGGAATTACAAGGATTTTGACCAATTTTTAGAGATTTTAAGGGATTTCCATGGGTTTTAAAGGTTTTTAAGGGATATTAATGGGTCCTTGAAGATTTGAAGTGATTTCAAGGATTTCTAAAGATTTCACGAAATCTCAAAGAATTTTAAGGGATTTCTACAGTTTTTGAAGGATTTAAAGGGATTTTCAAGGAGCTCAATCGTTTCAAAGAGATTCCAAGAGAGTATGTACAATATCCATGGAATTCAAAGGTTGTCAAAGAATTTTTACATGTTTTAAAAAATTTCAAGGGATTTACAAAACTTTTAAAAGAATTCACTGGATTTCAAAGGATGGCAATGGTTAATTCCTCGACTTTATATGTATTGAATGTCTATTATATGGAATATTACATGAGAAAATAGAAATAGAACAATTAATGATATAAATTATAATGTGTATAATAGTATTGAAAGCAACTTCAACATCCAAAGTTGGTTTTAATTAGCATATTTTTTAAAAATAATTAGAGAGAGGAAGCTTACGTAAGAAATGCTTTGGACCCCCTCCCCCCAAGTAAGGTTTCGTAAAAATTTTCAGCTCCCCACCCCCCAAAAAAAGTCTTAAGTAATTAATCGACGCTCCCAAGCGTTGTTTAGTACTTTTTATTTAATTTCCCTAATTTTTAACTCGATATCTCATTTCGTGTGGATGTGAGTTGTTTAAATAAAAAACGTCGGTATAGTAGGAATCGGATAAGTATTACATGGCCTTAAATAATATAATAATAATATTGCTTAATATACTATAAGATAAAATCAGATGAAAATGGCTTGGATAAGGAAAGCAGATGACGCTTTTGAAAAATAAATTATATTACAATATTTGTACTGAAAATGAGAAAATTTTCAGCAATTCGTTCTTCATTTATAAATGAAAAATCCCCAAAAAGTTATATTACAAATTACAATATAAAATTTATTTTCTTACTGTTATATTTGGATTTATAGGTTTTAATTTCAAAATTTATGTTTAAAATAAACATTGTGAGTTTCAGATTCAAGATTTCTAAAATCAAAAAAGATGGTCGAGACTTCTTAGTGTGTCAGGTTGCATAAGAGAAGGCGAGGTTATTGCTTCATCATTGTATATTATAGGAATATATTTTTAGCATAATCATTTATAACAAATGTAATGTATTTATAATAAAAAAACTTCTCACTAAAATCTATTTTTATGAAAGAATCAACCTTTAATCATTTAAGAACAGTTGTATTTTAATTTGATTTATTTCATTTTTATTTACAATAACCCGTGTGGAAAAATGGAGTGGATTGCCGTGGATTGCCCTCAGGCCATGAGGGGCCCATGAAGGCAATCCAGGTGTGGCCCCTCATGGAAACGGCATGCTAATTCATAAGGATCGAATATGGTCTTCCCTTGTGGTTAGCCTTATGGTTGCCCTCTAGGGGCCCTCGTGGGCCCTTGGCAGTTGCCCCGACGGTAAATTCTCAATTTTTAAAAATGCCTTCAATAGGTTTAATGGGTGAATAGATTTAATAGGTTAATAAGTTTATTAGGTCTATAACTTTTTTTCAGGCAGACATTTCGCACGAGCATCAAAATTTGTTGGGATTATCTTTATATTATTACTATTTGACACAAAAGAAAAATTATTACTATTTGACACAAAAGAGAATTTATTACAACAACAAAATCGTTTGATTTTCGTAAACTGAGGGATGAGGGCAATAAGCAGGCCCTCCTAAGGGGGCCCCCGTCGAGTATCTGAGATTTCAAAGTTCAACTTCCAAAAGAATGTCATAACAGTTTTAACGAAATTTATTTTCTGTAAGTCGGAACTAATCAAGCATCAAAATGTGTAGTGTCAAAAAAATATTAAGCCTTTGGACTTAGAAATTGTAACCGATCGACCGTGAGGGTAAACGAGCAGGGCCCTCTGCGAGGGCCCTCATGGGTTTCCCTTCTATGGATTGTCCTCATGGGCCCCTGACGGGGGCCAACATTCCAAAGAGGGTTTAATGGCGCTTTTTCCACGCGAAAATTCAGTAAATTAATAAAGAAATGTAAAAAATAGTAAATTAATTTAATCATTAAAAAATTTGGATAACTCGTCAATTGAAAGAAGCATTAAAATAAAAAAATAATACGAAATTATATTTGAACAAATTTAATAACAGATCAAATTATTTAGCATTATCTTCAGTTTTAGAGTTGAAAAATTAATAGTGCAATTAATTAATTGCAGGGAACAATTATAATGGACTGTTATCCTTCGAAGTTGCGTAAGCGAGAATGTAATTAGACTAATTGCTGAGACAACTCGATTTAAGATGAACTCGACTTTGCAAATTATTGACTTGGTGGCGAAGCAAATTATCAGTTTAAAATTCGTTAAAGAAAATCGGTATGACAGTCAGTACGGCTTCAACTGTAACAATTATAAAAACGTCCATTCTCAGTAAACAAGTGTTCGAAGTGTTTTTGTAAGTGTCTGTTAATTTTTTTATTTAATAAAATGCAATTCATACTCCAGGGTATTTATTACACCTGTAAAAATTTGCAATCTGAAATTTATCGTTGAAAAATACAATATTGGTATATATTTTTATTCGTATTTCCTTATGATACGTGGCAATTTGAACAAATGTTTTCAAGACGAAAATAGTATTTTTCCTCTAAGTTATTTTCACACTCGTTTTTAGCTCTTTTAACATGAAAATCTGTCAAATTAAATTTCGAAATAGAAACAAGTAAAATTCTGACACTTCTTTGAACTGTAGAAATTAGGAATTAGAAAATTGTAAACTGAACTTCTTTAATTTGTGCTTTTCGAAATCAAAAAATCTCGAGTGTAAAATTTCCTCTAGTAGAAAAAATTATATTCTCAAATAAAAAAAAAACATATATTTTGGATTCTTTCCAATGAAACAGCATCAACTTTAAAATTTTAGATTTGAAATATTAAAATTTTGCATATAAAAATGAGAAGCCCGTGCTTGAAAAGCCCCATTTAACTCTCTCTGTAATGTTGATCTCCGTCAGGGGCCCATGTGGACAACCCATAAGGCAGAAGCCACGAGGGCCCTGCTCGTTTGCCCTCACGGTCGACCTGTTAAAATTTCTGAGCTTAGAAGGTTAATATATGTTTGATACTACAAATTTAGATGTTTGATTAGTTCAGGCTTAAGGAAAATGCATTTTTGTTAAAAATTTGATGAATTTTTTTTTTTAGGTTGAAGTTTAAAATGTGAGATATTGCACAAGGGGCTCCCTCAGGGGGTCTTGCTTGTTGCCCTCATGCCTCAGTTTACAAAAATCAAACGATTTTTTTGTTGTAATAAATTGTCTTTTGTGTCAAATAATAACAATATTTCACCAAATGTGCAGTTATTGAAAATAAAGATAATTTCAACAAATTTTTATATTTATTAGAATATGCTTGAAAAATAATGAGGAGACAACTGTCAAATGTATTTTTTTAAATAAAAAATTCAACGTCGGGGCAACTGCGAGAGGACCACGAGGGCCCCTCAAGTGTAAATATAAGGGCAACCATGAGGGAAGCCCAATCTTAGATCCTTATGGATTAACATGTTATTTCCATGAAGGGCCACGCCTGGATAGCCCTTATGGGCCCCTCAAGGACTGAGGGCAATCCATGAGGGCCCCCGTTTGTAAGTCAAAACTTCATTTCGTTAGAGATCTTACAATTCGGTCTCTTTAAAATTGAGTCTCCAATTTCGGAATTTTTCATTTCAAAATATTCTATCTGGCCTTTTTTTAAATAAAATCGCATCGACTTCGGAATGTTTTGAATTAAACTTACTCAATTCGTACCTTTTAAATTTAAAAATGTTGAAATCTGGAAATTGTTCAATTGAAACTTTTCAAATTTATACTTCTTTCCATTTGGGTTTTCTTCAGATTAAACAATTCAACTTTGATCTTTTTTTTAGCCGAATGAGTTGAATGTTTTACTTTTTCCATTCTAAAGCGTCCCATTTGGACTTTTGCCAACTAAGAGCGTTCTATTTGGGCCTTTTCAGATTAAAATTTCTTTAACTTTGTAATCTCTCTACTTGAAGAGGTTCAACTTGAACTTGTTAAAATTAAAATAGTTTTTTTAAGTTTCGACTGTTAAATTAATTTTTTAATTTTTTTCATTAGCTTCAACTTAAAGTTTAATGATGCAGTCGTTACTAATTCATTTTGAAATATAAAATATATTCCATTCAATAAATATTGTTTCTAATAATTATTTGATTATTTATAGATTTTCTAATATAAAATCTGCATCTCAGTTATAAATTATTTGTAATTATTTTCAAAATGATTATAAATCTAATTAAAATTAAAATAGGCACAACTGAAATTCTGGCTCTTCTATATAAAGTCGAAAAAAAATTGGCTAGAAATATTTCGTGACCCTACCTCGTTTCCAGTGGCTCGCAAGCTTGTCAACGACACTAAAAGCTTTAGTCTCAAATCTTGGACGAATCGAGTCTGACCCGGCTTCGAATAGAACGACCGCGTTGCGCTTTGCATTTCTGGCGTTTCAGCTGCTTCGAAATAAAAAAAATACATATTTAGAACGAGCGAATAAAATTTGACGCAAATAGAATATTTGATAAATCAAATTATTTTCCATAGCAGGGTGGCCGTTTTAATAGAAGAAAAAATTCCCGGGCATTTCCCGGTTTTTTCCCGACTTGCAATAATTTATCACGGTCATTGAAATTCAAAAATTCGAACTCTTAAAGCTGAAAATATTTTTATTTGAAGTAATAAAAACTGAACTGCAAATTAAAACACTCAAAGTGGAACTTTCTCAAATTTTAATGCTCCAAAATTAAAGCTCCACAAATTTTTAATTTAGAAATTTTTATTCAAATGTTCAATAATTTAGACGTATATAATGAAAGCTTTTAACACATTCCGATTGAAGAATCTTAAAAGTTAAAGATTTCACAAAGATACCAAAAGATTTTAGAAGATTTCAAAAATCTCGCAGATTTCAAATATTTCAAAACATTTCAAAAGATTTCGCAATGATTTAAAAAATTTCACAAGAATTTCAAGAATTCCAAAAGTTTTCAAAGATTACAAGACATTTCAGAAGATTTCAAAGATTTCGCAAAGATTCGGAAGATTTCAGAAACATTTCAATAAATTTCAAAAAAGTTAACAAAGTTTTTTAATATTTCACAAAGATTTTAATGATTCCAAAAGACTTGAAAGATTCCAAAATATTTCAGAAGACTTGAGAGATTTCGCAGAGGTTTCAATTATTCCAAAGATTTCAAAGATTTCTGAAAGACTTTAACGATTTCAGAAAGATTTCAAAAGATTTCAAAAGAATTAACAAAGTTTTTAAATATTTCACATATTCCAATAAAAACAAAAAATTTTAATATTTCAAAGATTTCAAAGATTCTACAAAGATTTCAAAGATTTCAGAAATTTTTCATGAAGATTTCAAAATTCTCACAAAGATTAAAAAAATTTCAAGGATATCATAATATTTGAGAAGATATCAAAAGATTTCACAAAAATTTCAAAAATATCAAAATATAAAGATTTGAAAGATTTTGAAGCTTTCAGAGAGATTTCAAGACAGTTAATAAACTTTTTAAATATCATAAAAAGATTTTAATGATTCCTAAAGATTTCAAAGGTTCCAAAATGTTTCAGAAGATTTCAAAAGCGTTAATGCAGTTTTTAAATATTTCAGAAAGATTTCAAAGATTTAAAAATATTTAAGAAGATTTCAAAGATTTCGCAAAGATTTTTAAGATTTCAGAAACATTTTAATAAATTTCAAAAGAATTGACAAAGTTTTTGAATATTTCACAAAGATTTTAATGATTCCAAAGGATTTCAAAGATTCCAAAATATTTCAGAAGATTTCAGAGATTTCGCGAAAATTTTGAAGATTTCAGAGAGATTTCAAAAGATTTCAAAATAGTTTACAAAGTTTCTAAATGATTCACAAAGTTTTCACGAAGATTTGAAAAATGTCAAAGATTTCATAATATTTCAGAAGATATCAAAAGATTTCACAAACATTTCAAAGATATCAAAATATGAAAATTTGAATGATTTTGAAACTTTCAGAGAGATTTCGCAAAGGTTTCAATTATACCAAAGGTTTCAAAGATTTCGCAAAGATTTGAAAGATTTCAGAAACATTTCAATAAATTTCGAAAAAGTTCAAAAAGTTTTCAAATATTTCACAAAGATTTTAATGATTCCAAAATATTTCAAAAGATTTCAGAGATTATGCGAAGATTTTGAAGATTTCAGAAAGATTTCAAAAGATTTCAAAATAGTTAACAAAGTTTTTAAATATTTCACAAAGATTTCAATGAAACCAAAAAAATTTAGAGATTTCAAAGATTTCAAAATATTTCAGAAGATTTCAAAGATTTTACAAAGATTTTAAAGATTTCAGAAATATTTCGTATAATTTTAAAGTTCTCACAAAGATTTGAAAAATGTCAAAGATTTCATAATATTTCAGAAAATATTAAAAGATTTCACAAACATTTCAAAGATTTCGCAAAATTTTCAGAAACATTTTAATAAACTACAAAAGAGTTAACAAAGTTTTCAAATATTTCACAAAGATTTCAATGATTCCAAAAGATTTCAAAAATTCCAAAATATTTCAGAAGATTTCAGAGATTTCGTAAATGTTCCAATTCTTCCAAAGATGTCAAAGATTTCGCAAAGATTTTAAAGAAAGATTTCAAAAGATTTCAAGGATTTTACAAAAATTTTATAAACATTTCAAAGATATCAAAATATAAAGATTTTAAAGCTTTCAGAGAGATTTCAGAACAGTGAACAAACTTTTTAAATATTATATAAAGATTTCAATGATTCCTAAAGATTTCAAAGATTCCAAAATGTTTAAGAAAATTTAAAAGCGTTAATGCAGTTTTGAAATATTTCACAAAAGTTTCAAAGAATTAAAAATATTCAAGACGATTTCAAAGATTTCGCAAAGATTTTAAAGATTTTAGAAAAATTTCTAAAAATTTCAGAAGATTTCTCAAAGATTCCGAAAGATTTAAAAATTTTTCAACAAATTTTTTTGGATTAAATGCTATTACACTGAAAAAATTAACATTTTAAACTATTATAAATTGAAAAGTTCCAAGATTTATGGTTGAAAAATATTAATCCATGCTATTATTTTCAATAATCTAAGATGAAGAATAAATCTATAAATTTGTAAATGTTCAAAATTATATCATCTCAAGCAACTTTTAGTTAGAAACATTGGAAATTGAACGATTTTATTTATTCTTAAAGTAAATTTTCTAAAAATTAGAAGTTAAATTATTTTAATTTTAAGTCGTTTCAAATTAATAGATGTTCAATTGTTATTCATGATTCAAAATTTTATACTTTCACTTACAAATTAAAAATATTCAAAATGGAACAATGAAAATTGTTACGTTCAAAGTCCAAATTTAGAAGCCTGGAATTTTAACGATTCAAGGCTTTCTATTTCGAACAACTCAGATTCAAATTGTTTAATTTTGAATAGTTGATTTATAGTTGCTCATCTTAAATGTACAGTCAAATATTGCTAACTATTGAAAAGATTAATTACGAATCTGTTAATTTGAAGCTATTTGAAAATTAAAAATAGTTTATAAAGTTTCAATTGAACGTTTACATTTATTTAACCACTAAGGCTTTCGAATTGAAACAGTTCAATTTTTATCGTCAAAACCTGTAAATTGTTTAACTTTGAAGAGACTCAGAATCGTCTTGTAAAATCATTAATTAATTTACATTTACAGACAATCCACATGAAAATGTTTTTATCAAAATTTTTTTATTTAAAACGCTTTTAATTTTTAAATGTTTTAAGTCTTCAAAACTGCATTTCGAAATACTTTAAATTGAAAACATACGCTTGTAAATGAAGACCTAAAGTAAAAAAATTTTTGAGTAAGAAATTTTGGAATTACGCATTGTAAACTGAATGATTTCATAATTGAAAAACTTAACAACTGAACGTAACATATAAAAACAATTAAAATCAAACTTATTTTAAATTCTATTATAAAATTTAATATGAATTTTGTGATATTTCAAGTGATTGGATACATTTTTCTTCTAAAAATTTGTAAAATTCCCGGTCGAAAAATAAAATCACCGTCATTTCCCAGTTTCTCCAGGTCTCAAAAAAGTTCCAGTCGTTTCCCGAAATTTTTACTAAAATATTGTCATAAATTAAACAAAATTTTGTTCAATAATAAAATCGAAAATGTTTAATAGACTTAAACATTTCTTAGGCAAAAATGAGTTTCAACACTATGTTTCAAGATATGTCGCAAATTACGCATTTGAAGTATTTTTCTTTTATCACTAGAATTTATGGAAACAATAAAATACCTCAGTTTCTTTTCTTCCGTCGTAATTTGCGTTCTTTATGAATCATAAATTACGTTTCAAATATGTGACGATTTTCATTAGTCATGCTCCTCTGGTATCAATAAAACAAAGAATTATCTGCTGACAATAGGCCACCGATTACTAAATAATTCATTACACTCATAATTCATACACTTAACACTGCATTCAAGGTACCTGGATTCAAGTCGTTTCTACAATTTCAGCCGGCGCATATTCGTGAATCAGGGGGTCCAAGGGGCCGAGAGAGAGGTCGATTGAGCGCAGCGGAGTTGAGCAGTTCCGTAACCACAAAGCGGGCAGTTTGAACAATCGCGTGCATATTTTGCATTTATTTTTAAATACACGCGGAAAATTCTGTTTTTCTTAATTGCTCTTCATTATTAAAAAAAGGTCCATCCTTCATGATAACTAAAATCTACATTCGTGCAAAATACAGTTAATTAATATTATGTATTCCTACTGGAAATGGTTGATACGGCCCTGTGTACGTCATAGAAATTCTTGGAAGAGCCTCACGGCCATCGCAGGCCATACCCGAAACCAGACATAAGTCCAGAGTTGAATGTATTCTATTCTCAGGATGACCGTTTTGATAAGGGAAAAAAATTACCGGTCATTTCCCGGTTTTTTCCGGGTTCGAAAAAATTTATCACGGTCATTGAAATTGAAAAATTCGAAATCTTAAGACGAAAATATTTTTATTTGAAGTAATAAAAACTAAACTGAAAATAAAAGCACTTAAAGTGGAACCCTTTTGAATTTTAAACTATTAAAATTTAAGCTTGACAAATTTTTACTTGAGAAATTTTTAATTCAACGCTCAATAATTTGCACGTGTAAAATGGAAGCTTTTAAAACTTTTCAATTAAACAATTTCAAATTAAATGCCGTTAAACTGAGAAAAAAATTATTTAAAACTTTTATAAATTTAACAGTTCAAAAATATCTGGTGAAAAATATAAATCCCTCCAAATATTAATTTGTGAATGTTCAAAATTATATCATTCTAAGGGGATGACATAATTTTACCGATAAATAAAAATCCTGAATGCTGAAAAATAACGAAAATATAATTACCGAAATAGAAAATTTCCGGAATTTCAAATTACCGAAAACAAATGAAACTACCTCAATTTCAAAGATATCAAAATATGGAGATTTGCAAGATTTTGAAGATTTCAAAAAGATTTCAAAGGAGTTAACAAAGTTTTTAAATATTGTATAAAGATTTCCATAGTTCTAAAAGATTTCAAAGATTCGAAAATATTTTAGAAGACTTAAAAAGCGTTAATAAAGTTTTTAAATATTTCACAAAGATTTCAATGATTTCATGAAGATTTCAAAAATTTCACAAAGATTTTAAAGATTTAAAAACATTCAAGAAGATTTCAAAGATTTCGCAAAGATTTCAGTGATTCCAAAGATTTTAAAGATTTCAGAAAGATTTCAAAAGATTTCAGAAAGATTTCAAAAATTTCAAAAGATTTAACAGAGTTTTTAAATATTAAACAAATATTTCAATGAATCCAAAAGATTTCAAAGATTTCAAAAATTTCAAAATATTTCAAAGACTTTGCAAAGATTTTAACAATTTTAGAAATATTTCATAAAGATTTCAAATTTTTCACGAAGGTTTCGAAAATTTCAAAGATTTCAGAATGTATCAGAAGATTTCAAAATATTTTTAAAAATATCAAAAGACTTCACAAACATTTCAAAGATATCAAAATATGAAGATTTGAAGATTTCAGAAAGATTTCAAAAGAGTCAAGAATGTTTTTAAATATTGTATAAAGATTTTCATGGTTCCAAAAGATTTCAAAGATTCCAAAATATTTTAAAAGATTTCAAAGGCGTTAATAAAGTTTTTAAATATTCCGCAAAGATTTCAATGATTCCAAAGACTTTAAAGATTTCAGAAAGATTTCAAAAGATTTCAAAAGAGTTAACAGAGTTTTTAAAATATTAAACAAATATTTCAATGAATCCAAAATATTACAAACACTTCGCAAAGATTTTAAAGATTTTAGAAATATTTCATAAGGATTTCAAAATTGTCACAAAGATTTCAAAAATTTCAGAGCTTTCAGAATATATCAGAAGATTTCAAAAGATTTCAAAAGCATTTCAAAAATTTCACAAAGAAATTAGAAGAGTAATAAAAACTGAACTGAAAATTAAAGCACTCAAAGTGGAACCCTTTTGAATTTTAAACTATTAAAATTAAAGCTTGACAAATTTTTACTTGAGAAATTTTTAATTCAGCGCTCAATAATTCGCATGTGTGATATGGAAGCTTTTGAAACTTTTCAATTAAAGAATTTCAAATTAAATGCCGTTAAACTGAAAAAAAAAATTATTTCGAACTTTTATGAATTTAACAGTTTAAAGATATCTGGTAAAATAATATAAATCTATCAGAATATAAATTTCTAAATGTTCACAATTATATCACTTTAAGGGGATGAAATAATTTTACCGAAAAATAAAAATCCCGAATGCTGAAAAATACCGAAAATACAATTACCGACATAGAATATTTCCGAAATTTCAAATTATCGAATACAAATAAGACTACCTAAAATGTTTACTAACGAAACTGAAATATTCTGAAAGTGAAATTAAAAGAAAATAGAAAAATTCTGAAGTTTCAAATTATTGAAATTATTAAATTCTCGAAACTCTATTATTACTTGAATTTTTAAACCCGATTTTTCAAAATCCTGAAATTTCAAACTTCCGGAATTGGCAAATTACCGAAAATTCAAATTCCCGGAGGAATAAAAAAAATAATGTTTAACATTTTGCATGTGCTAGAATAATATTTTATAAAAAAAGAGGGGATTAATCTTTTCTGCAGATTTTGCCGACCTGTGTAAAATTTGATGTTTCGGGAATTTATTAATTTCAAACGTTTAAAATTCGCGTTTGAAAATTTTGGGAATTTTATAATTTCCGAAATTTAGTTATTTTCGCAATTTAATTTCGGACTTTTTCTAGTTTCGTTAACTTTCATATTCGGAATATTTCAATTTCGTTAATAAACAATTTCGGTAGTTTTATATTTTTTTCGGTAATTCGATAATTTTAAGTCGTTTCAATTTAATAACTGTTCAGTTGTTATTTATACATCAAAATTCAACAATCTCACTTACAGTTATAAATTTTAAAATATTTTTAAAAAATTCTTTTTTTTTAATAAAAAAAAATTCAAATTCAATGAGTTAAAAATGGAATATTTTAGACGAAAACAATATTTAAATAGGATTTGAAATAATAATTATTGTTCAATTTTTAATACTCAAACTACAGTTCAATTTTTGAAATCATTAATTCATTTATATTTACAGTTGATCAACTTAAAACGTCTTTCATCAATAATTTTCAATTTCGAACGATTTTCATTTTCAATTGTTTTGTCTTCAAAACTGCATTTTGAAATTCTTCAAACTGAAAATGTAGAATCACGTATTGTAAACTAAATCATGTCATAATTGAAAGAGTTAACAATTGAGATTAAAATTTTCAAAAAAATTGAAATGGAACTTGAAAAAAAAACCTTGAAAAAACCTTTCAAATGGCGGATGATCGTGCATCGTGCCTGGGTCGCTCCGTAAACTTTTAATTTTTTTTTACTTAAAGTTGTTAAAAATTTTGGCAAAATGGGTCGCGAGTGTGAGTGGGCCTATTATCTATGTGAACATCCCTCGCATATCGTTTTTCAGGCAATTTTAACTGTGAATTTCATGAAAAAGTGTTTGGATAAATGAAGATGTACTACTCGCTCCAGAAACATCCTGCTTAGTGCAACATTTGCTCCATTTCTAGGTCAGTTACACCAGCCCCCCCCAATCATAATTTTAGAATTTCTTCAGCACACTGAATTGCGCCGCAAATG
>JAUMHM010000087.1:8057167-8091552 GCA_032362435.1 Melikaiella ostensackeni | reverse complement strand
AATGATCAATGATTTAGGCGTTCTCATAGACAACAGTGTAACTTTTGCGCCGTACATACGTAATATAGTTTTAAAAGATTAAAAAATGTTAGGATTTATTTTACGCGTAGCAAGAGATTTTCGATAAATTAACACATTAAAAACCCTGTTCATATCCATAGTTCGTCCAGTACTTGAATATGCGTCAGTGATTTGGAACGCTTATCAAGCTTTATATACGGATAAACTAGAATCTATGTAAAAGAGATTCTCGAGGTCAATTGCATTCAGATTAGGAATTCCTAAAGAAACAGGCTATTTGGAAACATATCTGAACTATTACATCTAGATTCACTCGAATATAGAAGGTTTCAGGCTGGACAAATTTTTCTGTACAGGCTCTTAAATTCTTGTTTAGATAGTCCTTCCTTACTACAACAAATTTCTTTTGATATTCCTTCGAGGGAGTTAAGGAATACAGATCTTGGCTTGTTCAAAATTCCATTTCGTAGAACAGAATATGGCCTACATGCACCTCTACCCGAAATCTGTTGTAATTATGATAAGATAAAAAATGTATCCTACGATGTCGACACCTTCAATCAATCATTAAATGATTTTGTAACGACAATTAAATATTTTTCGATGCCATAAAGAAAATTTTTTTTATGTTTTAAGTAATCTTCAGAAAGTAATACATTAAAATTTATGAATGTTACTGAACTTGAACTATTAATCATATTTTACTATTGTATGATAATTATAATTGTTCTATTTCAAGTTTTTTCTTTGTAAAATATTAAATATTAAGTATACTCTGTATTATAACTTTGTATCAAAGCGTTAGCCGTCAATAAACTAAACTAAACTAAACTTACTTTAAATTATATTCTATATAGTGATATGAAATTCGTGATATTTCAAGTGATTGGATAGATCTTTCTTCTAAAAGTTTATGAAATTCCCGGCTGAAAATAAATTCACTATTTTATATATTTATTTATTTAACGCAAAGTGTGGTAGAAAGGGCAATTTTGCAGTTTTTTTTTCAGGAACAATTGTCAAATATCACAAAACTTCTAAAATCCATGCGAGGGTACTCCCAGAATACGAATAATTTGCATAATAATCAACTGAATTGTTATAAACAAATTAATTCAACAAATAAACAACGGAGTGGCTTAATCAACGAAAAAGAAATTGTTGGACTAAAATTGCTACATTTTATCTTTGGCGCAACATAGAATGGTAAACATGTATGAAACATAGAAAATTATAATTGTTAAAAACAATTATCATAAAAAAATTAATAGACTCTCAGTTTTCTGCAAATTTTACCCCGCTTATTCAGTTTCATTACTTGATATGCTCATAGAAGTTGCGAATTCTCATTATCGGTTGTCAAAATATGATAACAATTATTGTTATAAACAAACTGGATAAAAAAAGCAAAAAAGCAAAATTTTGTCATTTTCGCGCAGAATCTTCGGTTTTTTTTCACGCCAGTCTGCCTCCAAATGCATTATCGGAGAAGCCTAACCAGAGGAAGTTGATGTGTATCAACAATTGTCATTTTTTTACAAACAAACTAGATAAACAAAAACTAAATTTTGGCATTTTCACACAGAATCTTTGGTTTCTTCACGCGAGCCTGCCTCTAAATGCATTAATGGAAAGGCTCACCCAGAGAACACTGTTTATTAATAACAATTGCTGTTGTTATAAACAAACTGGATAAACAGAAGCAAAGTTTTGGCATTTTCGCGCAGAATCTTTGGTTATTTCACGCATGTTTGCATATAAATTCGCTAACGGAAAGGCTTAACTACAGAACATTATTATTTATAACAATTTTCATTTTTATAAACAAACTGAATGAACAAAAGCAAAATTTTGGCATTTTGCGCAGAACCTCTAGTTTCTTCAAACCAGTCTGCCTCCAAATGCATTTGTGGAGAGGCCCAACGACAGGAAATTGATGAGTATCAACAACTTTTATTTTTTTATAAACAAACTAGATAGACAAGAGCAACATTTTTGCATTTTCGCACAGAATCTTTGGTTTTTTCACACGAGTCTGCCTCTAAATGCATTAACGGAGAGGATTAATTATGAAACACTGTTAATTAATAACACTTGCTATTGTTATAAACAGACTGAATAAACAAAAGCAAAATTTTGGCATTTTTGCGCATAATCTTCGATTTTTTTCACGCCAGTCTGCCTCTAAATGCATTAACAGAGAGGCCCAACCAAAGGAAGTTGATGAGTATCAACAATTGTCATTTTTTTATAAACAAACTAGATAAACAAAAGCTAAATTTTGTCATTTTCGCACAGAATCTTTGGTTATTTAACGCCAGTCTGCCTCTAAATGCATTAACGGAGAGGCCCAACCAAAGGAAGTTGATGAGTATCAACAATTGTCATTTTTTTTATAAACAAACTAGATAAACAAAAGCTAAATTTTGGCATTTTAGTACAGAATCTTCGGTTTCTTCACGCGAGTCTGCCTCTAAATGCATTAATGGAGAGGCTTAACCAGAGAAAACTGTTTATTATTAACAATTTCTGTTGTTATAAACAAACTGGATAAACAAAAGCATATTTTTGTCATTTTCACGCAGAATCTTTAGTTATTTCACGCGAGTTTGCCTCTCAATGCGTTAACGGAGAGGATCAACTACAGAACATTATTATACATAGCAATTGCCATTTTTATAAACAAACTGGATAAACAAACGCAAAATTTTGGAATTTTTGCGCAGAACCTTTGGTTTTTTCATGCCAGTCTGCCATTAAATACATTCGTGGAGAGGCCAAACGACAGGAAATTTTTGAGTATCAACAATTGTCATTTTTTTTATAAACAAACCAGATAAACAAAAGCAAAATTTTTGCATTTTTGCGCATAATCTTTGTTTTTTCAAGCATGTCTGCCTCTAAATGTATGGACAGAGAGGCTTAACCGCAGAACACTGTTGGTTAATAACTTTTGCTATTTTTATAAATTAACTGAATAAGCGAAAGCAAATTTTTGTCAATTTCGCGCAGAATCTTTGGTTTTTTCACGCCAGTCTGCTTTTACATGCGTTAACGGAGGCTTAAGTACAGAACATTGTTAATTAATAACAATTGCCATTGTTATAAATAATCTGATATGAAATAGCACATTTATAGTTTTGAAATTTAAATCCTTTACTCTTATAAACAAATTTAATAAACAAATATCCATTTTTAATATTGCACTAACATTTCAGGGTAAAAGAGTATATTTTTTCAACTTCTTCACGTTGAAATGACTCAATAAAGTAGGTTTTGTTTACAGAGGCAGCATTTAGAGACAGACTCGCGTGAAAAAACCAAAATTCTGCGCGAAAATGAGAAAATTTTGCTTTTGCTTGTCCAATTTGTTTATAAAATTGATTGTTACATTTTGACAAGTGATAATGAGAATTCGAAATTTCCATGAGCATATCAAGCAATAAAACTGAAAAAGGGGTGAAATTTGCAGAGAACTGAGAATCTATTCATTTTTTAAAACCATCGTTCCTGAAGAGAAAAAAAAACAAGAACACCAAAATTGCGCTTTTTACCACACTTCGCGTTGAATAAATAAATAAAGGCAAAGCCAAATTTGAAAATCGCATCTCGCAGATCACTTAAAAATTTATTTAATTGTATTTAAAAAAAATTGTAAATCGAATGAAAACTGAAGGCTGTAGACTTTTTTTAACAGTAAATTCCTGATTTTGACCACTGTGCAGCGGCCACCCTGTATTTTGAAATTGAGAAAAAAATGCAGCCTTAGAAAGAACTCTGGTTGGTGAGAAATACTATTTTTGCAATTTTGATTGCATAATAGTTAACATTAGAGGAGGCAATAATTCAGAGCAATTTTCGTGAGAGAATGCATGAGAATATGCTCGACCTTTATGTGCTTTGAGAATTTAATGAGAATTTACGAGCATTTTGAATTGGGATTTAAAAAATCGTATCTTATGCTTTTATAAATTTTCATAGCAATAATGTCTTCTTGTTTACATTTTACGTTTTGTTTCAAAATGTAATCGCTAAAATAACTAAATTATAAAAAAAATACTTAAATAATAATTACATAATTCAAATTTCGCGGTAAAATGTATCGCCTCAAATTAGAAGCGCGCTAAATTCAAATGATGAAAGAAGTTGAAGTAATAGAAAACATATTTTTTGCATTAAAAAAACAATAATTTAGAACAATGCTCGAGAGCATTTGCTCAACATAAATTCTTGGGCATTTAAGAACTCTAAATGCACCAAACACTTTCCAGTTTCCAACAGTCGATCTTGAATTTACGAGTTTCAGCAGAGAATGTAAATGTAAACCCACAAGGACAAAAGCAATCTTGAAAGTTAAAAGTTACACATAACATTTCTCGTACTTTCAATGTCATTTCATTTTTTTTCGCAAAAGCTACATTCAGTGCCGGTTTAAGGAAAAATACGCCCCTAGGCATTACATTTTTAGGTGCCCCACCCCGCTTCCTCAAACCTTTTTGTATATTTTTCTATTTATTTTCCATTAAATCTCATCAAATTATTTTGCCAAATATGTTAAGTAATGAAAATTTGTTATCCGATATTACTTGTTTATTTTATAAATACATATTATGTAAAGAAATGTTCAGTATGGACGTTTAAACGCAGAACGAAATAATTTTCTCTCTTAATTTTCCTCCAATTATGGTTCCAGTGATACGATGTGATGCCAGTAAAAATCTACAGTGATTATTTGTTTATTATAAAGTTAAAAAATAATATCTAATGACACATTTTGATTTTTGATTACACGAAATATCATTAACATAATTTAAGGACAATTAAGAGAAAAAATTATTTCAATTTGCCTTTAAATGTCCACATTGGCAATTTGTTCACATAATTTTTATGAAATCATCAATTAATATCTAGTGACAAATTTTCATTACTGATCATCTCTCGCAACTCACACTGGGCATTTGTTTATAAAATGGAAAATAAAATCAAACGACCAATTTTCATCACAAGATATCACTGAGAACATGATTTAAGGCGAATCAAAAGAAACAGCGATTTCTTTCTGTGTTCAAATTTCCATACTGGTCATTTGTTTTTATAATTTGTTTATAAAATTAAGATAAAATATCAAATGACAAATTTTCATCAATCAACACAACTGGCAACACAATTTAAGGAGAATTAATAGAAAAAGCTTTTATAAACCTCTTTCTACCTATAAATGTCTATAGTGTGCATTTTTTTATAAAATTTGTTTAAAAATAACAAAGAATATCATATGACAAATTTTCGTGATGAAGTATCAGCTGATTGATAAAAAGAAGTAATTTCAACGTAGAAATATACTTTGAAAACACAAATGTATAATTTAATTTCAAACATCCATAATGTTGATTATTTTTTTATTTAATTTGTGTATATTGATATATTATGATATTTTAAAAATTTGTAATTCTCAGAACTTTTAAAAAATTGATGATAATTTTTTTTAACTGCATAATATGCCCAATTTTCCAAAATCTTGTAAGATTTCAATATTTTCAGTTTTTCTAGGCTAAAATTTCCTTTTTTATAAACCTCAAAAAACTAAAATAATTCGTAAGAACTTTTCAAACTATCCTAAAAATTTTCTGAGCGTGAACTTAATCAGGCTCAAAATTTACCTAAAAAAATAGGAATATTTTAGCAATTAAAATGTCCAGGCCCTGAATTAAATCAGTATTAAAAAATTTTCAATTCTCAGAGTTTTTCAAAAATGGCTAATTTTCTCGTAATCTACATAATATGCCCAATTTCCAAAAATATTGTAAGATTTCAATATTTTCAGTTTTTCTAGGCCAAAATCTCATTCTTATTAACCTCGAAAAACTATAATAATTTTTAAAAGCTTTTCAAATCATCCTAAAAATTATTTGAGCGTGAACTCTATCAGACTCAAAGTTTACCTAAAAATATAAGAGTTTTACAAAAATCGCTGATATTATTTTTTATCGTAATCTACATAATATGCCCAATTTTAAAAAATCTTATAAACTTTCAATATTTTCAGTCTTCCTGGGCCAAAATATCATTTTTATACACCACAAAAAATTAAAATAATTGTTGGAAGCTTTTCAAACTATCCTAGGAATTTTTTGAGCGTGAACTTTATCAGACTCAAAATTAACTTTGAAAAAAATCTGACTTTAATAATTAAAATGGCCAAACCCTGAATTAATTTCTGAAGTTTTCTCAATTCTTTTAGATAAATTTTGAGTGCGAGAAAATTTCTGTAGGCTCATAAAGAATGGAGAATAGTTTACAAAGCTTTTAAAAACTAAGAATTAATTTATTTAATTTTATAAATTAGGAATTAAAAAATATTCTTTCATTAATTTACTAGTTTTCTTACAAGATTAATACATTACATTTTCAATGTTTTCAAATTGAAAGAATTTTTTTGCTTGTTGAAACAATTTTTTTAAGCAAAGCATTTTTTAAATAAATAACTATATTTGAAGATCATTCACTCATCTTCAAAACTGGAAACAGCAGAGTTGTAGGGAATACTTTCCTCGAAAAAATAAGCCATGATTTTTCAAAATTCAATAATTTTTTTCAAATTGGTATGAAAGGACAGTAAGAAAAAATTCAGTTACAAAAAACATTGTTAAAATAAATGTTTTCTGTAAGTTCCCAAATTATCAAATTAGACAAAATGACTTCATTTTTGACTGACCCAAATTTCAAGAGTTCAATTTTCTTCATATTTTTCATCTGGCCTTTTTTTAATTCAAATCCTTCTTTTGACTTTTTCAAATTAAAGAGGTTCAATTTGAACATTCAAAAATAAAGTTCTCAAATTCGAAGCGTTCATTTTAAAGCGACAAAGTTAAAGTTATTGAAATTGAAAGCTTTTAACTCAAGGTGGCCGTTTTAATCGAGGAAAAAATTCCCAGTTATTTCCCGTTTTTTTCCTGGTTTGCAAAAAATTTTCACCGCCATTAAAATTTGAAAAATCGAATTCAAAAATCTAAAATATTTTTATTTGAAGTAATCAAAACTGAACAGCAAATTAGAGCACTTAAAGTGTCACTCTTATGAATTTTAAAGCTTCAAAATCGAAGATAAACAAAATTTTTAATTTAGAAATTTTTAATTCAAATGCTGAATAATTTAGGCGTACAAAATGACAGCTTCCAACATTTTTCAATTAAAAAATTTTAAATTTCAAAGATTTCACAAAGATTCCAAAATATTTCTGAAGATTTCAAAGAATGCGCAAATTCAAAGATTTTTAAAAATTTCAAATTGATTTAAAAAATTTCTCAAAGATTTCAAAGATTTCAAAAGATTTCAGAAAATTTTTAAAAATTTCACAAAGATGCCAAAACTTTCACAAAGATTTCAAAGAATTCAAAATACGAAGATTTCCAAGATTTCGCAAAGATTTAAAAGATTTCAAGATTCAAAATAGTTCACAAAGTTTTTAAATATTTCTCAAAAATTTTAATGATCACATAAAGATTTCAAAAATTTCACAAAGATTTCAGAAGATTTGAAAAGAGTTCACAAAGATTTCAAAAATTCCAAAAAATTTCAAAGATTTCAGAAAGATTTCAATGAATTTCAAAAAATGTAACGAAGTTTTTAAATATTTCATAAAAATATTAATGATTCCAAAAGATTTCAAGGATTCCCAAATATTTTTGAAGATTTCAAAGATTTTAAGGATTTCAGAAAAATTTCAAAGAATTCAAAAGAGATGACAAAGTTCTCAAATATTTCATAGAGATTTCAAAAATTTCACAAAGATTTCAAAGATTTCAATGGATTTCAAAAGATTTAACACAGTTTTTAAATATTTCACAAAGATTTCAAACTATTAATATTTCAAAGATTTCAGAAAGTCTTCAAAAAATGTAAAAAGATTTCACAAGTATTTCAAAAATTCCAAAAGATTGAAAAATATTTCAATTAAACAATTCTAAATTAAATGCCAGTAAACTGCAAAATTCAACAAATTAACTTTTATAAATTGAATAGTTTAAAGGTTTCTGGTTAAAAAATATAAATCCACGCTATCATTTTCAATGCTCTAAGATGAATAATAAATCAATGAATCTGTAAATGTTCAAAATTATATCAACTGAAAATTTTAAAAATTGAGTAATTAAAGGTGTAACGTTCAAAGTCTAAATTTCGCACTCCGAAATGTTAACGATTTAAATCTTTCCACTTTAATCAATTCAGTCTCAAATTGTTTAGTTTTGAATATTTCATTTATAATTGCTTATTTTGAATGTACAGTCAAATATTGCAAAATATTCAAAAAATTGTTTTTTCTTTTAATGAAAAATTTTCGAATTGAATGGCGTGAAAATGAAATGTTCTAGATTGGAACAATATTTCAAAAGGATTTTAAATTGAATAAAAGCGTATAATTATGAATTTGTTAATTTTAAATTATTTGAAAATTGACAATAGTTTATGAAGTTTCAATCGGACGTTTACATTTGTATAACTACTAAAGCTTTCAAATTGAAACAGTTCAATTTTTATAGTCGAAACCTTTAAATTACATATTTGATTTTGAACAGATTCTAAATCGTCTTGCAAAATCATTATTCAATTTATATTTACAGATGATCAACTTGAAAACGTTTCTTATAACAAATTTTTAATTAGAAACGCTTTTAATTTTTAATTATTGAAGTCTTCAAAACTGCATTTTAAACTTCTTTAAATTGAAAATATATACGCTTAAAAATGACCTAAAATAGAAAGTTTTCTAAAGTAAAAGATTTTAGATTTATGTATTGTAAACTAAATGATTTCATAATTGGAAAAGTTAACAATTGAACGTAAAATTAAGAAAAAAATTTAATCGGTCTCATTTTAAATTGATATTTCAAGTGATTGGACAGATTTTTCTTTTAAAAATTTGTCAAATTCCCGGTCAAAAAAAATTTCACTGTCCTTTCCCGGTTTTTCCCGGTCTGAAAAAATTCTCGGTCATTTCCCGATTTCTTGGTCCTGCGGTTACCCTGTAAGTGTAACTTTTTTAATCTACAAGTGGTCAATTTGAATTTTTCTAATCCAAAAGATCGTCAATTTTTAGTTTTTTTAGTTTTCAAATTAAAGTAAAAAAACTGTCTTTTTTGGAGAAATCAATTTTAATTCTTTTTTCACTTCAACTCGTGTTCAGTTCGTCAGTTTTTGAAATTTTTCAATGAAAGTCTCACGGATTTTACTTCAGAGTATCCTTCGACTGACACAGTAATCAGGATTTGATGATGTTTGTTTAAAAAAATGTTATGAATTTTTAACTAACGGTGAGCGTAAATTTGATTTTTATGTCTTCTAGCGTTTCGTTTATCAAGAAAATTTCGAGCAGGCAAAAACTTTTCACAACAAAAATGCAGACAAAGGTATGATAAAGTTTTTTTGGAAAGTTTCAGATCAAAATGTTGAATAATTTAGGAGCAGTAATGATTTTAGTTCATGAGAGCGCTCGAGTTTTCGAGTTTACTATAGACGCCGGAGCTTATCGCCGCGCCACGGTGTCTCGCTAGTGAGACAGAGAAACATTAAATTATATAGTTTGTGTAAAAATTAATTAAGTATTAAATAAAATTCATAAGTGTTTTATAAACTTAGGTTTGTTGAATTATTATTCACTAGGAAATTTAAGCAATATCGTTTTTATCAGCAAAAACTCACTAGCGAGACACCATGGCGCGGCGGCAAGCCCCGGAGCCTATTGTAAACTCGAAAACTTGAGCGCTCTCATAAACTAAAATCATTACTGCTCCTAAACTATTCAATATTTAGATCCGAAACTTTCCAAAAAACTTTATATCTTTTTTCGTATTTTTGTCGCGAGAAGCTTTTACCTGCTCAAAATTTCCTTGATAAACTAAACGCTAGAAGATATAAAAAAATTATTTACGCCCAATGTCAGAAAAAAATTAATAACATTTTTTTAAACAAAAATTTTCAAGTTCTGATCACTCTATCAGTCGAACAATACCCTATAGTGAAATCTCCGAGAATTTTATTGAAAAATTTCCAAAACTAACGAACTGAGCACGACTTGAAGTGAAAAAAGAATTAAAATTGATTTTTCCAAAAAAGACAGTTTTTTTACTTTAAGTTGAAAACTAAAAAAGATACAACTTTTTATCCAAGTAAAAAAAGATGCGCAATAACATTTAACAACCAGACACATCCTTTAAAAATAAAAACTTGAAAATTTGTTTAAAAGCCTCCAGGGGACTTGGTTTTCGCAAGAGAAAGTTTTATGTGCCCTTATTGCATCCGACCCCTCAATTTGGAGTTTTTTAAATTAAATCTTAATAATAATAATTTTGTACTTTGTATATTTGGCCTATGTAAAATTCAAAGCATTCAATTCAGACATTTCCAAAATAAAAGCGTCTAATAGTTGTTTGTGATACAAGTGCATGAACCAGGTGATTGCAGCGAGGTGATTACACGAGTAGTAATTATCTCGTAAGCACGTGTATGACACACTATTTTTTTTAACACCTGACCGAGAGAGTTGCACGCCAAACGCTGCTCCAAAATAGTGAGGTTACGCCTGACCTGTGTCGCTTTCCGACTAAAGTGAATGCTGCTCTGCAAGAGAGCGCCATCTATTTTACGATTTCACGATTCGCAACTTGTGTGTGAAGTAGCTTTTTCGAACGCGCATGCGCGATAATGGACGCCGGTGTGTTTAATAATACTTCACACACTGTGACGTCACGGTTGTTATAAGAGTCACTTCACACATTATTTAGAGCAACATAAAGTGCAACTTTAGAGGTGGGTGTTGCAAAAAGAAGTTTTAGAAATTGAGAGCCTTCAACATCAGAGTTTTTTAAATCTGTAAACTTATTTACTTTTCTTCTCTTTAGCAACAATGGTCATAATACCAACCCTACAAACTCTAAAGATGGCGGAAGGGCAAAGGCCCACTTCAAAAGTTTCGCCCGCAAACGAACCTAATCCAAACGATCCCAAACGCTCATTCGTCGAAACCAGAGTCCCCTCATTGGCAGAAGTCCAGGACACACTTTATTTTTAATATAGACCCACTATAAACAGTTTTAATACTTATCAATCTTCGATCGCGTCATAGCCGCGTCGGACTCATTCGTCGAACTCGGGTTTGGCGCTCTCTGACCGGAAAGTTCCGAGAGGCGGCGCTGAAAGCAATGGACGCAATAGTCCCGAGTTTGAATCGTTAAATTTTGACTCGCATTTGCTTGAAATTTGCTAAATAGACTCAACTACAAATTACATATTTACTTATCAAATAACATAAATATGTAATATGGAAAAATTTACGACTCAAACACGGGACTCTTGTGTGCATTGCTTTTCGCGCCGCCTCTCGAAGCTTCTCGGTCCGAATTCAATTTGTTCGGTTCGGTTGAGAGAACTTGAGTCACTGCCGTCCGGTATGGCAGTTTAGTTCTTGGTCGTTCGCCGCCGAGAGAAGAGCGTAGTATGTGCCCACACGTCAACAGTCACGTACACGTCTACCTGCCTCATCATCAGCCCCACAATAAATTTGTATCTTACGGTTATCGTTAGGGTCTCTAACTCTTTTTTTTGAGTCCCTAGATTTGTGCCATTTACGGCTTTTTCTTTCGTCCACCCTCAAATTTCTGAGAGTTGGTTCTGCGATTCCCCTACGTTGAAACTCCCCCAGTGATAGTATGCTATTTTACTGGATATTCTAGTGCAACGTGCGCAAATATATATATTTTTTGTGTGACTTGGTGTGTCTTTTCTCGCAAGTGAGGAGAACATCGGGAAGGATATAAGGGGAGAGAAGAGACTGATCAGAGCTGTTGAAGAAGCTGAAGAAGGATCTGGAAGAAATTTGAAATTTAGCGGTTGGAAAGATCCGTTTTTGGGGTCGAAGAATTTTGAGGGAATAAGAAGAGATTTTTTGGAATTTTTTTGAAGATTCAGAAATGAGCTGCACCAGTGCACCGGCGACTCTTGCGAAAGCAAGTGAGACGCTTCTCAGCAAGTGTGAGATACCGATCATCGACCTCGCACACGTGGGTAAGTAGATGTCCAAGCGGTGCCAATCGAGTATAATAAGGGCGAGTGATCCTTGATTTCTTTGTGACTTTGTCTTCATTAGGCCAGGGTTGCCACTCTTTCTGAAAAAATGAGGAAAGTGGGGGAAATCTAGTGGGAATCCCCGACTAAAGGGATTTTTCCTGAAGGAATTTCGGGGTCAATGATTTCAGTTGCGAAAAAGAAAAAAGAGGCTTTAGTACCATTTTTTGACTTGAAAAATTTTAATTAAACGTCCCAAAGAAATAATTGTACAGATAAATAAATATAAAGAGATTCCCATAAACAAAGAACCGATCGGCAAATTTGAATCGGTCTGAAGCCTTAGTGAATCCGCAATCTTGATTGGCCATTTCTGATAGCGATCGATATATTGACACTCTGGTATATAATTTGTTTCATTTGCTCGCTGATTTACAATTTTTTAATTTTGTTCGAAACGGAAGCATAACCTCAATAATTTTGATCCGATTAAAAAAAAAATAAAAAACGAATGAAAGAATGTCTGTTCAGTTGGAGTTTTCTTATTTACTATTTCACTAAAGCAATCGTTCAGTCGTTTCTTTTTTCCAGGGAATCCTCTAAAACTCCTAAAACCGAGAATTTTGACCCAATTTTCCCGTTTTTACGAAGTTTCGATTCATTTTTCAAGAATTATAAAATTAAATTCGAAAAGCTATAAATTCCTAATATTTCAAGTAAAAATATTGCATTTTTAACGAAATAGATGTATTTTCAACCAAAAAGTTTAATTTTCAACCAAAAAGATTAATTTTCTACAGGAAAAGAAGAACTTTCAACAAAATACATGAATTTTTAACCAAATAGTTGACTTTTTAACTAAAAATGATCAATTTTCAACCTAAAATGAAATATTCAAAATTTTGTTAATAAAATTAATTTTTAACCAAAACTGATTCATTTTCAACTAAGCAGTTGCATTTTCAAGCAATAAAGACGAATTTTCTACAAAAACGATGACTTTGTAACAAAATTGTTGAATTTTCAACAAAATAAATAAATTTTGTACCAAAAAAGATGAATTGTCAACTAAACAGTTGCATTTTTAACCAATAAAGATTTTTTATTCAAGGGAGAGAGGAAAATTCAACCAAATTGTTGATTTTTCAATCAAGTAGTTGAATTTTCAACCAAAAAAGACGAATTCTGAATGAAAAATGTAATAGTTGATATTTCAACCAAACAATATTTTGATTTCAACATAACAATGGAGTTTCAAACCGAATAGATGATTTTTTAACCGACAAGATGAATTTTTAATTAAAAACGGACGAATTCTCAATGAAAAATGTAACAGTTGGTATTTCAATAAAAAATATTTTAGTTTTGGATAAAAAATAGTTGAAATCAACCAAAAAAGGTGAATTTTTAACAAAATAGCTCAATCCTCAACCAAAAAAGATTAATTTTGAACCAAACAGTTTCATTTTCAACCAAAAAAGATGAAATTTCTACCAAAATAGATAAATTTTCAACCAAGAAAGATTTTTTACTCGGCAAAAAAAAATAAACTAAATTGGAGAGTTTTTGAGCCAATAAGACGAATTTTCTATAAAACAGTTGAACTTCAATCTGAAAATATGAATTGTCAACGAAAAAGTTAATTTTCAACTAAATTATAAAATTTTTAATAAAAATAGATGACTTCTCAGCTAAAAATGTAATAGTAGACTTTTCACCCAAAAATAGTTGGATTTTCTTATTGGGTTCAGTAATTCAGTTCACATTTAAGTGGAAAAACGACAAAAAAGGGAAAAGAGGAGAATAGGGAAATATAAAATAATATGCAAAAAAGTAGCGTATTAGGACCCTCTATTAATTTTATATGAATTCTTATTAGAATAATTTTATCATCAAATTTTTTTTAAGAAAAAAATTAATAAAATACGAAGAAAGTTTAATTAATTTGAAGCTGATTGTTATATGGCTTAACTTTACGTGTTAGCAAACTGCGTATTTGAAAAAAAATTTATCATCATAATATTGTTATTTTCGTGAATAATAATTTTTTGTAAGTTTGGTTTTTTTTACGCTGTAATCTTTTTTTTTAGATAAGATTGAAAGATGTTTTGAACGTCTGCGAGCTTTCAACTGATAAAGATATATTAGAAAAAATTTAAAAGTCCAAGGAAATAAAAACAGAAAAAGTAGGTTTTTCAAATACTCATTTTTGTGTTTTTCTAATTATTTCTCTCTAGATTACATACTTAGGAAAATACATCTGAACAAATTCAAACACGAGCATTTCTCAATTCTGTTGCTTATCTATTTTTCAATCTTCGATTTTTTGGAATTTTTTAAAAATGTATTTTTATCTGTAGGAAGTGCTTGTGTTCAACAGATTTTTTAACCTAGCTAAAAAAATGTTTAAAACACAAAAATACATACCTAGAATTAGAACACTTCTAAGTTTCTTCAAACTCCAAAAGTGATTATTTTCAATTTAAAAACAGCTCATTTGAAAAACTATTAAGTTCGAAAGAATCCAAAAATATTTCTTTATTAATAATCATTTACTTCTGAAAATTTGGTTGCAAAATTCTGAAGTAATACGATGATTGTAATTGATTTTCAAGAAACAGTGTTCAACACTTGCCAAGTATGTATATCATTTTATAGATGTTTCTTATAGCCAATTAAATGAGTATTCTAGATTCTAGAAACTGGAAGCGAGTTTTTGCACAAGAAAATCGTAGCTAAATAAACATGTCAGAGATAAATCGATTCATAATTTACTCTTATGCTTTTTAAACGTAAAGTGTTTCTTGTTTTTTTTTTTTTTTTTTTTTTTTTTTAATTGCAATGTTTATTGATGAATGGACCTCAAGTATTATAATTTTCAGTAATAGAGCGGACCTAACCACTTATGTAAAGCTTCATTATCATACTAATAGCTATTTTTAATTTTTATTATCTCGGTTTTTCAATCAGGAAATAAGCAATCCTTGAAGATGATGTTTTACAAGAATGAAGGATTCGAGAATTTATAATCCTGAATATTTTCAATTTAAAAACAGTTTATATTTGGCCGATTTCAATTCGAATGACTCGCAAATTTGGTGCTTTTAGTTTTTTAAATTTCCAAACTTGTAGGCTCCCAACTGCCGGACATTTTAAGGGCTATGGAACCAGGCCCTCACCTCAAAATTGAATTGTCTCATTTTACTCTGTAGATACTAGTATTACATCCTTGTCATATATATAGTTAAGGCCTACTCCTGTTTTGATTGAAGTCTGTATTTGGAGTGAAAAATTCGCTAATTTCAATCCTTTTTGTGTAAAACGATTTTTTTGGATTCTAAGTCGAGTATTCGAAAAAAATCTTTTTACACAAAAAGTATTGAGATTAGCTAATTTTTCGCGCCGAATACAGACTTTATTCATAACAGAAGTAAGCCCTAAGTATCTAACAAAGATGTAATTCTAGTATTTATGGAGTAAAATGAGGCAATTTAATTTTGAGGTTAGGGCCTGGTTCCAACGCTCTTAAATTAGCCTCTTTTGGATTTTTTTAATAAGTCGCTTTTAACTTGTAGGAGTGAACTTAAATTAAGTCCAAACTTAAATAAAGAATTTTTTTGCAGTTTTTTCTTTTAGAGTTCAAATTTGAACTTTTGCATTCTTACAATCTGATAAAAGCTATATAAGTGTACAAATTTAAATTTTCAATTAAACATTTTCAATCTGATACATTATAAAATGAAATGTTTTTAATGTGTGTAATTTCAAAACATATTTACTTTCATTTAAAAATACATATGCAAAAAAAACACTTGCGTGCACATTTTTTAAATTGGTCTCTTCCGATTTGAAAGGCTTCAGTATATAATATTATTAATTTGAAAAAGTCTGCAATTAATTGTATTACATTTGAAAGAGTCGAAAATGTACTGCTTTCAATTTTAAAGACAAAAAAACTAAATAATTTTCTTCTCAAAAAACCAAAAGAGAATTACAATTTGATGGAGTCCCGAAATTAATTAATTACATTTGTAATTAAAATCCTAAATTTCTAAATTGTAATCTGGAATTTGAAGTAAGAATTACAAAATATTGTGTTTCTCCAAAGTGATTTTTCGCTTTTTCAGGACAAAAATTCGAGAAATTCGAGAAAATGCAGGGCCTAAAACTGCGTGCACACCGACACACTTTGTGCAGTTCTGATTTTAAAGTGTGGAGTTCTAAATTGAAAAGTGTGTAGTACAAAATTTCTTGCTTCAAAAAAAAATTCCGTGGGGAACAGAATCCGAAAAATATTATGTAGAATATATAATTGTTACAATGAAAAATGATTATTTACCTCTTATTTACTATAAATAATCATTTTTAACCTTAATAATAATAACTATAACTGTACGCATGTTTCGTTCGCAGCATGAAGTTCGCTTTTGTTTTACTGAAATCAATGGAATGTTTTGAATTTTTTTCAGTTCATTTGGAATTCATCCAGTATTCTTTTTAATTTATCCTGAATTCTTTTAAATTATTTCGAATTTCCTTGAATTTTTGCAGAGACACTCAAAATTTAATGAATTTAATGAATTTTAAAAATATTCTTGAATTATTTTGAATTAGCTTGAATTTTTTTAAATTCACCTTGAATTTTTATCAATTTCATCGAATACTTCTCATTTCCCTTGAAATCCTATAAATTCACTAATTCCATTCGCCCCCATTTATCAGAATTCAATGGGAATTTTTTTGAATTTTTAAAAACTTGTTCGATTCACTTGAATTATTCTAAATTCACCCTGAATTCTTTGAAATTAATCTTGAATTCGTATGAATTTCATCGAATTCCCTAGAATTCTTTTTAAATTCGTTCCAATTTTACTGAAAACAATGGAATATTTTGAATTTTTTTCAGTTAATTTAGAATTTAACCAGAATTCTTATTAGTTTTAACTGAATTCTCTTCGATTATTTCGAATTCTCTTGAATTTTTTTCAGATTCACTCCAAATTTAATGAATTTTAAAAATATTTTTGAATTGTTTCAAGTTAGCTTGAATTTTCTTAATTCACCTTGAATTTTTGTCAGTTTCATCGAATTCTTCTCATTTCTCTTAAAATCCTCTAAATTCACCAATTCTATTCGCTCCCATTTGTCTGAGTTTATTGGGAATTTTTTTGAACAATAAAAAACTTGTTTCTTCACTTGAATTATTCTAAATTTACCCTGAATTCTTTTAAATTAATCTTGAATTCGTATGAATTTCATCGAATTCTTTAGGACTCTTTTGAATTCTTTCAAATTCACTCCAATTTTACTGAAAACAATGGAATGTTTTGAATTTTTTTCTGTTCATTTGGAATTTTACCGGAACTCTTATTAGTTTCTATTGAATTCTTTTTGATTATTTCGAATTCTCTTGAATTTTTGCAGATTCATTCCAAATTTCATAAATTCTAAAAATATTTTTGAATTATTTCGAATTAGCTTGAATTTTTTTCAATTCACCTTGAATATTTATCAATTTCATCGAATTCTTCTCAATTTCCTTGAAATCTTCTAAATTCACTAATTCTATTCGCTCCCATTTATCTAAATTCAATGGGAATTTTTTTGAATTTTAAAAAACTTGTTCCATTCACTTGAATTATTGTAAATTCACCCTGAATTCTTTGAAATTAATCTTGAATTCGTATGAATTTCATCGAATTCCCTTGAATTCTTTTTAAATCCGCTCTAATTTTACTGAAAACAATGGGATATTTTGAATTTTTTTCAGTTCATTTGGAATTCAACAAGAATTCTCATTAATTTATACTAAATTATTTTTAATTATTTTGAATTCTCTTGAATTTTTGCAGACTCACTCTAAATTTTTAAAACATTTTTAAATTGTTTCAAGAATTTTTTTTAATTTACCCCGAATTCTTTCAAATTAATCTTGAATTCGTATGAATTTCATCGAATTCTCTGGAATTCCCTTGAATTCTTCCAAATTCGCTCTAATTTTACTGAAAACATTGAAATATTTTGATTTTTTTCAGTTTATTTGGAATTCAACCAGAATTCTTCTTAGTTTATACTGAATTATTTTTAATTATTTAGAATTTACTTGAATTTTTGCAGATTAATTCCAAATTTCATGAATTTTAAAAATATTTTTAAATTGTTTTAAGGTAGCTTGAATTTTTATCAATTTTATCAAATTCTTCTTATTTCCTTTAAAATTCTCTACATTCACTCGAATTTTATATACAGGGTTGCTACAGGTCAGGAGTCACTAAAATTGTTTAAGATTGATTAGAAAGAAAAATTTTTTGCATTAACATCATTGATATTCTGGATGTAAGGTTTTTTTATAGGTGAAAGAAAAATTTATAAGTGTCAGGAAAAATGTAAAATAAGTCAGGGAAAAGTCAGGGAATTTCGGAATTGGGATTTTGTAGCAACCCTGATTTAATTCATTGTTTTTTTTTTAAATTTTTTAAATTTCTTTTTAGTTCACTTGAATTTTGGCGAAATCGCCCTGAATTCTGTTGAATTCTTCCTGAATTCTGTTCACTCCTATTTCTTTCAATTCGATGGAAATTTTTATAATTTTTTAAGTTTTGTTCAGTTCACACAAGTGCTTAATGAATTTCGTCAAAGTCACTAAATTCACTTCAATTTTACTGAAATCAATAGAATTTCGGATTTTTCAAATCATTTGATTTCTATTGAATTTAACTTGAATTGTTCTGAAGTCTTATGAATTTATCCTGAATTCGTTAAAATTCACCTGGAATTCTTATAAATTTCATCGAATGCTTTTGAATTCAAAAGAACATTAAGTCACATTATTAATACACATTAGTCATTTTTAGTCACTTTCTAGAAATGGGTCACTTTTGGTCACGTTTTGGTTTAAATAGGTCACTTTTTTCAAATAAATTAGGCTGTGTCAGCCCTGACCATAATAATTGCTTAAACAATTATTATAATCAGGGCTGCCACAGCCTAATTTACTTGAAAAAAACAGGGTCGGATTAAACTAGGGGCCGGTGTGGTCGCGGCCCAGGGGCCCACACAAGATAACCACGACAAAAAATATCGATCCCATTGAATGGTAAAATTGATTTGTAACCGAGAAAGGGCCCCTACACACGGAGCTGCCAGACCGCGGACTGTCGGAGTTTGCGCAGTAATTATTCCTGTATATTTTTAGGTTATGTTAACCAATTTGGTCTTCTGCGCAGCCAAGACATGCGCCGCCTGTCCGCGGTCTGGCAGCTCTGCCCTCACATCAACCGGCCCTGATTGTTTAGTTATTACTTCCATTCGTGCATTATTAAAAATTATGCTTTGTTTTTTTTGGGGGGGGGGGTCTAGAAAAGTGTGCAGTTTTAAATTTTGGATAAGGTTCTGAAAATGTCGGACCTCCGTTTTTTTGTCTACTATCTATACTTATGTATTTTGACGAGCTGATTACGAAAATGATAGTGAACAATGGCGCAAATCTAATCTTCACGACGAAAATCATTTTTAAAAAAACAGATGAAAAACATGGTTTTCCGCATGTATCTCAGTAAATACAACAAATTTCGTCAAATATTTCAGACGAAAGGTTTAGGCCTCACAAAAGCACACATTTTTGGTTTTATCTATTTTTAGGCTACGATTGATAGTTTTCTAGATATTCGAAGTTAAATATGGAAAATCACAAAGATTTCATATTTCTCAAAGTATTTCTGTGACCAGTCACAGAAGTGCCTTCCCGCCCCAAAATGCTCCAGGATAAAGAAGATGCACCTGAAAGCGCGAACGCTGAAGAAAGACCCAACCCCTATCGTACCTCACTTTGTTATAACTCTTAAACTTTGTCTATCTTTTCCTAGAAAACTATCGAATTTACAGTAAAAATGCATACAACATAAAATGTTCATTTTGATGAGATCTACAACTTTTGTCAAAAATATTTTTCAAACTTCCCATTGTTTACGAAAATAAATCGAAAAAACAATGATTTCATGAGTTTTATATGGTTTTTACCATGAAAATCAAATTCGCGCCAATTTCCACTATCATAGTCGTAATCAGCGTGTCAAAATACGTAAGTATATGTAGCTTAAAAATAAATCGGAGGTCCGACGTTTTCGGAACTACACCCTAATTTTTTTATATTTTAGGTCCTGAGAAAATGCTACTGTTTTTTTTTAAGATAGAGTGTCACTTTTCTGGTTTCATTAAAGATTCTTCTTTCTCAGGATCGATCGCAGGTCGTAACTCGCAACTCGATCATAGTACGTATCGTGACGAAATGAACGATGCAAAAACCGTAACCGTCGCGTCTTGAAATGACGAGTCGCCAATCGTTTCAAGGCAATACGTATTTCATCGTGTCGAAACTTTTTGAAAGATGCACTCAATAAAATCAGTTCAAATTATAAACAAGTATCGGATTCTCGATACATTCATGCACGATAATGATAAACATCAGCGTTTGACAGTAACGCGTTACCGGGAACGTTACATTTTTTTAGTAACGGTAACGTTAACGCTTTACAATTTTCGGGTAACGGCAATGTAAAGTAATGTACGTTACTGTACACTGTTAAAAGTTTCTGTTGTAATTTTACAATAAATGTATCGAAAGTTTATTACCAAAATGTAATGTAATTTCACAATACATGTATTGTACACTGAATTATGAGTAAAGTGGAAGTTTCCTGCACATCTTTTTTGCATTATATTTTGACTAAAAATAAAAAATCGCTGGCCTTAGCGTTTGATCATACATAAATCAAGAATTAAGTATGACGTACAGAGAAATAATACCCAGAAATGCATTGTAAAGGTGAGAATTTTTTGCATAAGAAATTGTTTTTAGGTTAGGTTTGTAATTTATTTAATTTCTTATTGTTTTGCCCACTGACGAAATTCTGTTTACAATTAGGATATTAAGCAAATTGTATTTTACGATTTTTTCATTCTAGTTACTTCAGTAATAATTTTCAAAATGTTTAAACTATATTTACAGAAAAATGTATTTGGAAATTATAAGACATGTATTGTAATTTAAAATGAATTTATTGCAATTATACTTCATAATACGATGCTTGTAATTTTACATTACCATTTGTATTGTAAAGTGTGTTGTGAAGTCACAAACATTTTTAACAGTGTAAGCTACTTTATGAAATATGTTAATGGTTACAAAGCTTAGATAAGTAGATAGTACTTGCAAATAAATAAAATTGGTCAAATCGAGAAAACAATTAAATAAATGATTACAAAAACGGTTTTCAAGCCTCAAAAGATTTTTGATGGTTCGATTAATGCTGACAAAAGAAATAAGCGAACAGACATCCTTTTTATTGTAAATAAGCTGACAAAAATATGCAAATTGAAAACAAAATGTGTAAACTAAAAACAATTTACAGATTATTAGTTTAAAGCTCCTGATTAATTTACTTGTATTGCAAAGAAAATGCTTAAGAAAAAAAATTTTTAAGAAAATTTTTGTTAATCTGTACATAATTCATTTAAACATTCAAGTAGACCTTGAAAAACAATATATTCTAGCCACAAACAATTCCTTCACGTCACCAGGGTCATACTGCCCGATTTCACATGAAATCGGTCAATTGTTGATTTTTAAAACACTTTCTATTAAGAAATAAATGTGTAAGGTTTGTGATAATTTTAAATGATGTATTAAAATTTTAATCAAAAAAAGTAAGTCAAGATAACCCGTTACTTTTTCCGGTAACGGTAACGCGTTACATATTTTTAGGAAGTAACGGTAACGTTAACGCGTTACTTTCGACTGGTAACGTGCCAAACACTGATAAACATAAACAGAGTGAGTCATTTGATTTTTTTTTAATTTTAAAAAACATAAACTCAGTCATTTTGTGCAGATGAAATTGCAAAAAAAGCCTTCAAACGAGAAAAATATGTTTCCAAAAATTAGTGTAGGCTTTCAAGTTCCATATTTTTTCACTTTTTTGATATTTTTTTAGACAAGGCTGCTTTTTTTTATACTTTTTTCAATGTGAAGTTACTTTTTTGCTACTTTTTCCAGTAACTTGATGTGAAAAATTGATCGTACTAACAAATTTCAGTTTCTTGAAAATAAGAAATAAAAAATGAATGAAAGTTATTACTAAGGAAACTAATCTGCCTGAAAGAAATCAATCAATCAATCAAAATAGAAAAGTCGAAATAAAAGCTTTTAGCGCAAATTTTAAATCATTCTTTTCTTCTTAAGGAGATGTTCAGAGTTGAGATTTTTTTTAAATCTCATAAATTCCCTACCGAGATTTCATTGGATGACTATTAATTTGCCAAAACATTTGTCGTCAGTGGCTACCCGCTATCGAAAAAATCGGCTTTTAACATTTTTTTTAATGAATTGAAATGTTTATTTATTAAATTCTCATTTAAAATGATGTAAATATAATATTTTTAACATTTGTTTTCAATAAAGAATTCAGCCGATGGAAATTGTAGAAAATTGTAAATTGAATGTTTAACAGGTGAAAATAAAAGAAATTCAACTGTTGAAATTCAATTTTTAATTTTCTCCGATTTTCAACAATTGAAAATTCAGCTGATTCAAATTGAATTTTGAATTTTCTTTAATTTTTAATTGTTAAAAATCCAGCAAAAAAACGAATCTTATATTAAAAACAAGTATTAAAAATGTTATATCCACATAATTTTTTTAAAGAATTTAATAAATAAACATTTCAATCCACAAAATTTTTTTTCTTGAAAAAGTCAATTTTTTCGAAAAAGGGTCGCCGTTTTTTTTCTTGAATCTTCAACAGTTAATAATTCATTTTTTTGGTTGAAGATTGAAGGTTGAAAGTTCAACTGTTTTTCTGGAAATTCGTCTTTTTGGCTTTAAACTTCAACAGTTTGATTGAAATTGTTTTTCTTTCTTGACTGAAAAATTCATCTTGGTTGGAAATTCAACTCTTTTGTTAAATTTCGTCTTTTTGGTTTGCAAATTCATCTCTTTTGGTTAAACATCTTAATATTTGGTTGATAACTTGATTCTTTCGTTAAAAATTTTATTATTTTGTTGAAAATTTAACAATCGCGTTAAAAAGTCATCCTTTCTGGTTGAAAATTCGTCTTTTTAGTTGAAAGTTCAATTGTTTTGTTAAAAATTCGTCTTTTTGGTTGAAAATTCAACTACTTTGGTAAAAAATTTAACTATCGCGTTGGAAATTAACTTCTCTGTTGAAAATTCATATTTTCGGGGTAAAAATTCAACTGCTTTTTAGAAAATTCGTCTTTTTGGCTTGAAACTTCAACAGTTTGGTTGAAATTGTTTTTCTTTCTTGACTGAAAAATTCTTTTTGGTTGTCAATTCAACTCTTCTGTTGAATTTCGTCTTTTTGGTTTGAAAATTCATCTGTTTTGGTTAAACATCTTATTATTTGGTTGATATTTAATTTCTTTTGTTAAAAATTTAATTATTTTGTTGAAAATTTAACAATCATGTTGAAAAGTCATCTTGTCTGGTTGAAAATTTGTCTTTTTAGTTGAAAGTTCAACTATTTTGTTGAAAATTCGTCTTTTTGGTTGAATTTTCAACTATTTTGGTAGAAAATTCAACTATCTCGTTGGAAACTAACTTCTCTGTTGAAAATTCATATTTTCGGGGTGAAAATCCTTTTTTTTTAGTTCATTAGAGCACTTTGAAGCATGTGAGTGTGGTAGACTCATTAGAGACAATTATTTTTGGAAACATATTTTTCTCGTTTAAAGGCTTTTTGTGCAATTTCAGTTGCATAAAATGACTTTCTTTAACTTTATGTTTTTTAATTTTTTTATTCAAATTTACGAAACAGAGACATTAAGCCATAGACTTTGTTTCCGTTCCATTGAGCGAGTTCCGTTTTCAGTTCGTAAAATCATCTCATTTGAATTACTTCCAGTGCATACAAAAGCAATTTTTTATTATTTAAGAGAAGCAAACTTTAAAACGGGCAAATATATTTATAAAATAAAATTTAAATTTGGAAATGAAGAAAAGTTTTTACTCAGAGGACCGAAGACTTGAATGAAAATTTTCCCGCGCATATTTCTAAATGGTTTCTCTCTTGGCTTGGTTTTAAATTGTGACGCAAAGACCGCACGCGAAGTAACGTAATCGTTACACAATTCACAATCGCTGACCATCGATTGTCATGATTTCAATTCTAAATTTTCTTTGCTTCAGTGAGCAATGTTTTTTACTTCACATAAAAATAGCGTGAGGAAAACTTATTTTTGTTTTTAATTTGAAAGTTTTGTGGGATTCTAGAATCTTCCAGATTGTTTAATTGAACTTTGTAATTTCATTCAATTGTATACCTGAAAGTTGCAACACTTTCAGATAAAAAATGCTTAAAGAATTAAGATGAACAAATTTTTAAAATGAAAGAACACAAAGTCATTCTTTGTTTGAAATTTTGAAAAAATATTCACAGAAAAACAGTGGAATGATTTTTGTTGCAGCTCATTTGTTATGTTCTCGAAATGAATTTTTTTTCGCAAAATAAGAATATTTCAAGTGTAAAACTGTAATAACATGAACACAGATGCATTCTCATTGTTCGGTGTCTTATTTTTTTGGAACTCAAAACTACTCCCAGTCTTCGAAGTTCCACACTTTTTTACTTTTTTTATACTTTTTTCAATGTAAAGCTACTTTTTTGCTACTTTTTTCAGTAAAGTGATATAAAAAATTGATCTTACAAACCAATTTTAATTTTTAAGAATGAGAAATAAAAGAAAGGTACCGTAAAATGGGGCTAAGTGGCTCGTTTTTTCGGGTTTTTACAATATAGTGCAAGAAGGAATTTAAATTAGGTATTGGTGCTTCAAATATACAATCCTTCCTTAAAAAGTACATAATTATTTACAAGCTCTCTTGATCATTTAGAAGCAAATAATGCTTTTAAAATGTGTGGCAACGTTAAATAATTTGCGCATTCTAATTTGGAACATAACCAGATTTATTCTCAACCTCACATATTTTACATGAGCAAGGCATATTACAATACATGTTATAATTTGATAGATTTTCTACTTTTTTAACGTTGTGAAAGGTATTTTTGATATTTTAAATGGTGTGGTTATCTAGGCAAACAATTATACATTTCGTTTATAATAAAATACTATGAGCCGCTTTCCCCCACAAAAACAAAAATTTATACAAAAATTATTTTACAGGACGAAAAATACATCGTTCTTGGTAAAAATTTGCATAAATCTTGTTCGGGTGTTAGAAAATATATGATCCATTGCACAAATTTCCACAAGCTGTTGCAAATCAATTTTTTTCACACAATCTAACCAAATTTCCAAAACTGAGAGTTCCATACGAATGCACTTTTTATACTTTATAACTAACGAAACTGCATCGAAAAAGCTTTAAAGTAAAATTTATCATTTGTGAAAAATAAAACAGTCGCTAATCATAAAATTTTTTATTCAGAGAAAGATATAATGAATCATAAAGAAGAAAATTGCGGGTGTGCCGGTTTACCTCACACGCGCCACTTAGCCCCATTTTACGGTATGCCTAAGCAAACTACTGTATCTAAAAAAAATCAATCAATCAATCAATCAAAATAGAAGCTCAGTTTTTCTATATTGTCAGTTTCCTTATGTTTAACACACATTTTTGGAATAAAAACTCTAAGTGCAATTACGTTATAATTCCTTCCTCCTAAGTCCTAAGATCTTAGAAGATGATCAGAGTTAGGACTTTTTTTTAAATCTTACAAATTTTCCTACTGACATTTCATTGGATGATTTAAATTGCCAAAACATTATTTGCCAATGGCTAACCGTTATCGAAAAATCGGATTTTTTCAAAAAAAAAATTATGGATTGAAATGTTTATTTATTAAATTCTCATGTGAAGTTATGTAAATATAATATTTTAACATTTGTTTTGAATACAAAATTCAGCTGTTGAAAATTGAAGAAAATTAAAAATTAAATTTTCAATAGTTGATTTTTTAACAGTTGAATTTCCAACTGTTGAAAGTAGAAGAAAATTCAAAATTCAACTGTTGGAAATTAAATTTTTATTTTCTTTGATTTTCAACAATTGAAAATTAAAAAAAAAGCGAATTTTATATTTGAAACAAGTGTTAAAACTGTATTATATAAGAATTTAATAAATAAACATTCAATTCATTTAAAAATTTTTTTTTTAAAGATTCGTCATTTTAGTCGAATTTCGTCCTTTTTGTTTTGAAAATTCATCTCTTTTTATTAAAAATCTTATTACTTGGTTGAAAATTTAATTATTTTGTTGAAAAATTGACAATTTTGTTAAAAAGTCATCCTTTTGGTTGGGAGTTCAACTACTTGGTTGAAAGTTGAACTCGTTTGTTAAAAATTCATTTTTTTGTTGTTTGAAGATTCATCATTTTAATTGAAAATTCATCTATTTAATTGAAAATTTATTTTTTTTCAGTTGAAAATTCAACTATTTGGTTTGTAAATTCATGTCTCTTGGTTAAAAATCTTATTCTTTGTTTGAGATTTTAATTATTTTGTTGAAAGTTTGACAATTTTTTCAAAAAGTCATTCTATTTGGTTGAAAATTTGTTTCTTTTGGTTGACAAAACTACTTGGTTGAATGTTGAACTAATTTGTTAAAAAATCATTTTTTTGGATGAAAATTGATCTTTTTTAGATGAAAGGTCAACTATTTGGTTTGAAAATTCATTTCTTTTGGTTACAAATCATATTTTTTGGTAGAAAATTTTATTATTTTGTTGAAAATTTTGTTAAAAAGTCATTCTATTTGGTTAAAAATTCGTCTCTTTTGGTCGAAACTCGACAGTTCAACTGCTTGGTTTAACGTTGAACTGCTTTGTTAAAAATTCATTTTTTTTTGTTTGTTGAAAATTTATCTTTTTTGATTAAAAATTCAACTACTTGGGTGAAAGTTGAACTCCTTTATTGAAAATTCATTTTTTTGTTTTGAGGTTCATTATTTTAATTGAATATTCATCTCTGGTTGAAAATTGATCTTTTTTAGTTGAAAACTTGACTATTTGGTTTTGAAATTTGATCTCTTTTGGTTAAAAATCGTATTCTTTGGTTGAGATTTTAATTATTTGTTGAAAGTTTGACAATTTTCGTAAAAAGTCATTCTATTTGGTTAAAAATTCGTCTCTTTTGGTCGACAGTTCAACTACTTGGTTGAACGTTGATCTACTACCATATGTTAAAAATTCATTTTTTTGGTTGAAAATTTATCTTTTGTAGTTGAAAATTGAACTATTTGGTTGCAAATTGATGTATTTTGTTGAAACTGCATCTTTTGGTTGAAAATTCAACTAATTGGTTAAAAGTTGAACTCCTTTGTTAAAAATTTATTTTATTGTTTGAAAATTCATCATTAAAGTTGAAAGTCTATCTCTTTGTTCGAAATTTATATTTTTTAGTTGAAAATTCAACTATTTGGTTTAAAAATTCATCTATTTGGTTACTTATCTTATTCTTTGGTTGAAAATGTAATTTTTTGTTAAAAATTTCACAATTTTGTTAGAAAGTCATTCTATTTGGATAAAAATTCGTCTCCTTTGGTCGACAGTTCAACTACTTGGTTGAACGTTGAACTACTTCGTTAAAAATTTTTTTTTTTTGGTAGAAAATGTATGTTTTTCGGTTGAAAACTCAACTACTTGGTTAAAAGTTGAACTCCTTTGTTAAATATTCATTTTTTTGTTTGTTTGAAGATTCATCATTTTAATTGAACGTTCATCTCTGGTTGAAAATTTATCTTTTTAGTGGAAAATTCCACTATTTGGTTTGAAAATTAATCTCTTTTGGTTAAAAATTTTTGGTTGAAAATACAACTATTTTGGTAGAAAATTGAACCATTTGGTTGTAAACTAACTTCTTTTTTAAAAAAAAAAACCTCTTTGTTTGAAAATTAATCTCTTTGGTTGAAAATGTATCTTTTCGTTTGAATATTCAACTATTTTGGTAGAAAATTGAACTATTTGATTGTAAATTATCTTCTTCTTCAAAAAATAAACTTCTTCGTTTGAAAATTCATCTCTTTGGTTGAAAATGTATATTTTTTAGTTGAAAATTCCACTAATTGGTTTGAAAAATCATCTCTTTTGGTTAGAAATCGTATTCTCTGGATGAGATTTTAATTATTTTGTTGAAATTTTGACAATTTTCTTAAAAAGATCCTTTTTGTTTGAAAATTCAACTATTTTGGCAGAAAATTGAACTACTTGATTGTAAATTATCTCCTTTTTTTTAAAATAAACTTCTTTGTTTGAAAATTCATCTCTTTTGTTTAAAAATCGTATTTTTTGGTTGAAATTTTAATTATTTTGTTGAAAATTTGACAATTTTCTTAAAAAGTCATCCTTTTTGGTTGAAAATTCATTCATTTTGGTAGAAGATTGAACTATTTGGTTGTAAATTAACTTATTTTTTTAAAAATAAACTTCTTTGTTTGAAAATTCATCTCTGGTTGAAAATGTATCTTTTTGTTTGAAAATTCAACTATTTTGGTAGAAAATTGAACTATTTGATTGTAAATTATCTTCTTTTTTTAAAAATAAACTTTTTTATTTGAAAATTCGTCTCTTTGGTTGAAAATGTATCTTTTTCAGTTGAAAATTCCTCTATTTGGTTTGAAAATTCATATCTTTTGGTTAAAAATCGTATTCTTTGGTTGAGATTTTAATTATTTTGTTGAAAGTTTGACAATTTTCTTAAAAAGTCATCCTTTTTGGTTGAAAATTCAACTATTTTGGTAGAAAATTGAACTATTTGGTTGTAAATTCACTTCTTTTTTTAAAAATAAACTTCTTCGTTTGAAAATTCATCTCTTTGGTTGAAAATGTATCTTTTTTAGTTGAAAATTCCACTATTTGGTTTGAAAATTCTTCTCTTTTGGTTAAAAAGCGTATTCTTTGGTTGAGATTTTAATTATTTGTTTTGGAAAATTAATAGTCATCCAATGGAATCTCAATAGGGAATTTATAAAAAATTTTTAAAATCCCAACTCCGATCATCTTGTTAGGTCAGTCTTCGGCGCAGTTCTTATTCATATTCAGAAAAGTGTGGAAGAAATTTCCCTTTTAAATACGTTCTTTTTTTAGTTTAAAATATTTTTACACGACTTTTTTTATTTAAAAAACTAATTTTTGACTGATGTGAAAATTCAACTTTTTCAACACTTTTTTTATTTTTGAGGATACTTTTTTCTTCAGAAAGATACTTTTTCAGTTCCATTGGGCACTTCGATGCCTGAATACCGAATCGGCGTACTTTTGAGGATCGGCGTTTTTCTGTGCTAAAATAAATTAACTGGAATCTTTAAAGATAAAAATGCCTTAAATTTTTAATCTTCAATTACCTCGACGTTTTGAATGATTTGAGGAGTAAGCGACCAACAGTGAATAAGTTGATTTTTTTAAAAATTAAGATAAACATTGTTTCTATTTATTTAAAAAACCCTGAATGGTGTCATCCCTTGTTTTCAAGACATAGTATTTTTGCCATTATCTTTAAAACATAAAAAAAGAACTTATTCACTTTTGGCTGCTTACTCTTCAATTCCGAAACAAAATAAATTAATATTTTTCTTCTAAATTTTTTTTGAGAGAGAAAATCTGGAATGAACATATTCAGCGATAAAAGACGAGCTATAACTTCTGCTTCGAAAGAGAAAAATTATGAGCATCTGGCTCTGACGTTAATGTACGATTATGAACAATGTGAATAGCTTCGCATCTTTAAGAACATTTTTCAGATACGTATCTGAGAATCAGAATGCTGGCTTTTAAAACACATTTTTTCTCTTTTTTTCCAATCTTTACGTTTTATATTTAACGTTTTCATGAGAAGATTACATATATCATATGCTTATATGTATATATCTACAATTACAATACAAATATAGGTATATTTATGCAATTGGGAATCACAAAGCCAGTATATGGCTCATGAATAAATAAGTATGTAGCATAAAATGCGCCTCTGGAAATTCATAGAAAAATCCAGAGAAATTATAATAACAAGTGGTTTAATTGTGCACGTGGAACTCTCCGACGCAGGTTAGACATTCTGACAATCAATCACACTTTACTTCTTCAGCTGATAGAATAATAAATTTTGGAATTTGAATATCTTTAAGTTTGAAAACTTAAAACTGAAAGTTTTATGATTTGTACAATCTAACTTTGGAAAAGTTAAAAATGAATGATGAACCCCAGGCGGAAAGTTTATGCATAGTTGAAAAAATTGTATAATTTTCGTTTGTTTTATACATTATTCGAATCAAACAAATGAAAATTATACATAAAAAATTAAAGCTGAATAATGCACTTCATTTCGAAAGAATACACATTTGCACACAAGTCGAGACAAAAAATTTCAATGAATTTATAAACTTCAAAATAGTATCTAATACTGATGCGAATTTTAGCAGCAGATTGAATCGGCTGAATTAACAGAATTTTTAGTTAAAATAGAGACATCATAGCTTCTCTGTAGATCTTACAGAATTTAAAGTAATTTCACCAATTTTTTTGAATATTATTTGTAAAGTTTACACTCTTTAAATTTGGATCAGTTAAAATGTTTAATATCTATCTTTGTAAAAATTTGCATAAATCTTGTTCGGGTGCTAGCAAATATGATCCATTGCACAAATTTCCACAAGCTACTGCAAATCAATTTTTTCACACAATCTAACCAAATTTTCAAAACTGAGAATTCTATACAAATGTACTTTTTATACTTTATAACTAACGAAACTGCAGTCAAAAGAGAGAAGAAAAAATTTCGACCAAATTCTTGAATTTTCAAGCCAAAAAGACGAATTTATTACTAAATATTTAAATTTTTAACCAAAGAGATGAATCTGCTACCAAAAAAATCAGAACTATTGAGAAAACATGAATTTTTAATCAAACACTTCAATTTTTACTAAACAAAGTCAATTTTTAACCAAAAAGATGCAATTTTCATGAAATACATGAATTTTCAACCAAATAGATCAATTTTCAACTAAACAAGATGAATTTTCAACCAAAAATGGAGTAATTAAATTGTCAGTTAAGAAAAATAATTTTCAATTTAAAAAAGCGAATTTTCAACAGAATCGTTAAATTTTCAACAAAGGAGAGAAATTTTCAACTAAAATTGTGAATCATTAACCAGATAGATGAATTTTTAACAGAGTAGTTCAAATTTCAACCAAGTAGTTGAATTACAACTCAACAAGATGAATTCTTAGCGAAAAATATAATAGTTGAATTTTCAACCCAAAAAATTTCTCAGTCAAGGGAGAAAAAAATTTCGACCAAATTGCTGAATTTTCAAGCCAAAAAGATATTACATATTTAAATTTTCAACCAAAGAGATGAATTTTAAACCAAAAAAATCAGAATTATTAACGAAAAACATGAATTTCCAACCCAGTACTTCAATTTTAAACTAAACAAGGTCAATTTTCATCCAAAAATGGAGTAATTAAATTTTCTGTTTGAAAAATGTAGACCAAAAAAAGACGAATTTTGTACCAAATTTAAAAATTATTAACCAAAAAGATGAAATTTTAATGAAATACATGAATTTTCAACCAAATAGATCAATTTTCAACTAAACAAGATCAATTTTCAACTAAAAATGGAGTAATTAAATTGTCAGTTATCAAAAATAATTTTCAACCAAAAAAGAGCGAATTTTCAAGAAAAGAATTAAATTTTCAACCAAAGAGATAAATCTTCAACCAAGTACTCATTATCAACCAAACAGTTGGATTTTCAACCAAAAAGGATGAAAAATCTACCAAAAGACATGAATTTCCAAACGAAAAAGACAAATTTTCAACAATAGAGTTGAATTTTAAACCAGAAAATGTGAATTTCCAACAAAAAAGATAATTTTCAACCAAAAGGGGTGATTTTTAAACAAAATTGTAGAATTTTCATCAAAATAATTGAATTTACATCAAAATATTTAAGTTTTCAATCATAAATAGTTGGATTTTCTTATCGGGTTGCATTAATTTAGTTCGAATTTAAGTGGAAAAACGAGAAAAAGTAGGAAAAGAGGGAATAGGGGAAAGACTGTGAATCCTTCGATAAATAATGAGGAAGTTTGATAATTTATAGACTAAAGAATAATGGTTTAAATAAACATTGAAGTTCATTTTTAATACTTTAAACATATTTGCTTAGAAAACTGGAAATTTTCCTTAGAAAATATAGTTAATTTTTCGGTACACACTTTTTCATTAAACAAAGTAATGAAACGCTTTTATTCAATTTCAAATTCTCTTCAAATATTGTTTCAGTCTAAAATATAAAATATTCCATTTTTAATTCATTCAATTAAAAAAAATTTAATTAAAAAAAAGAACAACTTGTTAATACTTAGCAATATTTGACTATTCATTTAATGAGTTTATTAGTCAAATATTGAAAACTAAACAATTTTAAACTGAATCGTTTGAATTAGAAAGCCTTGAATCGTTCAAATTTCAGTGTGCTAAATTTAAACTTTGAACGTTACAATTTTAACTGTTGCATTTTTTTTAATTTTCAAATTGTAAGTGAAAGTATTGAATTTTGATGCTTAAATAACAACTAAACAATTGTTAATTTGAAACGACCTCAAAATTAAATAAATTTAACTTATAATTTAAAAAGTTTTCAGTGCAAAAAAATTAATTTATATTTTTCAACCAGAAATGTTTGAACTGTTCAATTTACAAAATTTAAAAATTCAAAATTTTACAGATTAGAGGCACTTAATTCAAAATTGTTCAATTAAGAAGTGTTTAACGCTTCTATTTTATACGTGTAAATTGTTAAGCGTATAAATAATTAGTTTCTGAATTAAAAAATTTTTAAGATTCAATTTCAAAAGTTTAAAATGCAAAAGAGTTCCACTTCGAGTGCTTCAGCTTGCAGTTAAGTTTTAATTACTTCACATGAAAAAACTTTCAGCTTTAAGAATTCGAATTTATTAATTTTAATGACCGTGAAAAATTTTTACGTACCGGGAAAAAATCGGAAAATGGCCGTAAATTTTTTTCTTCGATTAAAACGGCCACCATGAAACTACAAAATTCGAAGAGAGGTTTTAAGTTTTGAGATTTCTTTCTCAAACTTAAAAAAAAATTTGAATGATTAATTGAGTTTGAAAAGTTTTGAGGGACATTTTGAAAAGGAAGGCTCCTATGGGTAATAAATCACGAATGAAAGTCCAAACTCTGAGTAAGAGCTGTGGCACGTCCGGTTTTTGGTAAATTGTTGAGATGAATAATGAAACGAAATGAACGATCACATCTCGTATTCTCGGTTCATGATTGTTGGGAGAGAACTCTGGCGAAAATTTCGGATAGAAACTCATTCCGAATTAGATGAATAAAATATTGTGTTCACATAAATATTTATTTGTTTGGTTGAAGGAAATGTTTCTTTCGATTATTAATATTAAATTATTCAAATCAAATGAACATTTATTACAAGTAATTATCTTGTTAAATTAAGTATTTATTAATTTGGTTGGGAGAAATGTCTCTTTCAATGTAGAATACGAAGCAGACTATTCCAAATAAACATTTCTTCCAACTAAATAAATATTTCATCCAGATAAATGCATATTCATTCAACTGAAATAAATACATATATTTGTAATGAATGTTGGCATAATGTGTTTCAATTGAATACTTCTTTGAATCAATCAAATATGTTGTTAAATTCAGAATCCATGTATTTGATTTGAAAAAATATTTCTTTGGCGTTTATGGTCGTGATCATCGCTGCGGACTTTACACTCGACGGACCCAAGTTCGATTCCTGCTGCAGGTGGATTTTTCATCGAATTTTTCGGTTTCAGGTTCATCAAGATTTGAAATTATGTGAATTGCTTAAATTAAATATATATAATAATAACAATGTTAATTATAATTGAAACTGAAAGAATTGAGTTGTTCATTTAGGAAAATATGTGCATACATACTTTATTGCACTCGCGCATATTTTAGGCAAAGAAAGATTTATTTGAATCAGCGGGATATTTTTTGCTTCAAATATTCAAAAATTTGATGTGGGGAAATAGTTTTTTGAGCCTATAAAATATTTGCTTGGCTAGAAAATACATTTCTTTCCATCAATTCGTATTTCCTCAGTTCAAAGATATATTCATGTCCATTCATAGCAAATTCATTTGGAACAATGAGTCATTTATTTTTACTAAAACATATATTTTTGTCTTCAATTAACATTTCTTTTATTCAAAGAAATATTACCCTACTTGTACTTTTAAAT
>JAUMHM010000087.1:8036673-8049245 GCA_032362435.1 Melikaiella ostensackeni | reverse complement strand
TAGTTTTGCACACGATTGAAACCCGAAACACCTCTTTTCATCATAATGAATCATCGTGAAAGCATTAAATCTATCAATTCAAATTAATGAATCTTCAATTTGAAATCATAATAATTGATAAATTTTAAATTGCAAATCTATAAAATTGAATAAATTTCAATTTTAAATCTTCAAAATTGAATAATTTTCAATTTGAAATCTTCAAAATTGCATCATTTTCTGTTTTACAAATTAAATATTGAAGAGTCTTTAATTTCAAATATTCAAAATTGAAGAATTTTCCATTGTAAATCTTGAAAATGAAATTACACATTCCAGAAAAACGTTCAAAATTACATTATGTTGAATTGTATTGAACTATTCAAAAAAAAAGAAGGTTCAGAATCGCATCATTTTATATTTTACACATTAAATATTGGAGAGCCTTCAATTGTAAATATGCAGATTGAAGAATTTTGTATTTCAAATCTTAAAAATTGAACTACATATTCCAAAAAAACGTTAAAAATTACATCAGTTTAAACTATAAACATTTCAAATTAATGAATCTTTAATTGTAATTCTTAAAGTTTGTATAATTTTGGATTGTAAATCTATAAAATTGAATAAACTTCAATTTCAAATCTGCAAAATTGAATAATTTTCAGTTTGAAATCTTCAAAATTGAATAATTTACAGTTTTAAATCTTCAAAATTGAACTATTAAAAAAAAGAAGATTTAAAATTGCATTATTTTATATTTTAAAAATTGAGTGTTGAAGAGTCTTCAATTCAAAATATTCAAATTTATGAATTTTCCATTATAAATCTGGAAAATTGAACTACATACATATAAACAATTCAAAATGATGTAATGTTGATTAAAATTGAAATTTTATGAAAGCCGATCTATTTATTTTTATGTTTATTTTAATTTATGATGATTATCAATTATATTTTATTGTACTTCGTATTTAAGCTTAAATTTTAATTATAAAAAAAATAAAAGGATTGTAAACGTATGGAAAATAAAAGAAATACTGTTTTAAGTGGAATTTTTTCAAGTATGTATTTTATGGAAAATTATTGTGAGGCTTGTGTTATTACGTAATGTGTTTGTATAGTTAGTCATCTTTGAACTTGAAAGTATGTGCTTCCGTAATTCGTAAAACGTAAATCGTGAGGCGTGACCGTAAAGGAATTTTCTGTAATTGGAATATGACTGAAAGTTTCAAAATTATATGTATGTCACAGAATTCCGCTATTGCACGTGCCTGCAGCACACTCATTATATGACAATTCGCTGAATTTGTATTAAAATTTTTATCATATTAATTGTATTAAAAAGATTGTGGAAAAATGATAAATAATAAATTTTAATTTAAAATAATCTAATTCTGAGTCAATTTAAATTTTAAAGGATTTGAACTTGAAACCATTCTGAATTGAAATTTTTATTTCAAATTTAAAAGAATAGAGTATATCAAAGCTTCTTCTGTAAAAATCTTAAAATTAACACTTTGAAACTAAAGAATTGCAAAACTGAATATTTTCTATTTGATATAGTCGAAAATAAAAGATGAGGTTAAAAAAAAGGAAAAAAATTATTTAAAGAATAAAAGATGATATTCAAACTTGAATGTTTAAGTTTTAACGACTATAAATTTTTAATTTTAAATAGTGAAAAATTCATTTAAACAAAAATAGTTCAAAGCTGAAGGCACTCGTGAAGAAATTCATGTTGATTTTGATCATTTTTCATTTGAAGTACATTTACTTTTTTTATTTTTACGAAGTTAGAAAATTTAACTATTTAAGAAGAAAACGTATGTTTTATTTATATATTTTATTATGTTATTATTATATTTATATTGAAACTACTTTAATTTGATAAAATCAAAACCCCTGATTCTAGTAGATTAAAAAATTTAATGTTGAAACATTCCAAATTCGTAGCCTGAAGGATTCCAATAAATTTTTTTTAAAAATCAAAAATTCAGAACTTTCAATTATTTTACGAAATTTAAATTATTTCCAAGAATCAAAAAAGTTTTCAATTAAAAAAGCCAAAATGCAAAAGTACACTTTTTTACTTTTTTGATACTTTTTTAGGCAAGACTACTTTCTTGCTACCTTTTTCAGTAAAGTGATATAAAAAATTGATCGTACTAACAAATTCAATTTAAAAAAAAAAATGAAAGAAAGTTACGCCTAAAAAAACTACTCTAGCTGAAAAAAAGAAATTAATAAATGAAAATAGAATAGTCGATGGGTTTTTAAAAAAATGTCAAAATGGGAAAGCGTAGTATGTATACATACATTCAGTTTTAAATTTTCTTCCATTTTCAACAATTGAAAATTCAACTGTTTGAAATTCAATTTAAACTTTTCTCTGATTTTAAATAGTTGAATTCTCAATAGTTGAAAATTCAAGAAAATGCGAATTTTATGTCAAAAACACGTGTTAAAAAGGTTATATTTAGATAATTTTACATAAGAATTCAATAATTAAACATTTCAATCGATTAACATTTCTTTTTCATCACAAGTTGAACTGCTTCGTGGAAAATTCGTCTTATTGGGTTGAAACTTCATCTCTTTAGGTAGAAATTTCTTCCATTCATCTTTTTTTGGTTAAAAATGCAACTGTTTGGTTACAAATTAATCTGTTTTGACTATTTTGTTGAAAATTTATTATATTGGGTTGAAACTTCAACTACTTAGTTTGAAAATTCATCTCTTTTTATTAAAAGTCTGGTTCTATGGTTGAAAATTTAATTATTTTGTTTAAAATTTGACATTTTGTTAAAAACTCATCCTTTTTGGTTGAAAGTTAATCTTTTTGTTGCCAGTTCAACTGTTTTGTTGAAAATTCGGCTTTTTGGATTGAAAATTCAACTATTTCGGTAGAAAATTGAACAATTTGGTTGTAAATTAACTTTTTTATTGAAAAATCAACTGCTTTGTAGAAAATTCGTCCTTTTGGCTTGAAATTTCAACATTTTGTTTGAAAATGTTTTTCTTTCTTGGCTGAAAAATCTTTCTTGGATGAAAATTCAACTCTTTTGTTAAATTTCGTCTTTTTGGTTTAAAACTTTATCTCTTTTGGTAGAAATTTTTTCTATTCACCTTTTTTGGTTAAAAATTCAACTGTTTAGCTGAAAATTAATCTGTTTAGGTTGAGGATTCAACTATTCTTGTAGAAAATTCGTTCTTTTGGGTTTAAATTTCAAATATTTGGTTTGAAAATTCATCTCTCTTTGTCAAATATCTTATTCTTTGGTTGAAAAGTTAAATATTTTGTTGAAAATTTGACAATTTCGTTAAAAAGTTATCCTTTTTGGTTGAAAATTTGTCTTTTTGGTTCCAAGTTCAATTGATTTGTTGAAAATTCATCTTTTTGGCTTGAAAATTCAACCATTTTGGTAGAAAATTGAATAACAAAAAACCAAATAAAGAAAATAAAATAATAAAAAATAATAATAATAAAATTTTTAAAAATATAAAAAACCAAACCAAATAACAAATAACCAAATTCAACTGCTTGGTTCTAAACTACTTTATTGAAAATTCATTTGTTTTGCTACAATTTATCTGTTTTAGTTAAAAATTGAACTATTTGGTTGCAAATTCATGTATTTTGTTAAAAATTCGTCTTTTCTAGTAGAAAATTAATTTTCTTGGTTGAAAATTCATCTATTTCGTTTAAAATGGAACTACTTGGTTGTAAGTTGAACTTCTTTGTTGAAAATTAATTTTAGATTCATCAAAATTTCAATCAAATAAAAATTAAATAAATTAAAATTAAATTGAAAATTAAAAAAAATTTTTTTTTTTACATTCAATTAAGTCTCGGTGGCGTAATTGGTTAACGCTCCACTCATGTAAAGTCGACGTTCCCGGTTCAAATCCGGGCTGAGGTAGATTTTTTCTTATTTCTCCAAAAATCAATTTGACCAGTAATCGATACAAGAATCGATACAAGAACATCAAAATATTAATTAATTAATTATCCTGGTCGATGAAATAACATCAATTTTTTTTAACCTCAAATCAATGTTTTTCAAAACATAAATTGAGATATCTCGGCTTCACATTATTAGTATGTGATAGTTTTTGCGAATTTATGGGTAAAATACTCCACTAAAGCCAACAAAATTAACTAGAATTGTGGAAAAGTCTTTTGTTTCAAATTTGTTAATAATATTTTAACGTCAATCAGAAGTCGTGTTTTCCGAGCTTTGCCGGAAAAAAGTGACGGAGGAATTTTCGACTTAAGAAAATTTAAAGTGACAAAGTTTTTTGATATCGTACCAAGGAGTTTTCCTCAAAATTTCAGATACGTTAATTTATAATTATTATAATTAGTCGAAAATTCTTCTCAAGTCGAAAATTCCTCCGTCAATTTTTCCCAGCAAAGTTTGGAAAACACGATTTCTGATTGACGTTAAAATATTATTAGAAAATTTAAAGCACAAGACTTTTTTACAATTCTAGTTGATTTTGTTGGCTCCAGTGGATTATTTTACCCTTGAATACGCGAAAACTATTACACACTAATAATATAAAGCCGAAATATCGCAATTTATGTTTTGAAAAACATTGATTTGAGGTTAAAAAAAATTTATAATTTTTAATTTTTATCATGAGAATTATTAGCGGGACTGAAAAGTTTTATAATAAAAAAGATGCAGCTCAGCCATTTCTATAAGCCTATATCATTTTTTTTTCTTTCATCGAGAAAATAATTTTAAGCTTCGAAAATCGATCGCTGGTCAATACTCTTGCCCGCTCTCCCGAGCGCGGCGAATTTTTCGATCCAGCCGCTCAATTCATAAGTTTCGTACAATTCAATGGGTCCTAAAAAAAAATACGCAACTCACGGCGAGGATAGAAAGTACGTTACTCGCGGTGACAAATAGAAACTACGCAGCTTCAGAAGTATCATTTTTTCAGAAGATGATTACAACGTTGAATGAAAGTTCACAATTCAAATTTGATAATTCACGAAAAAAATAATCTTTTTTCTTTTGTGAATTATCAAATTTGAATTTTGAACTTTTATTAAAAGTTTGTAATCATCTTCTGAAGAAGTGATACTCTTGGAGCTGCGTAGTTTCTAATTGTCACTGCGAGTTGCGTATTTTCTATCCGTCACCGTGAGTTGCGTATTTTGTTTTAGGACCCATCGAATTCTGCGCCGAGTGATATATATATATATACACATACTTTAAAAGACAATTTTTTGACACTTCATACATACGTAATATTTATGTTTTTCATAAAACTTATCAAATAATTGAGCGAATAAAAATTTATATTGCCATCAAAAAATTTAATCTCCAAGATGAACTATTATTGTAAGTTCTTTAAGATGAATGTATTCTTATTTTTTCTGGGTACAGAGAATTTTGCATTTAAAAACAAAAATGTCTTAAAAGAAGAGTGAATTGGTAACAACTTTACTATAATGTAGTAGTTTTCTTTTTCCTACTGATGATTAGTAAAAATGCCTTAAGGGAATATTTGTAAACGACTTGGACTTTTTTATTATTATGATTTCTCCTAATTAGGATTCGTGGAATTTGAAATTATATGATTTGCAATTGAAAGTAACTAGAATCAAAATATTTTAAGTTTTGAGAATTCAACAATAACCTTGAAGTAGATAACAAGCCTTAAATGATTGAATAAATTTCAATGGGAATTAAAAAAAAATCAACAATCAGCAAGAACGAAACTTGATGAATTTACAAATTTTCAAACGAACAGCTTTTAAAATTGAAAAATTTGTCTAGAATTCTAAGTGCGTAAATATTTCCAGATTGTACAATTTATTTCTAATTTAAATCCTCAATAGTAGTTAGAGAATTTCAAATTAACTGGAAAGAGCAAAAACGACTTAAACAAATGGTTACAAAGTCAAGCATTAAAAATTGAGGAACCATTCTATTTGGAACATTTGAAGAATTTTTATTAAAGTGCAATGCATGCATTCTTAATTTTATGAGTCGTATTCCAAATGGTGCAGGGATGGCAAACCGACAGTTCTCTCCATCCACCCTGACTTGCTTCTTTTCCCCTTCTTCGAGCTTTTTTCCCCGCTCTCTCCCCGCACTCTCATTCCCACGGTGACGAATTTTGGCATTTTGCTCTTGCGTTGGTCATCCCTGGAAGAGTGAATAGCAAAGATTTAATTTTATTCCTTCTTATTAAGGACATATCTACCACTGAAAACGGGTTTCTAACCGAGCCCGAAACGTTTGCCAAATTCATATTTTACACAATCTACTGCATTTAATGATACACACTGACTAGTCTATAAACATTTCCGAAGGTTCTACTCGTATGAGTAATAAGTCTAGCAGAAATAAATAATTCAGAGATAAAGAATCTTTGCTCTTCCACTGAGTCAGTGAATGAGTAAATAATAATCTATGAAACCAGTCGCGTTTCACGAGATTCTTGATAAATTAGTCTTGAGTTCTCTATCGTTATATCTACTCGTATCCAGAGACAATGAATATCGTTATTTTATTCTTTGCCTGCGCGGCTTTGCTTAATTTTGCAAGTAAGTGAACCTTAAATAATATAATTTTAATAAGAAATAATACATATTATTGATATGTTAACAACCGTCGCAGTAGAGCGATATACCTGTAAAATGTAAAATAAAATACTTGTAGTAATTAAGTACCACGTTGCCAAACTTACATCTTGTAACATATGGAAAGAAAGAAACGACGATTAATGCAATGATTTCGTTTCTTCGCGTATAGAAATGATTTACAATTTTTCAACAACATTGATTTGAAAATGTTCTGAGGTGGAACTAAATTTTCTCACACTTTTTTCGAAAATGAGATAATGGCACCGTGAGATTGTTGATATACTCTTCACACATGAAATTATTATTATTCTTATATTTCACTTCTAAATGTGAAATATGAAATTTTTATTTGAAAAAAATTGTTTATCAATACTTTCATTTAGTGCCACGTTACCAGATTTAAACCTTGCAACATATGGAAAGAGCAAAATGACGACTAACGCAATGCTTTTGTTTATTCACGTGTCGAAATAATTTACAATTATTCAACAACATTAATTTTAAAATGTTCGAAGGTGGCACAAGATTTTTTCACATTTTTGTCGGAATTGAGATTGTTCGATATGTTTTTACACATGAGATTAATATTCATTACAGATTTTAGTTCTAAATGTAAGATATGAAATTTATAATTAAAAATTTGTAGTTAGAAAAAAATTCTAATTCATTTGTTGCCACGTTGACAGATTCAAATCTTACAACGCATGAAAATAAGAAATGACTATTGTCACAATGTTCTAGTTAGATAGGTTCGGTAATTAATACTCTTGAAATAAATTGCCCAAAGAATTTACTTTTTAAAGAAAACAGGCTCGTAGATTTACGTACATTATTTTAAACGTCTCATAAAATTGACGAAGAAAAGGTAATGGAAATGTATAATTTTTTGGAAATGGCCTAAAATTTATGGAAAAGTTTGAAAATTTACGGAAAGTTTAAGGAATTTATGCAAAGTTTGGGAAAGTTATGAAAATTTTTCAAAATGGATACATTTGTTTGAAACTTTTGGAAACTGATGGGAATATTTGAAAACAACGAAATACATGGAAATTATTGAAAAATGATAGAAATGTTTCGAAATGTTTAAAAATTCAGAAAACTTGTGTACAAAGTTTTTCAAGTTATATTAAGGGTTGAGAATTCTTATTCTTTTCACACTTTTGGAGTATTTGATAGTCTTTTCCCATATGAACGACCAAACTGCAGGAGGCTGCTGCCTCGGTTAGGATTGACACGTTTATTGACGAAAGGAATGCCCTCAGAAAGTTTGTTGAAAGTTGAATGGTCACTGGGTATTTGGATTGCTAGAGGTTTAAATAATTTAGGGGGGGGGGGGGAAGGTTAATTCGGTGAAAAAAAGCATATATTCAAGAATTTTTTCACGCTACAGACAATGCTAGTTTATTTAATTAATTTCAATATTATGAAACAACATTTGAAGAATATTTAATGAAATTTTTAAGGCAAAATATCAAATAATATGCCATTGGCAGCAAATCTTTGCAGGCACCTCGAAAAAAAGTTGTTTTGCGGTGACGGCTGTAATTCATCACTGAATCATCTGAAATCAAACAATCAAAATGTTTTTATTAGTTTATAAGTTTCTCGAGGTAATGCTGTCGAGTCTCTTTTTTTTATTGATTTTTAAATTTTTGGTAACACTCGGAAGTCAAAAAACTGATTTTTGCTAAAAAAATCGGCGAATTTGTTATTGTGAAATTGATAATAATTATAAGAAAAGAAAAAACTCAGCAGCGTTACCTCATAATTTATGTGCAGAAAGAGTGTATAAGGTTTCAAAAGGATCGGTGCAGTAGATTTTGAGTTACAGCCGTCAACGACTTCAAAAATGCAAAGTGTGAGAAAAACGCTATAATGTTTTGTACACTCGAGAATTCAAAGTTAGACATTTAGACGAGTGTTTTGCTATACTTACACAGAATCATCGATGTTAGGCCTGCTTTCATCTGCAATGTCTAGAGCCCTTTTTTCCTCTTGTCTACGTAATCTACGTAACCACGCAGCGTAGTTGTCAGACAGGTATACGAAACCAGGGGGGAGCAACGGACACTTAAAACTCCATATCTCTGTTAGTTTTTCTCCGATTGGTCTCAAACTTAGACACAATATTCTTGAGATGTTGTAAATTCAAATGAAGAAATATTTAAAAAATGTCAAAAAAAAAGTTTAAAAACCTTACCTCCCCTTAAGGAAAGGGAATTGTGGGATACAATGCACGTAAGCAAGTTTGATATTTTACGTGTACCTAAAACAAAAAAGAAGGGCTGTGAGATAAGAAAGATTGTAAATAAACTGGATCTATGGTCAGGAGTAGATAATGAATCACATAGCAGCCAGGAAATAGGTCTGGTTATGAGTGAGATAAGAAAACAGCTTGTCAAAAAGTATGAATGTGTATCTCCTAGCTTATTATGGTTCAAAATAAGAGCAAGAATCAGGAGACTTTTTTTTTATCTGCGACATTATATCCGCAATCATGAAACTAAAGAATGGTAAGGCTGCTCGTGTTACTTAAATAGTATAACAAGGCTAGAACTGAGCAAGTTACGTTTACTCCGAACGGGATTTGGTTTAATGGTACAATAATGGTGGCACAGGCGGTCAAGCGATCCGATTTTCTAATAGAGGTCCGGGGTTTGATCGCTTAGCCGGTACCTCTGAAAATTTCCCCATGTATTTTTACCGAGGTTCTGGTGGGTCGGATTTCACTTTAAGCTGTAAGTCCCCCCGTCATGCACTTGGCTGCATTCCAGCCCGTGAATAGCGGGGTAAAAATTGTACCAGACAGCCCAATATGCCAAATTATGCATATCACTCTCATTAGATCACTTGATTGCATTACAAAAATGAGTCCGTATACCATCACATAAAACCGGGATAGCTATGTGCAGAATATTCTGCTTGGTACAAATATCCAACTCGAAGAGTGCCTTTGACATATTGGGCTGTAATCAACTATTTTTCCACGCAGTCGCCTTCCTGTTCTATGTAAGTAGTGAGCCGTGGCACAAGTGTTTTGAAGCCCTCCTCGAAGAAGTTTCCAACCACCGCCTTCCCCCACTTCAGGACCTCTGACTTCACCTCTTTGTCGGTCACCCACGTGAGTCTTCAGGTAGGTGAACAGGTGGTAATCTGAAGGCGCCAAGTCAGGGGTGTAAGCGGGATGGTTCGAAAAATCCCAACTGAATGAATCCAAAAGTGCCTTGGTGGCCAAGGCTGTGTGCGGACGAGCGTTGACATGCAACAAGCACACTCCATTCGTCAACATTTTCCTCTACTTGTTTTGAATCGCCTTCTTGACCTTTTTTAGAGTCTTACAGTATCTTTCTGCGTTGATGGTCTCCCCCTGTGGCAGAAATTCGATGAAAATCATTCCTTTTCGATCCCAAAACACAGAAGCCATGACTTTTTTCCTCGAAATTGGAGTTTTGAATTTGCGTGAAGGAACTGAATGACACTGCGCACTGAGCACTTGGCGGGATTTCTTATTGACATGTTTCATGCAAACTGACACTACGGGGTTAGTTTTTGTACTACCGAGGTCTCCCTGTGCTCGTTGTGCTCAGAAGAATGCCCTCTACCCATTAGTGTTGCCAAACTTGGTGAAAAAATTCCCACAGCGCAAAATGGCAACAGTACTCTCACTTTCTGGACAACTCTCGTTAAGTCGCGGTAGGGCTTGAGCTTTCGTCTTATGACTTTGACTGCTGTGTTGGCGGCAGCATTGCTACTGATAGGGTTTCCCATACCAGGCAGACAGAGGACTAAAACGAAGGGGACTAAGAGGAACACGAACACTTATACAAAAAATTAAGAGTTTCAAAAATATTTTGAAATAATGACTGCTTCCCGAGGATGTTCGGGTCGCCCCTGAAGCCGCCGCTGGGGGCCACTTTACTCGGGACTTTGGTGATGGTGATTGGCGTGATGGTTGGACAGTACTCACAGATGAACAACCTGACCAGCAAGAACATCTGCGATTAACGTTGAACAGTAGAACATCAACAGTGCCTGCTGAGGATGTTTAGGCTAGCGTGAGCGATTTGCAGCCAGACACCTCAATAGGAATACCGTGAGAGAGCATCAACCAGAATACAACATTGATAGAAGAATTGATGCGTTTTTATTAGAAAAGCACGAAGTTGGAGACGAAACGCAAAAAGGGATACAATTTTAGGTCGCAGTGAGAGATCTTACCGCTAAGGTTGGGGACATCAGATATAATCTACTTATGTCAGAAGACCGAGCAATGGAGATTAAACGGCTAGTTGAGTCGGCGGAGAAAAACGACAATAATGCACATCAGTTAGAGTAAGCTGCACCACAAGATAAAGCAGCTACCGGTGAAGTAACACAACATCCTTCAGAGGCCGACGGCCTGATTCAACCAGAGATGCAAGCAATTCAGCAACCAAGAAGTTAATTGGAATGTACATACGATATGAACAGAGATGTGATGCGCCTTTATTTTTTGGCAGAGAAGAGTGGACAAAGTGCAAGAAGAGAGAATCTTTTTCTCTTCTGACTTGAATACCAGCATCGAGTTACAAGAATAAAGGAACAGGATCTAGCAGACCAAAAACACTTAATATCTCTCAACTTGTTTCTTTCGGCGGTTGAAATAGCTACTATCAAAATGAAAGTAGAACAACATCCTTCTATTGATGAGCTCCCTCTGGAAGATGTGTATAACAAAGAACTGATTGAAGCTGAAGGCACAGTTGCTCGTGATAATGAGGATCAAGCACCGGATCCACTAAAATCACGTCCGGACCTTAACGTTCCCGTTGATGTAAACAACGAATTTTTGTTTACATCAACGTTGTGTTGATGTAAAACAATAATTGTGTAAAACAAGTATCAAGTATCAAATGCATCACAGGAATTTGGCAGTTGAGAGGGTAGTTCTTCGACGACATAGAGGGGGTAGACGCGATGTAGGTGTTAAGCAACTGCGTATATCACAAGTTATACAGCTACAGACTAGTTTTACGGCAAACAAGATATTTCGCATTATAACACCACCTGTGAAGCATATCTCCATTACACGCTCTTGAACTTGTCCTCAGAGCAAGCCTTCAATATCAGGGCAGAAACCATACAGGAATTAGAAACGTAATGGAGACAAAAAGGTATGCACGGCAAGCACCTCGAAACGTTAGATCAACATGAAGTGGATAGGGAGACATCCAATAATTGACTCAAAAACGGCGTCCTGTTTCCGAAAACGGTGGGATTCGTTATAGCGATTCAGGACAGGGTTGTCAGCACCAGAAACTATCGCAAACATGTGTTACATTAAGACGTGGTTGACAGGTGCCGATTGTGTGCAGATACCAACGAATCCATCGAGCATATTATTGGTGGCTATCGCGTAATGACTCACAGAGAGTACACCCATTTCATCTATCAAGAAATTGATTTTGTACTAGAATAACCAAAAAATTTGGTATTATTCGTAATTTTCAGCTTTATTGTCGATGTGCGAACATAAAGTATATTCTATTGATTTTGATGTTTTTGACCAGTTATGAATTAATAATCTCGATGTTTGGTTTTTTATTTACCGGTCTTTGTTGTAAGAAGTTTGGTTATAGCTTTCGCTCTTCGACGAAGAGTCTCATCAGTACATTAATAATATGATGACAATCCATCACCTAAGCAGACTAATTCGCATGCAGGTTATAACTGAGTGCAATATCAGTTGAAGTACAAAAGTAAATCTAACCTCAACTTCCTTTCGAACTCACTCATCAATAAGCCGGCGCCACAACTCATACATGGATAAAATTAGATGTGGTAATAATAGATAAGTAGACAAAAACGGTTTTTCACGGACTCGTTCTCCCATTGGTCTTCGGAAGGATTAAATTAACTAAAGATACCACCTTGATCAAAAAGTTTTAGGACTTTATTTTTAAAATAAAAAATACAAGTTTATCCATCATAATCGATATTGTCC
>JAUMHM010000087.1:8005220-8020586 GCA_032362435.1 Melikaiella ostensackeni | reverse complement strand
CTACTCCTGACCAAAGTTCGAGTCCATTCTCTATGTTTCTTACTTGACATCCCTTCTTCTTTGTTTCCGGTACACACGAAATATCTAGCTTCCTCACGCTCATTGTATCCCTCAATTCCTTTTCCTTCAGATCATTTACACCTCTAGCATTCCAAACACCTAACCTCCATTCATTTGCCTTTGTGGCTTGAAAGTGCAACTGTTTGGTTTGTTGAAAATTTAACTACTTGGTTAAAAAATTCGTTTTTTTCCGTTAAAAATCAATTTCTTTTCATTGAAAATTTTGACTATTCCATGGTTGAGAATTTATCTTTTTTAGTTGAAAATTTAGCTATTTGGTTGAAAATGTATTTATTTTGTTAAAAGTTCTTCTTTTTCGATAGAAAATGAATCTTCTTGACTGAAAATTTATCTTTTCAGTTGAAAATTAAACTATTTGTTTAAAAATTTATCTATTTCGTTAAAATTCAATTCTTTTTTTGAAAATTCTACAATTTTGTTGAAAAGTCATTCTTTTTGGTTGAAAAATGGTCTTTTTGGGATGAAAATTCATATTTTCTTGTTGAAAATTCAACTGTTTTGTAGAAAATTCGGCTCTGTAGCTTGAAAGTGCAACTGCTTGGTTGAAAATTAATCTGTTTTAGTTGAGGATACAACTGTTTTGTTGAAAACTCAACTACTTGGTTAAAAGTTGAAATATTTTGTTAATAATTCATTCTTTTTTTGGTTGAAAATTCACTTTTCCAGCTGAAAATTTTGACTATGCCATTTTCGGTTGAAAATTGATCGTTTTTAGTTGAAAAGTCAACTATCTGGTTAAAAATTCATGTATTTTGTTGAAAGTTCTTCTTTTTTGGTAGAAAATTAATCTTTTTCGTTGAAAATTCATCTATTTCATTGAAAATGCAACACATATTTTTACTTGAAATATTAGGAATTTATAGCTATTCGAATCGAATTTTATGATTCTTGAAAAATGAATCGAAACTTTGTAAAAAAGGGGAAAATTGGATCAAAATTCTTGATTTTAGGTGTTTTAGGGGTTTTTTCAAATTTAAGGGGGAAAAGGGGATTAGGTGAAAAAAGGGGATGGATTATGATCCCTGGAATATCCAGGTTTCTTTTCAATATTTTTCAATAGATATTTTAAAAAATAGTCTGCAAACTCACCCTCTTGATTTTGGCATCCTTATGTCATCCCTCCGCCACTTTTAAATAGTCCTGAAAAAAGAAGAAAATTGTCAATTAAAAAGTTTAGAAAATATATTTGATAGCTCGTATTTTCTTATTAAATTATTTTGGGCATTTATAGATGTATTCCAAATCTTTATTCACTTGGAAGACTCTGATAAGATAATACAATTTCTTTGAAGACCATAACGGATTTAGAAAATTTCAGGGGCTAACGATAACGCTTCTAGGTTGTACGATAACCTTGTACACACAATTGATAATTGTTATCACAATACAAGGTTTGAAAGATAATTTAATACACGTGCATTGTGCTTTATTAGCAACAAAATAATAATGTGAAAAAATACTTTGCTAATTTCAAATATATATTTTTTATTTTAAACAAGCCCACTTTCATAACTTCAAATTTGGAACGAGTTTTAAAGTTCGAAATCAGTCTGATTAAAACTATTTCAATATCCTTTTAATACAATCCTTATTTTTTTTATTTAATTTCGATTTTTTCAAAATATTATAAATCTAAGGGAAAATTGATAATTTTTAGATACAATCAAGCCTAAGTTTCGGAGAGAAAATAACTATAAAAACTATGATTAAAGTATATAAATTAATTAAAAATTGATTTAAAAATTCCAAATTGCAAATTGATTCGAGATTCTATTCCCAAATCTTGAAATTTATTTCCTATTCCCAATTTGAACGAATGTAAAGTCTTAATTGTTAAGACTTTCAAAGAATGCAAACTTGAACACTTTTATTTCAAAGACTTCTTATTTTAATAAGTTTCAAATTGAAAAATTTCAAATTGTTTTTAAATATGTTAGTACTTCAAAAAAAAGTACTTCCAGGAAGTCTAACTCTGGCAAATATTTCTCTCAATTTAAAATAAAAAATTGGGGTCTCGTATAGACCAGTTGGTGATTCTAAAATAGAGAGAAACAATTTTGCAAACGGAAATTGCAAAGTGAAAATCGATTGTTTATAAATAATGCAAGTGAATCACTTATCGAGTGCGGAAGAAATTCCTATGTTGGCATATAAAGCCGAGTGAACTTGCAAATTAATAGTCGTTATTTATGTCGAGTACTTTGATTGATACTGGTTTGCTCTTAAACAACGATAAAACAAATAATAAAAATTGGCCACAGAGTGCATCTTAAAGCCTATATTGCTGTATTATAATACTTGAGATTCACCCTAGAACTTTTCTGATTAGATTGGTGGCCATTAAAATTAATGACTTCAAATTGAATGAAACGATAATGCTACGATAATTACCGTTCAAACAATAAACATTCTTATCAAAGTTGCCTTTACTGACGCAAGAAACAAGTCAAATGATTTGAAATGTTTTAAACAATGTTAAATTCCAAACTGAATTTTTAAAAAATTATTCTTTCAACAAAATCATAGAGTTTCAATTCATTTTTCCATCCACTGCATAATCTTCGCCAATTTTTGGTTCAAACAAAAATTTATTTTTTAAATATTCAGAATTAAATACTTTTAGTTAGGAGTTAAAGAAAAAATATCAGTTTAAAATTTTCAGATATAATTTTTAGAATTGAGTATTTGAAACTAATAATTTTCAAAATTTTAAATTAATAGAATGATATAAGATTTAAAAAACACACAAATATGATCGCAAAATAATTTAAAATCCTAAAGGCACTTTGCTTTTTAAAAACAGCTTAATCAATGATCGATAATTATTATTGATAATTAATAATTATTATTAATTATTCTTGGAGAGATCTTGTTGATGCCTTGTTGATTACAAATAATGATTGAGACGATTTTAAATCTTAATTCAAATTGTCTTTTACTTGTTTTATTTCCACTTTTCATTGAAATCTGAAATCAGTGATTCATTTATTATTTCATTAATAGGAAATGACCGGGAAATAACAGTGAATTTATTTCTTGACCGGGAATTTTACCAATTTTTCGAACAAAAATCTATCTAATCACTTGAAATTTCCCAAATTTCATATCACACGATATAATGAAATTGAAAATAAGTTCGATTTCATTTTTTTTTCAACGTTACGTTCAATTGTTAACTTTATCAATTATGAAATCATTTAGTTTATGATGCGTAGTTCTAAAATCTTTCACTTTAAAAATTTTCTATTTTAGCTCTTCATTTTTAAGCGTACATTTTCAATCTTAAGAATTTTAAAATGTAGTTTTGAAGACTTAAACAATTAAAAAATGAAAGCGTTTGAATTTGAAAATTTTTGATAAAAAACTTTTTTCAAGTTGATCATCTGTAAATATAAATCAATTATCGATTTTACAAGACGATTCTGAATCTATTCGGAATTAAACCATTTACAGGTTTTGATGATAAAAACTAAACTGTTTCAATTCGAAAGCCTTAGTAGTTAAAAAAATGTTAACGTCCGATTAAAACTTTTTAAACTACTTTCATTTTCCAATTAAAAAAAAAAAAAACAATTTTGGAATCTTATAAAATCTCAGGAAATCTTTAAAATCTTTTTAAATCTTTGAAATCTTTGTGAAATATGTAAAAACTTCGCGAATTCTTTTGAAATTTTTTAAATGTTTCTAAAACCTATAAATTTTTGCGAAATCTTTGAAATATGAAATATTTTGGAATCTTCGAAATCTTTTGGAATCATTGATATCTTTTCGAAATATTTGAAAACTTTGTTTACTCTTTTCAAATCTATTGAAATCTTTCTGAAGTCCTTAAAATCTTTGCAAAATCTTTGAAATCTTCTCAAATATTTTGAAATTTTTGAAGTCTTTTGGAATTTTTAAAATCTAAGTTTTTAAATCGCTGGGAAATCTTTTGAAATTTTTTGCTATCTTTGAAATCTTCGAAGTCTTTGTGAAATTTTTGAAATATTTAAAACCTTTGCAAAATCTTTGAAATCTTCTGAAATCTTTGAAATTTAAAATTATTCAATGGAAAAGTGCTGAAAGCTTATTGAGCATTTGAATAAAAAATTTATAAATCAAAAATTGGTTTAGTTTCAATTTTAAAACTTTGAAATTCAGAAAAATTGCAGTTCACTTTTGATTATTTGAAATAAAAAAATTTTCAGCTTTAAGAATTCGAAGTTTTTTATTTCAATTATCGTGAAAAATTTGTGTGAACCGGGAATAAACCGGGAAATGATCGGGAATTTTTTTCCTCGATTAAAACGGCCACTTTTGGAATGGATTTTTTGATTATCAGACCTTTCCTCTAGAAAATTGTTTTCCATTTAAAAAACTGTCGAACGCAATTTTTTTTCTTGTTCGATTCTATTCTTCTACATTCTGAATTCTTCTTTTTTTCAGTTGAAAGCGGCATATAGAGCTTTGAACAGATTTTGTGAACTTCCTGACGAAACTCGTGACAAATATCAATGTCATCCAGAAAGTGTACATGGATACGCCAAACCCGGAGTCGAGAAGTAAGTAAAACTAATTAAAAAATTAATAAATCAAATTGAATAAAATTATTCTAAAAACTTGAAGTTTCTAAAAATAATTTTACTTGTAAATCAACTAGACAATTCTTATTACAGCCTACTTTTCCAGATTTCCCAAATCAATTTTCTTTTCATTTCAAGTAAACTTCAAATTTTTGTTAAGCCGCCCACATTTCGTAATGGTTTCAAAAAAATTATTTTGTTACAAAATCGATTAATATTAAAATTCAATGAATACCAGAGTAAATGAAATGAAACGATTTTTCAAAAGAAGAATATTTATGGAAATAGCATAGGAAATCGGATTTTATATTAATGGCCTTCAAGGTATATTATGGCCACGAAAGAACTGGTTTGAAAAAATATTTAAGTACGAGTATCCCTACTTTCAAGAATTACAGTATTATTAGCGATGTTATTGTTAAAATGAGAAAAGATTTTGTTTTATTAAAAAATTTGAAACTCACAAAAATTATTTATTTACAAAATTTTACTTTTGACTTAACTTTTTTTCTTATTACTTTTTACTATATTTAAGAAAATTATTGATCGAATCCATTTCAAATCAAGCAGGTTCTACACTTCCTGTCGCAGATTCTCTCAACGAGGAAATATGTTGTTTTTTAGAGGAAATTGGGCAACACGGGTTTGTTCGACATTAGAAAAAAAAATTCCATGAAGTTACCAGTATTTGAATTTTGACGTTTATTTTTCAAAAAATCACAAATTTTTCTTTGAAATTCTATAATTTTTGATCTAATTCAAATATTCCAATTTTACTTTTGGAACCTGGCGAGTTTTACCGTTCTCTTTCTAAATACGTCGGAAAATTTGAAAAATGTTCAAAAAGAAAAAAATGGTGACGATTTGTTAAAAGATATAAAAATTCGATTTCCACAAAAAAATCCACTCTTATATTTTTGACAATTTTTTGCTAAATTTGACCTTCTATAAGGAGGTCATCCTCATTCATCATCACATCATCATCACATCCATCCGAAAGAGGACGGTAAAACTTATTAGAATCCGAAAAAAAATTTCGAATACCATATCTAAATTATATCAAAAGGTATAGAATTTTAAAGAAAAAATGTGTGATGTTTTGAAAAATAGATGTCAAAATTCAAATAGTCGTAATTTCGTGGAAATTTTTTTTCTTACATCGGAAAAATACGTGTCACCTAATTTCCTCTAAAAAAACACATATTTCGTCGTTGAAAGATTCTGAGACTTGAAGTGTAGAACCTGCCTGATTTGAAGTTGATTCAATCTATACAATTTTAATTACTGTTAGCTTATTTTCTCTAGAAAAATATTCTGTACAACTTGACATAATCAATTTTTAAAACTAAATAAATTATTTTCAAATATAGTTATTTCTATACAAAATTTGTTATTTCAAAAATCTGAATGATTGAAAAATGGGATGAGATCAAGTATATACTTTTTTAATTTTGTGAGAAATAATAAGAAAAAAAGTTCAGTAAAAATAAAACTTCTTTTTTTAACGATATACCATCAATAATAATTACTTTAAAGTATAATTAAATATTTTTTCCCGAGACCTGTTCTTTCGTGTCGATAATATCTCAAGGCCATTTTAGATCTAAAAATTCTGAAATTGAATAAAATTTCTTTTCGGTGCCTCAGAAGGAAAATTTTTGAATAGAAAGTATGTGATTATATTTCCTTATGTACGAAGCAGTTAATTCAAATGAATTTTGACTGACTTTGGAGCATTTTTGTAGGAATGGTAATAATTTTTGAAAAATATAAAAATTACTGAGCCTTAAAAAAGTGCTGAAATTTTAAAAGTTGCATTTAAGACTAAGAAAGTATTAATTTTTTTTCATGTTTAATTTGAACTTGAAAAAAAATCTCTTTCCTCAATTGTAATTTAAAGGGAAGCTTCTTGGAGGAACGTATCAGTATTAAACCAGGGTGTCTATCAGACGGATGATTTTAAATTCCCGCTTTTCTCCCGGTCGATTGTTAATCTTTCCTGGTCAGTTCAAAAGAGTTCAAAAGATTTGAATGATTTCGAGAGATTTCTAAAAATTTTGAGAGATTTCAAAGATTTCTGACTTGAAACGGGAAATTTTGTGAAAGAATTATAATTCTGAATTTGAACAGGGATATTTTTAATTCCCCTCTACTGATTCAAAATTGAAATTATTTTCTAGAATTCCCGTTTCATGTAAAAAATTCTCTGTTCCAAGTCAAATAATAATTCTTTCTAAAAAATCCATGTCCTAAAGTCTAAATTATAATTCTTTGCGGAAATCCTCTGTTCCAAAGTGAAAATTATAATTTTTTACGGAATTTCCCTGTTCCAAGTCAAAATTATATTTATTTACAAAATTTTCTATTATGTGTAATTCAGAAATGTAGTAACTCCCTTTTAATAAAATTGAGTAGAGGAAAATTTCAAATTTTGGTAAATCTTGATTTGAAAAAAAAAAGAATTTTTAAATTCAAACAAATTCTGATTCGGAACAAAGAATTTTCAAAGTCTGACGAATTCTGACTTGGAACAGGGATTCTTTTCTAAATTCTCTTTTTATAAATCAGAATTAAAATTATTTTCCCGAATTCCTCGTTCCATCTCAAAACATTACCTGTTGAAAGACAGAATTGTAATTCATTTCCCAAATTTTCTGTTCCAGATCAGAATTATATTTATTTACAAAATTTTCTATTATAATTTAGAAATATAGTCAATCCCTTTTTCCAAAATTTGAAAGAAGGAAGATTCAAATTGTGACGATTTCTGACTCGGAACAGGGAGTTTTTTCAAAAATTCCCTTCTGTTAGATCAGAATTAAAATTCTTTTCCAAAATTCTCTTTCTATGTCAAATTATAATTCTTTACGGAAACTTCCTGTCCTAAAGTAAAACTTATAATTCTTAACAAAATTTCTGCCCTAAAGTCAACCTTAAATGAAAATTATAATTCTTCACTGAAATTCGCAGTTCTAACTTAGAATTATAACTGTTTTAGAAAATTCCCTGTCCCAAAGCCAAAATTATAATTCTTTCTGAAATTCCCTCTTCAAAAGTCAAAATTATATTTCTTTACTGAAATTCCCTGTCCAATACAGAATTATAATTCTTTTAGAAAATTCCCTGTCTCAAAGTCAAAATTATAATTCTTCACGTAAATTCCCTGTCCTAATCTCAGAATTATATTTTTTAACTAAAGTTCCATGTCACAACATAGAATTATAATTCTTTTGGGAAATTCCCTGTTTCAAGTGAGGGTAATTGTAATTCTTTAGGTAAAGTTTTTTATATTTCTTTTATTTATACCCTGTCTCAACTCAGAATTATAATTCTTTACTAAAATTCTCTGTTCCAAATTCAAAATTATAATTCTTTACGGGAATTCCCTGTCCCAATTGTCAAAACTATATTACTTTACTGACATTCCCTGTCCCAAACTCAAAATTATAATTGTTTACTAAAATTCTCTGTTCCAAAGTTAAAATTGTAAATCTTTACGGGAATTCCCTATCCTAAATTCAAAATTATATTTTTGAAACAACTGCATGCAAAGTTTGGCTTCTCGTGTCTGTGTAGCGTGCGCGAAGTTCCTGATTCTCACATGTTTTGGCAGAATTTATTCGCGCACATCTAACCGTGTGCGAATAAAATCGGCCTAGAATTATAATTCTTTTAGAAAATTCACTGCTTCAACTTAGAATTAGAGTAATAAAATTTACGAAACTACTCTTAATTTGCATATTAATACATTTTAAATAAAAATCCCGGTCACTGAATCAAATTCCCGGTCATTTCGTGGTTTTTTTTCCGGTGAACAAAATTACCGTTTATTTCCCAGTTTTCCCAATTTCCCGGTCGGGTAGACACCCTGTAAACGATTTTGTTCAAACTTTTTTTGTGGACCATTGACATATTTTATCGGCAGCTTGACGAATTAGAAAATCCCTACACGAAATTATAGGATTATAACAATTAAACAAATCAACAGACTTTCAAAATCCGGCGAAAAGGAGGTGCGACATTCGTTCTCCATCTATGGAGATAGTGGACCGCTTCCAGACCCAGATGTTCCAGGATTCAGCACCGCTGTGGAAGAGCTTTCCGGGGACTTCAAGCAGCTGACGACGATGCTTTTAACCGTACGTTTCTTGCTGGAATTCGAGGTACCTTAGCGTCCACGTGACCCCGAGGTACCTCAAGTCTCGCAATCGTAAACAGGGTCTAAGAAATCCTCGATATGCAGGCACTCGCTGTCGGGATGGAGCTGCCTTCTGACTTCCTTCTCTCGAAGCATTCGCGCCTCCTGGGTCCAGGAAACGGAACAGCACTCCGGCTGCTCTATTATCCACCCTTGGTTGCGCCGGAGTCTGATATGACCAGATGTGGAGCCCATTGTGATTATGGAACTTTCACTTTACTCGCCCAGGTAAGTCCAACAACTGATATATAGCCTGTATATCGGAAAAAGATTTATGGACCGACTCATTTCTTTTCATTCTGCGAGAAACGACTGCGTAGGTGTAGAGTACTTTGTGCACGTACCACATTACCTGGAACAGATCGTAAAGTTAACAGTAAAAATTAGGAGCTGTAACTTATCTGAAACTTAGAGGATAAATAAGATTTGTTGCTAAACCCGAAGGTTTTAATTTCCAAGACTTATATTTTTTACTCGTTTGACAATTTTGGTAAGAAAGCAAGTAATTTTTTTTTAAGTTTGCCTTTATTTCTCAACATAGTCTCCTTCGAGGGCTACACGCATACTCCAGCGACATTCCAATTTCTTCATCCCTTCAAAAAAGTAAAATTTCTCAAGGTTTGCAAAATACGCAATTTACGGCGTCGATTACTTGTTCATTGGACGAGAATCTCTTGCCGCCGAGCCAGGTCTTCAAGTTGGGAAACAGAAAGAAGTCGTACGGAGCCAAGTCTGGAGAATAGGGTGGATGAGGAATCAATTCGAAGCCCAGTTCGTGTATTTTTGACATTGCGATTGCGGAGGTGTGGGCCGGTGTGTTGTCGTCCGCCAATCATGGCCGTTTTTTTTGTAGCTCGGCTTTCAAACGGCCCAATAATAATGCATAGTACGTTCCTGTTATAGTTGTACCATTCTCCAAGTAATCAATGAGTATAATTCCTTGGGAATACCAAAATACTGTGGCCATCACCTTCCCAGCTGACAAAATAGTCTTTGCCTTCTTTAGCGCACTTTCACCAGGCATTGCCCGCTGCTTTGACTGCTGCTTTGTCTCGGGTGTATAGTGGTGGATCCAGGTTTCGTCCACAGTGACGAATTGACGCCAAAAGTCCTGCGGATTCCGATTAAACTTCGCCAAACACTGCGTTGAAACCTCTTTTCGGTTGCGCTTTTGATCGGGAGTCAACAATCGTGGCACCCATCGTGCACACACCATCTTAACCTCCAGTTTTTCATGCAAGATGTTAAGGCTCGTTCAGTGGAGATGCCTACAGCCTTAAAAATCTCACGCATCTTGATTAGGCGATATTCCATAACCGTATGATAAATGTTTTCCACCGTATCCGATGTGGCGACCTCAATTGGGCGTCCGGAGCGCGCTTCATTTTTAGTTGTGGTTCGGCCACGTTTAAAATCGTTTACCAAAAAATGAAGAGTTTTCAACAAAGGAGCAGACTCCACGTGAACTTCGTCTAACTCGGCTTTGATCTGTGCGACCGTCCAATTTTTCGAATAAAAATGTTTTATCACTGCACGGAACTCTTTTTTTCTTCTTTTTTTCGAAAACTACTGACGCAATCACTTCAAACGTATGCCAAACGCAAACTAAGCGTCGGTTTTCGCTGAAGCTTAGTATAGGTTAGTTTGAAGAGTGTTATTTCTTGGCCATATACTACAAAGTTTATTTTAGCGCCATCTAGCGGAAAATTTACCTTACTTATGAAACAAGCGTCGTAAGATTTGTTGCTAAATCCGAAGATTTTAACTTCTAAGACTTATATTTTTTTATTCAGAGAGCTTCTGATTTTTTTGAAATACCTAGCTCAGGGATCACAGTTATTCAGTAGTTCTATTTTAGGTAAAAACGGGATTTTTTTCCGAAAAAAGGCACAAAATATGAATAGCAATTCATGGTTCAAAATTTTTCCCCTTCCTGAGTTCTATAAAATTATACCCTTACTAGGTGTTTATTCTGTCTATTTTAACAAATTTTTCAAAACAAAAAAAAAATTAAAAATCGACTAAAATAGCATGTAGTTTAACGAATTTCAACATTTGATTTTTAAAAACGTTTGTTTTTAGTTCAGTAACATGTAAAGAACATGTTTCATGAGATTATTAAGGCTCCTGAGTTTCTCTTCCGTACGTGTTTGGGGGATGCCCCTCGCTTAATTTAAGCCAAGAAAGAAAAAATCGTACCACGCTTTTTTGAGAAAAACTATTTTTTCATTTTTAACGATTAAAAATCTAATTTTTCTCGAAAGGGGCGCAAAATATGAGTAGTAGTTCATAGTTTAAAGTTGTTCCCACTTCTTCAAATCTATAAAATTATACCCTTACCTGATGCTTAACTTGTGTACTTTAACAATTCTTTCCCAAAAAAGTAGAAAAAATCTATAAAAACCGATTAAAATAGCATTTAGTTTAACATTGTTACTGAAATAGGAAAGAAACCTTTTTAAAAATGAAATGTTGAAGTTCATTAAAGTAAATGCTATTTTTGTCGATTTTTATCGACTTTTTCCATTTTTTTTTTCAATTTGTTGAAATACACAAGATGAAAATCTGGTAAGGGCATAATTTCATAGATTTTAGGAAGTGGAACAATTTTGAACCATGAATTGATATTCTTATTTAGCGCCGTTTTCAACAAAAATGAGATTTTTAATCGCTAAAAATTATGTTTCTTCAAATTTAAAGATAAAACCCAATTTTTTTACTCTGAAGCTTAGGAACCTTAATAATCTCATGGAACTTGTTCTTCACATTGTTACTGAACTAAAAACAAACGTTTTTAAAAATAAAATGCTAAAGTTCGTTAAACTACATGCTCTCGGATTTTAAAAAAAATATGCCTGCAACACGTTTAGGACGAAAGTCAGTGGACTTACCCTTTAGCAAGTTTTCTAGTCTTTTTTATATTTTAAACATTTTTTTAGCTAGCTTTGAAAAATCTGTTGAACACTTCAGCACTTTTTACTGATGAAAATACATCAGAAAAAAGTGCGAAGAGATCCAGGATTGAAAAATAGAAAAACAACAGCATTGAAAAATGCTCATGTTTAAATTTGTAAAAATGTATTTTTCTAAGTATTTAAGCTAGAAAGAAATGTGAAAACACACAAAAATTACTATTTGAAAAACCTACTTTTTCTGTTTTTGTTTTCTTGGACTTTTACATTTTTTAAAATGTATTTTTATCAATTGAAAGCTTTCAGATGTTCAAGACATTTTTAAATCTTAGCCAAAAAAGATAGAAGCGTAAAAATCAAACTTTAAAAAATATGTTATTCACCAAAGTAACAATATTATGAAGATAACAATTTTTTCAAGTGCGCAGTTTGCTGACGTGTAAAACCAAGCGATACAACAATCAGCTGCAAATTAATTAAATTTGGTAAGAGGGTCCTAATACGCTACTTTTTTGTATACTATTTTTGATTTCCCCATTCTCCTCTTTTCCCCCTTTTCTCGTTTTCCACTTAAATGCAAACTGAATTAACAGAACTCAAAAGAAAATCCAATTATTTTTAGGTGAAATGTCTATAATTATATTTTTGGCTGAGGTCATCTGTTTTTATTAAAAATATTATTATTGGGTGAAAATTAACTTTTTCGTTGAAAATTCATATTTTCAGCTTGAAAGTTTAACTGTTTTGTAGAAAATTCGTCTTTTTGGCTTGAGAATTCAACAATTCAGTTGATATATTTTTTTTCTTTTGCCGACTGAAAAATCTTTCATGATTGAAAATTTATCTCTTATGGTAGAAATTTTATTTTTTTGGGTTAAAAATGCAACTTTTTGGTTAAAAATTAATCTTTTTTTGGTCGAGGATTCAACTGTTTTTTCAAAAATTTTCTTTTTGGTTAAAATATCAATTACATATTACATTTTTCATTGAGAATTCGTCTTTTTTTATTAAAAATCCATCTATTTAGTTTTAAATTCCACTGTTATGTTGATAATTGAATTCTTTTTTGGTTGAAATATCAACTATTACATTTTTCATTCAGAATTCGTCTTTTTTGGTTGAAAATTCAACTATTTTGGTAGAAAATTCTACTCTTTGGTTAAAATGAAATTTTTCTTTAAAAATTCATATTTTCGTGTAAAAAATTCAACTGTTTTGCAGAAAATTCGTCTTTATGTGTTCAAAATACAACTGCTTGGTTGAAAATTAATCAGTTTTGGTTGAGGATGCAACTGTTTTTTTTTTGTTTTTTTTTTTTGTTGAAAATTCATCTTTTTTGATTGAATTCAATTTTTTTTATTTAAAATAAAAATCTTTTTTTGTTGAAATGTCAGCTATTACATTTTTTATTAAAAATTCGTCTTTTCGGCTGAAAATTTAACAATTTGGTTAAAATTCTTTTTTCTTTCTTGACTAAAAAATCTTTCTTGGTTGAAAATGTAACGATTTTGTTGAAAATTTATATTTTTGATTGAAAATGCAACTGTTACGTTGAGAATTTATCTTTTTTGCTTGAAAATCCAACAACTCTGCTATAAAGGTATCATTTTTGGTTGAAAATTTGTCTTTTTGGGTTGAAAATTCATATTTTCGTGTAAAAAACTCAACTATTTAGTAGAAAATTCATGTTTGGGCTTGAAAATGCAACTGTTTCATTGAAAATTAATCTGTTTTGGTTGAGAATTCAAATATTTTGTTGAAAATTCAACTACTTGCTTGAAAATTGAGCTACTTTGTTAAACATTAATTTTTTTGTTGAAAATTCATTTTTTTAACTGAAAATTCTGAATTTTTCCTGTTTGGTTGAAAATTGATCTTTGTAATTGAACGTAAAATATCTGGTTAAAAATTCACGTACTTTGTTGAATGCTCTCCTTTTTTAGGAGAAAATTAATCTTTTTGGTTGAAAATTAATCTATTTCATTGAAAATGCAATATTTTTACTTGAAATATTATGAATTTATAAAAAAGATGTAAATTCAGTAAAAATTCTCGATTTGAGGTGTCTTAGGGAATTTTTCAAATTTAGGAGGAAAAGGGGGAAAAGGAGGGGATAAGGTAAAAAAGGGGACGGACTGTGATCCTTGCGAGCTATATTTACTCATTTGAAAAAAGAACTGGCGATTAATGTTTCTAAATAAAATTTTGTCTCAGTAACTAAATTTAAAAAATGCGATCTCTGTTAGTATTGAATAAGCCCAAAAGTCAAATTTTCAAAGTCAATTTGTCTTTCGAAAGATTGGAAGCTTGTCAAAAAGGTAGTAAATCTACACGAATCAAGCCTTCAACGAATCTAAATTAAAATCCCTCAATGTCCATCGACGTTACATTCAACAAAGTTTATTCGATGACTTCAGAAACGAGAAGGCAAGTCGTGGCAACGCAGACACCAGAGAATGGATAATGAATTAGTGGAAAGCATTAAATTATATTCCCTATTAATTGCAGCAGGCTTCGAAGTTCCATACATAATTTTTACTTTTTTGATACTTTTTTTAGACAAGGCCACTTTTTTGCTACTTTTTCAATGGAAAACTACGTTTTCGCTACTTTTTTTCAATAAAGTGATATAAAAAATTGATGGTACTAACGAATTTTAGCTTTTTAAAATAAAAAAAAATAAATAAATAAATGTATGCCTAAGGAAACAACTGTACCTAAAAAGAAAGAAATCAATCAGAGTAGAACAGTCGATGAATTTTTTTTTTTGAGCAGAATTGGGATTTTTTTTAGTCGCATAAATTCCCTACTGAGATTTCACTGGATGACTATTAATTTTCCTAAACATTTTTTGCCAACGGCTACCCATTATCGAAAAAAAGTCGGCTTTTCCCAATTTTTTTTATCGATTGAAATGTTTATTTATTAAATTCTCATGTAAAATTATGTGAACATAACATTTTCAACACTTGTTTTTAATACAAAAATCAACTGTTGCAGATTGTAGAAAATTGAAAATTGAATTACCTTCGATTTTCAACAATTGAAGATTCAGCTGTTTAAAGTTCAATTTTCAACAGTTGAAAATTTAAGAATACGAACTTTATATTAAAAACAAATGTTAAAAATGTTATATTTCCATAATTTGACATGAGAATTTAATAAATAAACATTTCAATCAATTTTTTTTTTTTTAAATGTTGATTTTTTTCAAAAACTGGTCGCTGTTTTTCTCCTTGAATCTTAACAATTATTTAAAAAATAATTTTTCTGGTTAAAGATTCATTTTTTTAGCTTACGTTCTTTTTTCTTTGAAAATTAATCTCTTTTGGTTAAAAATCTTATTATTTGGTTGAGAATTTAATTATTTTGTTAAAAAGTCAACCTTTTTAGTTGAAAATTCGTCTGTTTGGTTGAAAGTGTTTGCTGAAAAATCGTCTTTTTGGCTTGAAACAGCAACATTTTGGTTGAAATCGTTTTTGTTTCTTGACTGAAAAATATTTTGGTTAAAAAATCCAATAATATGTAGAGGTGGGACAATTTTGTATCCATTTCAATCGCGCTCAATTTCTCATTAACTTTAAATCACACTTCATTTTTAAATGATTATTGT
>JAUMHM010000087.1:7949171-7989574 GCA_032362435.1 Melikaiella ostensackeni | reverse complement strand
AGAAATAAAATTTTCTTCAAATTAGCAATTCTTAGAAATGTGTTATTGGTTCGGATTATCACCTTTTTCACTTGAAAAATTGAATAATCTGAACAGATTGGTTCTAAATCAACCGTTTAGAAAGTTATAGTTTGAAAAATGAATGTTTTTCCAACGTTCTTCTTTCTGCTGTTTTAAATAATATCAACATTTGGATTTTTCTAAAATACCGATTCCAGGGTGCTTACTTAAATCCTGGAAAAAAAATCCCTGACAATTCCATGTAATTTCCGGGTATTTCTAGATTTTTTCAGGTATAATTTTTCTTAATAAGAAGCCACTCAATTATTAAATACTGAATTTTTTAAAGCAATCGACCCTAAACGCTTTCAAATTCAAAGCATCACGTGACACTTGAATAACACAAATTGAGTAATTAACATAAAAGAATCGAGATATGTATACAATTTCGAGAGTTTAATACAAAAAAAAAAATAATTTTTCAGTCCTTGTAAATACATAAATGGATAAAATAATTAACTTTTTTGTTAAAATTCACATTATCGGGTTGAAAATTCCACCGCCTCATACAAAATTCGTATTTCTGTCTTGAAATTTCAACAGTGTGAGTGTTGAAAATTCATCTATTTGGTTAAAAATTGAAATCTTTTGTTGAACATTCGTCTTTTTGGTTTAAAAATTTTCTCCTTTGGTAAAAATTTCATCTTTTTTGATTGAAAATGCAACTGTTTCGTAGAAAATTAGTCTGTTTTGGCTGAGGATTCAACTATTTTGTTCAAAATTCTTCTTTTTTGGTTGAATGAAACTATTTTTTTTTTTAAATTAACTTTTTTCTTGAATATTCATATTTTCGTGTTGAAAATTCAACTGTTTTGTAGAACATTCGTCCTTTTGGCTTGAAAATTCAACAATTTGGTTGAAATATTTTTTCTTTCCTGACTGAAAAATCTTTCTTGGTCAAAAATTCGTCTTTATAGTTTGAAAATTCATCTTTTTTATTAGAAATTTAATCTTTTTTGGTTAAAAATGCAACCTTTTGGTAGAAAATTAACCTGTTTTTGGTTAAAGATTCAACTATTTTGGTAGACAATTTAACAATTTGCTTTCAAAATAACTTTTTTGTTGGAAATTCATATTTTCGGGTTGAAAATTAAATTTTTTTGTAGAAAATTCGTCCTTTTGGCTTGAAAATTCAACAATTTGGTTGAAATACTTTCTCTTTCTTGACTGAAAAATCTTTCTTGCTTAAAAATACAACTCTTGTTGAAAATTCGTCTTTTTAGTTTAAAAATTCCTCTCTTCTGGTAGAGATTTCATCTTTTTTGGTTGAAATATCAACTATTCCATTTTTTTTTGAAAAGCCAGCTACTTGAAAGTGAAACTAGTTTGTTAAAAATTCATTTTATTGGTATAAGATTCATTGTTGATTTGAGAATTCATATTTTTGGTAGAAAATTTAACTATTTTGTTGGAAATTCGTTCTTTTTGGTGGAAAATTAACTCTTTCGAAAGAAAATTTAAATACTCCATTTTTGGTTAAAATTTATTTTTTCTAGTTGAAAATTCAACTATTTGGTTGAAAATTGGTCTTTTTCGATACAAAATTAATTCTTTTGGTTAGAAATGCAACTGTTTGGTTAAAAATTAATCTGTTGTAGTTGAGGATTCAACTTTTTTGTTGAGAAATCGTCATTTTTGGTTGAATTAAACTATTTTTGATTGAAAATTAACTTTTTTCTTGAAGATTCATATTTTCGGGTAGAAAATTCAACTGTTTTGTAGAAAATTCGTCCTTTTGGCTTGAAAATTCAACAATTTGGTTGAAATACTTTCTCTTTCTTGATTGAAAAATCTTTCTTGGTTAAAAATTCAACTCTTGTTGAAAATTCGTCTTTTTGGTTTAAAAATTCCTCTCTTTTGGTAGAGATTTCATCTTTTTTGGTTGAAATATCAACTATTCCATTTTTTTTTTGGAAAGTCAGCTACTTGAAAGTGAAACTACTTTGTTAAAAATTCATTTTATTGGTATAAGATGCATTGTTCATTTGAGAATTCATATTTTTGGTAGAAAATTCAACTATTTGGTCGAAAATTGGTGTATTTTGTTGAAAATTCGTCTTTTTTATAACAAATTATTTTTTTTTGTTAGAAATGCAACTGTTTGGTTGAAAATTAATCTGCCTGAGTTGAGGAATTAACTATTTTGTTGAAAAATCGTCTTTTTTTGTTAAATTCGTGTTTTTGATTCAAAAATTATATCTTTTTCGGTTGAAATATCAACTATTACATTTTTCGTTGATAATTAATCTTTTTGATTGAAAATTAAACTACTTGGTTGAATGATGTGCTTGAAGTTCTGAACGTTTAAATGAACGAAATTTTTTATTAATGTTTTTGTAAACTAGAAATAGTGCTAAAACATCAATTTATTTATATTGCAAGTAACAGATTACAGAAGAAACTTTTAATGCATTATTTTAAATTGTAGCTGGGACAATATTTCTACTCGTATATAAAATAAAACTGAGAAAAAATATTTCGTTCATTTGAACGTTCAGTACTTCAGGTACATGGTTGAAAGTTGAACTACTTTGTTAATAATTCATACTTTGGTTGAAGATTAATCATTTAAGTTGAAAATTCATCTTTTTGTTTGCAAATTTAACTATTTTGTTGAAAATTTGTTGTTTTTGGTTGAAGTCACGTGCTTTTGGTTTAAAATCTCTTTTGGTTGAAATATCAAGTAATACATTTTTCATTAAAAAATTCCTGTTTTTTGGTTTAAGAAATTTAACATTTAAAAATTTAACATTTAAAATTTAACATATTAATATGTACTTTAAATAAAAGATATTTTCCTGAGAATAGTAAAAATGATAAAAAGAAGTTTGATTTAAATCAGTACGCATCCAGTACTATGAGTTACTTTTACAAAAAAAAATTCGATAAAACAGAGACTTTTCAAGCTTTACATTTTCATAAAAGGTTAACAAATAATAACGACCATTATAATTAACTTGTATTACTTTAAATCATATGGGAATGAAACAAAGATTTATATTTTAACCGTATTGATCTTGACGCTACACGGAAAAAAAATCCGTAAAATTTACCGAAAAATCCTTAACAGTTACAGATTTCCTACGTTGATACAGTGGCAGCATAGAATTTCAATAAGCGTTACTATAAAATTTCTGTAACCAATGTCTGTAAATGTAACAGGTTTTATTTGTAATGCTAACATAAAACGTCCGTAATCCTTACGGATAAATATTTGTAACGATTACAGGTGCCACGATTGCTGACTTCTGATCAAAAGTGCAACCGATAAGTAATTTCAGCGCAGTGTTTGGCTAAGTTTAATCGGAATCCGTAGGACTTTTTGTGTCAATTCGTAACTGTAGACGAAACCTGGATCCACCTCTATATACCCCAGATAAAGCAGCAGTCAAAGCAGCGGATACTACCTAGTAAAAGTGCGCCAAAGAAGGCGAAGACTGTTTTGTCGGCAGGGAAGGTGACGGCCACTGTATTTTTGGATTCCCAAGAAATGATCCTCATTGATTACTTGGAGAAGGGTAAAACTATAACAAGAACGTACTATGCATCATTATTAGACCGTTTGAAAGTCGACCTACAGAAAAAAGCGTCCACAATTGGCGCAAAAAGAAGTGCTGTTTTATCACGACAACGCACCGGCTCACACCTCCGCAATCGCAATAGCAAAAATACACGAAATGGGCTTCGAAATGATTCCTCAACCACCCTATTCTCCAGACTTGACTCCGTACGACTTTTTTTTGCTCCCCAAACTTGAAGACCTGGCTCGGTGGGTAGAGATTTTCGTCCAATGAAGAAGTAATTGATGCCGTAAGTGTAAGTAAGAATAAGTAAGTAAGTGTAAGTAAAATTTACTTGAAAATTCTCTGATTGCTACCTTTTTTATTGTAACAAATACGTAAATCCTTAGCAAAGAAACTCCAGTAAATTTAAAGGATACACTTTTCTCCGCGTAACGTTTGTGTCAAGTTCATTTCCTGAGGAAATGAAATTTTTATTCAAATTTCTCAAGACACGCAAGTGCTACACATTTCGGAAGTCTGTCTGACACGTTTTCGTACTGCTGACGTCGAACCGGACGCGACAGCTAAAAAATGCATAGCACACGCAACCTACAGTCTTTACGAATGGGAGAGTTTGTGTGGCAAAGATAAACATAGCCGAAACGCTCGACTACACTCATGTGCGTGAAGAAGAGACCAAATTTATATATGCAGCAAAAGAGTAGAATTTAACATTTTCAATGTGCAATCAATAATAATGCTGGCAAGTATTAAAAACCTAAAAAAATTGGATTTGTTGAAGAATATGGACACAAAAATACACGCACACTGCTGGTCTAAATACTATCTAAAAGCTGTATATCTTCTAACATAATAAATGATATCACGTCAACACAATTTTTAACACAATGATAAAAATAGATTCAATTGATTTTTCTCCGTTTAACAAATTGTAAACTATTTTAATTTATAAAGGTTTCATAATAAAAGACACCAGATCGTAAACAAGACTAAGGTCAAATGCATAAAAGAAATATATTGCAATGTCCTTCCACTTAAGTCAGTTTGTCTTCTAACATAAGACAAATCACTAGAAATGGCTTCATCAATGAAATCAGAACCAAAATAGTTTACAAAATGCATCCATATTCAGCACTATGAATAAAAGCTGAATCTTGAAAAAACGCATTGAGAAGAAACTTCTATAGATGCAACTCAATAAAATCAATAAGGGGTGGTTCAAAAACTACATCACACTGGGGGGGGGGGGGAGGTTTTGTGTTTCGTTACGGCTTGTTATATGGGGGAAGGGAGTATTTTTGACCCTATTACGTAATATTTTTAGTTGCATGTATTTCTAAAAAAGCAAAAAACGAGAAAAATGTTGATATCGCATGTGCGCAGAAGTAAACGATTTTCGTCCATTACTTAAAATCCATCGGAAAATTTGAAACAAGGTCAAATTTAATGAAGTGGCGACGATTTGATTGAAAAATGAAAAGTCGACTTTCACAAAAAACCCACACTTTTATTCTTTGCCAATTTTTTGTTGAATTTGGCCTTCTGTGAGGAAAACATTCTTTGAGTTTCAGGCGGGCTAAACCATTTTTGTGGCCACGAGAATTCTTCTGCCCTGAAAATATAATTTTGGAATTCTTCTCGTAAACGATACAAGACATCACAAAAGAGCAGGAGGCTTTGTGGAACTTTTTATAATGAGCCAATTTTCTTCTTAGCATTTGGTCAAGTCTGTCGCTGTTTGTAAGAAAAATTTGAAAATTTAATTTTTCGAAAAAAATGCTCGTGGCCACAAAAACGATGAAGCCCACATAAAACTCAAAAGATGTCTTCCTTATAGAAGGCCAAATTCAGCAAAAAATAAAATTATGGGTTTTTTGTGAAAATCAACTTTTTATATTTTCAAATAAATCGTCGCCATTTTCTTAATTTGAAACTACCTTTTCCGACGGATTTCGAAAGAGGACGGTAAAACTCACCAGGATCCGGGAAAAAATTGGAATATCTGAATCAGATCGAAAATTATAAAATTTTTAATAAAAAATTGTATTTTTTTTTAAATAGACGTAAAAATCTAAATACTCGTAACTTCGTAGACAAATTTTCATTCTTAAGTCAGAAAAATACGTGTCGCCTAATTTTCTCCAAAAAGCAACATATTTCGTCGCTGAGACATTCTAGACTTGAAGTGTAGAACCTGCATGATTTGAAATGGATTCGATCCAAAGATATAATTTATTGTCTCCAGTGTTTAGTTATGCTCAATTTATTAAAAACTATCTAATGATTCTTAATTGTATTGAAAAAAAAGTTTAAGTAGGTGAATTTTAATTAGTACCTATATTAAATAATGTCAATATTTTTTAGACTAAAAAAAATATTTTTAAAACATTTCGTGTTACATAAAAATATTGTTTTATTTATTTCTAGACAACACATCATGTTTAAAAACCTTTTACTTATTTAGAAAATGTGTATTATGTTTTCAAATATAATACAATGTACGTTACGTAACGGCGTGGTGGTGGAGGGGGGTTCGAAGGAAATGTAACGGTCGGTTAAATGGGGGAGGGAGGATTAAAAAAGGTCGAAAATGACGTTACGTAATATGTGAACGCTCCCATACCTGAAAGTGATAATCCATTCAATAATCATTTGCTTATAAATTTTATATTGGTAGTAAAAGTTATAGTTTTTCAAGTTGCTTTTTCTTAGCGTATATGAAAATTTTTTAATTTCTTAGTTTCCGTATCTTTACTATATTAATTTCAAAGATTTTGCTATGGTTTTTATATTAGGGATCCTTCCTGGATAAATAATTCCTTAAAAGCGTTATTGAGTCAGGTTGGTTGAAAACGGTTTTTTGGATTGTAACAGGAGTCTGAGGGGATAGAAAAGGGGATTTTAGATTTTCAAAGCAGTCTGTGGGAATAAGAAAGGGGATTTTTGATTGTAAAAGGAGTCTGAGGGGGTGTAAAAGGGGATTTTGGCTTGCAAAGGTAGTTTTATCACACAGGCCTGTTAAATACATCAGTCGATTTGTCTTATCATAACGAAGAAATTTAGTAATTACAATATTGGCATGTTCCCAAAATTAAAAAAGTTTTTCTATTACAAAACTTAGAAAAATTTACAATTCTGTTCATAGTGTGCTTCCAAATACATGGAGAAAGCTATAAACATTCTATTGCATTATATCGTCACGATTACTAAGACGTTTACCTTAGTGAAAATTGTTTAGAATTCAATAATTATTGAAAAGCTCTTTACATTGCCTGGTGGAAATAATTTCTATGACTTTGTAGAAAAACTTTAATGAATTTCTATGATAATATCTAAGAATTTATACCAAAATATCAATGAATTTTTAATGCATTTTAGACGCGGACTAGTTTTTTCGTAGAAAGGGGTAAGAAAAAATCTTAGATTTTCGTACTTTTGCGTAGAATGTCATACACTTTAAGGAAATAATTTTTCGTAGGAAGGATTTCAGTGTAATTTTTTGTAATGTCTTATTTTTATTTAATTCCTACATTACATCAACAGTTTTTTAAATCCCGAAACGATCTGTTTTTAAATTTGCATTGTCTAAAAGGTAACGTTTTCATATAAAATTGTATAAAATTATTGATTTGGGGTTATACATTTTTTTCATAGAATTATGTAATTTCATATTCATTAACATTTGTAAAAAATGCATAATTTTTTACAAAAACCTATTAACAATTATGAATTTACAAACAATTTATGAATTAACAAAACTAAACCTTCATTTTGAAGTCGTAGATTTTTCTATTTTTTTTTATTTTAAAAGAAAAACTTTGAAAAACTACGAATATAGCTTTTGCAAATTTTCGTTATTTTTCGTAGAAATGCGTAATTTCTTGCAAAAAACTATTAAAAATTATGAAAAAGAAAACCTTAATTTTGGAGTCGTGAATTTTTCTATTTGCTTGTAGAGAATTGTATTTATTCATAATAATGGGTAAAAATTTATAATAAAAAAAGTGTATGAAAAACTACAACTAGTTTCTAAATAAAATTTTCTGTGAAAAAAGGAACGCAAATCATACATTTTTGTTGTAGATTTTCCTATTTTTTCATATAAAATTGTAGCTATTCATAATTGTGTGTAGAAATTTGCAATCTTCTAAGAACAAAATATGAAAAACCTAAACTAGTTTTTTCAGGCGTACATTTTCGTAAAATTTCATACAAAGTTGAAATTATTCGTAAATATTTGTAGACATTCGTAATTTTCTACGAAAAACTATAAAAACGACGTTTTCATAGAACGTTGTGGCGTGTTGTAAAAACTTTTTCCACCAGGGTTTGCATTGATTAATAATAGTATAAGAATTTAATGGTAAATTAGTTTGCGACCAGTTGAATGTGTTGAAATTGAATAGAATTGACTGGATTTTAAAGAAATCATCAGGATTTTTTTTCAAAAGTAGAGCGGAAAGTCAAAAGTAGACTTTAAAAACTTGAAAAACCTGGAAAAGTCCTGGAATTTTGAAACAGGGCCTATGTAACAAACCTGTTTAGGTTATTCTTTCTGTTTAGGAATTTATAAAATGGTTTTTTTCAGGGAAGTGCTAAAGGCTTATAATATTCCAATGGATATAATCACGCTAGCTATAGGATTATGGAACTTTGGTGTAGTCGGAATGATATGTATTCATTGGCAAGGGCCTTTGCAATTACAACAGGCGTACCTCATTTTCATAGCTGCGCTCATGGCTCTTGTTTTCATCAAATATTTGCCGGAATGGACTGCTTGGGTCGTCCTTGCAGTTATTAGCATTTGGGGTAAGTTTTATTATCAGAAATTTAAAAATCGACAATAAAATCGAAGTGTCCAAACTTGGAAACGTTAAAATTTATTCTATATTTCCACCTAAAATGTTTTGTAAAATAAATTTGCAGATTTGATTGCTGTCTTGACGCCAAAAGGACCGCTGAGAATGTTGGTTGAAACAGCACAGGAACGAAACGAGCCAATTTTCCCCGCCTTGATCTATTCTTCAACAGTTTTGTATTCTTTCACGGTGACTTTAGCTGGATATGCAGAAACTGCTATGATGGCTGAAGGAGAAACAGGAGGAGGCGATGGTGTTTCTTTTCCTACCCGAGAACAAGTTCAACAAAATAATCCCGAGAGTGTTGATACTGAAGATGGTGGTTTCACGAGAGAATGGGTCGAAACGCATGGTAATGTATTCTTATTTTTCTTATTTTATGTACTTCTATGAATCTAAATAGAATTTTAATTTTTGCAATTTTTCTTAGCCAATCGTGTAGTTAGAAGAGCGCAAGAAGTGAGGCAGAATGAAACAGCAGGTCCAGTTAATCCTGGAGAACTTAATGCTGCCTTACAAGCAGCTCAGAGACAACGACTGATTCCCAATGAAGAAAGGGGCGTAAAATTGGGTCTAGGAGACTTTATTTTCTACAGTGTTTTAGTTGGTAAAGCATCCAGTTATGGAGACTGGAATACAACTTTGGCTTGTTTCGTCGCCATTCTCATCGTAAGTACCTTTTTATTTTTTTGGTCCAGTCATTTAGACACGTCTAAATCCTTAGAAAAGACCTCGAATTTATCAAAAACGAATTGCAGGGATTGTGCTTGACGCTTCTACTTTTGGCAATTTTCAAGAAAGCTCTACCAGCCTTACCGATTTCCATTACATTTGGCTTGATGTTCTACTTCGTCACACGAGTTATAGTCGCTCCTTACGTGGATAGTTTAGCCGTTGAACAAGTGTTCATTTAGTTCTTATAATTTTTCACCTACCTTAATCGACGTATTCTGTCCTGGATATAAGTCTGCATAATTATTTAACGATCCGCTTTGTAATTTGTATAAAGACGGATGTCAATCGACGAAGGAAATAATTATATATGTATATGTGAATGAAATTTTTAATCATGAAAGGAAAACCAATTTATCTTAATACATTTTTTAAACAACATAGCTTCTTGTTTTCATTCGACTTCGTTTTTATTTTCAGAATTATACTATATAGTTGGCAAACTTAATTTATTTTTAAGCTAAAACAATTTTATTTCACACATGTACAATTTTGTCTGGCTTGTAATTTGTGAATATTTTTAAGAAAACAATGTTTTCAATTCTATTTTAGACCTTTAATTTATACAAACGTGAATCCAAACACTATATTCTGTCAAAGAAAGTCTCAAGATGTTATTAAAAACAAACAGGATTTACGTGGAATATACAGTGGAAAGGAAAAACAACCGAAAAGCTCTTTTGTACAAAATTGCTCCTGAAAATTCACAAACATAACGATGTATAAAAAGGCATGCATTCTGTCAATAATTACACTTATATTCTTATAATACTTAATGGGCGCAAACAATAAATTATACACGTTTTACAATCGTATTGTATTTCAGAAACTGTTTTTTTTTATCACAATACACTATTTCGCTGAGATTTCTCAGATTCAGTTAGGACATCGAAATCTCTTTGTTAACATAACAATATATATACAATATGTGAAACGCAAATAAAATTGCAACAATATTTTTTTTAGCGCAGCTTAGCTTTCAACATCCTAATTTCAGAAAACAGTGTCGCAAGTCAGAGAATGTTTTCAAATTAAACACTTTGTAACGCAAAGTTGGAATAATAAACGCATTCTCTGATTTCTGATTTGTTTCCTGAACTTTAAATAACAATATGAACGGAGTCTAAATATTTTTCGCTCGCTTAAATAATTTTCAAATCCAGTCGTTTCTCGGTCATGTGTAGAAAAATTCTTTACGACGGAAAAAACAAATTCAAGTCTTAACTTTTAATTATTGTAATTTAACACACTATAGAGCAATTCTTAAAATTACGAGTTTCTAAGTCCATGGTCAAACGAGGTCATTCGTGTGCCAGCTTATGAAATACTGATTATTGATGAAAAGATGTGTTTTACAAAATATTATTATGCTCCTTTCGGAAGAAGTTTCAGATTTCACAATATTAATTCTTCAAGAAATCTTAAAAGCGATTTTTTCAGACAGAATTAATTTTTTAAAATAGGGATAATTAAAAAAAAGCTTCCAATACTATTTTTCCTCCATGAGATAAAATTTCTTATATTTAGAGATTCATTCTTTATCACAATTTCTCATCCTTCCATTCCCTTCTTTTCTCTTCTTAATTCCTTTCCGTATTAAATGTTCTAAATAAATTAAAATATTCCAGTTTCATTTCAAAAATAGGAACAATACATTTTAAGAAAAAGAGGTATGAGAAATTTCTAATCACAATACATCATAATATATACATATAAAATTAAAATGTGTCTTTAGCGTCCGCTGGTTTTAAAAAGATATGTAGTTTCTGATCGCTTAATACCTAGAGTAGTTTATGGAAATAAATAATATTAATTAAGCAAATAAGTTATTCTGGCAATGAACTAAAGGTGTACCTAAGTCGTCAGGTTGAATTTACAAACAAGATGAGTCGATATGTAAACCTTAGCTCGTACCAAATTTACTGCTTTCGAAAGTTCCTTTTCTGAAGAAGGAACTAAATTCCAGTAAAGATTGTTTGTCGATATTGCTCAAGTTGCCACTAAATTTGTATAGGGGTTCGCAATCTGGCAACTCTGAGCAAACTTGAATGAGACGTCGAAGATATTCTTCTAGTCGCTTCCGACGTTGGCGAGCGATAACTTCGTACCTCGCAAACATTTGTCGTGGTGGAAAACGAATGTCTGCTACCTGTAAAAATATTGTTAAAATTTCCATTTTTCGCTTGGTTTGCACACAGTGCGGCTGAACCAAGTTTAAATGAAGGTTCCGGGTAAATAAAATTCTTTGATTGTTTATGGTAACATGGCATCCCACGAACATTTTAAGATAAAAATGAAAATAATTGGTCCGGCGCTTTTTGAAAAAAGTCGATTTTTGTATTTAATTATGAAGAAACAAAAACACTTTCATAAGATTATATGGTAAATATTGTTAAAAATTTTATCAAACAGATTTTTTATTGAATGTGGTTGCATGTCACACTACGCACATTTTAAGATGAAAATGAAAATAATCGGAGAGGTGTTTAAAAAAAATAGATTTTTGCATTTAATTAATAAGAAATTAAGAAATTTTCATAATATTGTAAATATTGGTTAACATCTTTATCACTAGGTTTTTTTATTGAATGGTTGTCTGTCATCCACGAACATTTTAAGATGAAAATGAAAATAATTGGTGGACGCTTTCTAAAAAAAGTAGATTTCTGTATTGAATTACTAACAAGTGAAAAAATTTTCATAAGATTATATGGTAAATATTGGTTAACATCTTTATTAATAGATTTTTTTACTGAATGGTTGTCTGTTACCCACGAACATTTTAGGATGAAAATGAAAATAACTGGTCGGGCGCTTTTTGAAAAAAATGGATTTTTGTATTTAATTACCAAAAAATGAAGAAATTTTCATAAAATTGCATGGTAAATATTAATTAATATTTTTTTTAATAGATTTTTTTATTGAATGTGGTTGCCTGTCACCCCACGAACATTTTGAGATAAAAATTAAAAAAATTATCATATAATCTCATGAAAAATTCATTATTTCTTAGCAATTAAATACAAAAATCGAGTTTTTTTTCAAAAAACACCCCTCCGATTATTTTAATTTTCATCTTAAAATGTTCATGGGGTGACAGACAACCACAATCAATAAAAAAATGTTGACCAATATTTACCAAATAATCTTATGAAAATTTCTCAATTTCTTAGTAATTAAATACAAAAATAGAAAATTAAAAATTGTCCAACTATTAAGGCTTTGAATTTGAAATAACTCTATTCGAAATTGTTCATTTCAAACGCTATTAATCTAAAATGTTAAAAACGCTTTGAGTCGGCACTTGCACAATTTTTAACTTAATTTTAAGCTTGAATTTTAAAACTTTAATTTCTAAGCTTATATTTACTATTTACCACGGAAAATTTAGAATATTGAATTCTTTAGTTACGGATGCTCGAATTAAATTTTTGAATGCTTCTTATTTGAAATATGCAATTTTAAATGCTTTATTATTCAACTTTCCAGTGAATTTGGAGTCTTTCAATTTTAAATTGTACACTATTGAAAATTTGAACTTGAAGAATTAATTTCGTAATTTTTCAATTTCAAACGCTATTAATATAAAATTATATCTAATTTATAAGGTTTGAATCACAAATTACTCAATTTTTTATGTGCCTATTACATATGTAGTTTAAAACGATTTACACGAATTGAAAATCATACAATTTTCAACGTTTTAATTTAAAATTGGCCAGTTTCAAACATTTTAAGTTTCAAATTATTTAATGTTGAACACTTTCAACTTCAAATTGTGCAACTTTGAATTATTCAATCTGACGTTATATTCAATCATAAACGCTTTCACTTAATATGGTTTAAAATTTTTAATAATTGTTCTTTTTTAAATAAAAAATATTAAATTGTTTAAATATATTTTTCTAAGTATGTAAGCTAGAAAGAAATAATTTGAAAAACACAAAAATGACTATTTTTTTAAAAAACATACTTTTTCTGTTTTTGTTTCTTTGCACTTAAAAATTTTTTTTTGATGTTTTTTTATCAGTTGAAAGCTTTCAGATATTCAAAACATTTTCAAATCTTAGCTAAAAAAAATATTACATTGTAAAAAAAATAAATAACAAATTATTATGCACGAAAGTAACAATATTATGAAGATAACATATTTTGTAGAATATTTGTCTTAGTTTTGGCTTGAAATTTTAATAGTTTAGTAGAAAATTCAACTGTTTGGTTGAAAGTTTAAGTGTTTAGTTGAAAATTAACTTTCTTGTTGAAAATTCATACTTGCAGGTTAAAGATTCAACTGTTTCGTAGAATGTTAATTATTTTTGCTTAAACTTTTAATAGTTTAGTAGGAAATTCAACTACTTGGTTGAAAATTGAAGTGATTGGTTGAAAATTAAATTTTTTGTTGAAAAATCATATTTGCGGGTTGAAAATTCAACTGTTTTGTAGAATATTCGTCTCTTTGGCTTAAAATTTTACTCGTAACAGTTTAATAGAAAATTTAACTATTTGGTTGGATATTTAAGTGTTTGGTTGAAAATTAACTTTTTTGTTGAAAATTCATATTTGCGGATTCAAAATTCAACTATTTTGTTGAAAATTCGTCTTTTTGGCTTGAAAACTCAAAAAGTTGGTTGAAAATTCAACTCTTCTGTTGGAAATTCAACTATTTTGGTAGAAAATTCAACTATTTGGTTAAAAATGATCTTTTTTGTTAAAAATTCAACTGTTCAGTAGAGAATTTGTCTTTTTGTGTTCAAAACTCAACAATTTGGTTGAAATTTTTTTATTCTTGACTAAGAAATCACTCTTGGTTGAAGATTCAATTCTTTTGTTGAAAATTCATGTGTTTTAGTTTAAAAAATCATCTTTTTTGGTTAAAAATGATACTGTTTGGTTAAGAATTTATCTTTCTTGAATGCAAATATTTTCGTGTTCAAAAATGAACTGTTTTGTAGAAAATTCGTCTTTATGGCTTGAAAATGCAACTGCTTGGTTAAAAGTTAATCTGTTTAGCTTGATTATTCAACTTTTTTGTTGAAAATTAACTAACTAGGTTGAAAGTTGAACCCCTTTATCCAAAATTCATTTTTTTGTTGTTGTATTTATCTCTTTCGATGAAAATTTAATATTTTGTTGAAAAATCTTTTTTTTTATTGAAAATTGATTTTTTAACTGCAAATTTTGACTATTCCATTTTCGGTAGAAAACTGATCGATTTTAGTTGAAAATTCAACTATTTGGTTGAAATTTGACGTATTTTGTCGAAAGTTCTTCTTTTTCGGTAGAAAATTAATCTTCTTGGTTGAAAATTCATCTTTTTGGTTAAAAATTCATCTTTTTGGTGGAAAAAGGAATATTTTCATTTAAAATATTAGTAATTTACAGCGTTTCAAGTTGAACTTATTATAGTGCCCACATCAATTTTATTTAAAAATAGTTTATTTTGTCGCCTTCTTGTAAGTGGGGGGAATTCTTTCAAAGTGTCTTGTTTTCTAAAGTCTGCAATTTCTGTTCACGATTCTTGAAAAATGAATGAAAACTTTGTAAAAAAGGGGGCGGATTGTGATCCCGGAAATTCAAAGATGTTCCAAATTTCATACTCAAGCTTTCAAAGTTGAGCTATCGAAGTTTTGAAGAAATTGAACAATTTTCCAATTTTTTAATTTCAAGTTGGAATTCTGGCAGCAATTTTAAATAATTTATTAAACAATTGAAACTAGGCTTTCATTAAATTGTTCTCTTATGTAACCAAAAATTGTTTGAAAAAAAAAGTTTTCTAAAAATTATTTTTGAGAATCAGTTGAATAATTTATAGTGTCTGTGTGATCAAATCTTGACTTTAACAGTAATAATTAAGATTAACTGAGAAACGAGATATAATTTCAAAACACAAAATGGAAATTATATACCTAAAAAAGCAAGGCAATATAGCGCTGCAGAAAAAACAATTGTTCTAGAAACAATAAAAGCTGAAAGCTGAAATGACAATAGCATACAAAGTCTAATTTAGACCATGTTAATTTAAAATTATTCGAATAAACAAGTATCAAAATTTTAAAAAGCTCGAAATTTGAAGCCTGTAATTGTCTTTCTGTTTTAAAAATATGTTACGTCCTGCGACTATTATACTAATAATTATTATTTATAACAATTGTATTATGAGTATAGAAGATTTATACCCAATAATAAATTGATAAGCTAAATGATCATATTTAAACATCATAAAGACCTCTATGAGGTCCAATACCCAATCATTATTGTCAAGGCCCCATAATGGATAAATATAATATCGTCAATTCCAGCTGTAAATGGCAGATTTAAAGATCCTACGCAGTGGTCTAAAATGGGCAGTGCGCATCAATTTTCGCAAAACACGGAAAATCGTATTTCTATAACACGAAAACGACAAATATCGGTGACCCATCAACTTCCAATATTCTATATTAAGAGAAGTTCCCCCATAAGAAACTGATGCTTAGTTTCCCCTAATGAACACCTGCAGATTTCACATTTCTCTAAACATATACTATACGTAGCCATATTCAATCTTTCCAAACTTTGACACATACATATTACCACCACATCTAAAAACTTCTCACCCGCTTGGCATCTTGATAGGGATTTAGAACGCATAGTAGTTTTTGCGTGAGGATCTATAGGATTGATTTTCAATATTTTATTTTTAGGAAAGTCCTCCCATGACAAGTGGACGATTAGTTTCCTCTAATGAGCACATGCACATTTTGCGCTTCTGTAAACACACACACATCTACGATTTCCAATACTTATGGGATATGTTGACTTATACAAATTACCATCGCATCTAAGAACTTCACAACACCCCCTTGGCACTTTGAGAAGGGATAACATGCTTTTCGGCAACAGCGTCATCTTCCTAATATGGACATATCTACGATCTTTGATACTGATTGGCTATTCCGATTCACACAGATTTACCTGTGCCACTAAAACTACAAGCCCCCTTGGCATCTTGGAAGAGAGATAGTATATTTTAACCACTGCACCATTCTCCAAATAAGGACATATTTAAAATCCTCAATGTCAATTGGATATTTAGATTTTTACCACTTTTCCACACGAGCAATCCTAAACGCTGATTGGGACCCCTACTTTTAATACCACTCAACCCCATACTGCGGATTTTGAAGCAGCAGTCAGACAACACCATCGCCAGTCAGCATCTTCTTCTCTTCGACTACTCCGACCCTGACTCGCCGAAAGTGCCCATTTGAAAACAGTTTAAAGTCAGTCCCTTGTCTGCGGTCTACTACCAAGTAATCGATCACCAAACCCTCTGACCTTTACTTCCGGACCAAATCGTCGGAACGTCAACGCACTGGGATCACACATTCCCCAGTATTTTTGGAACATTGTCATCTGCACGCCAAACCCACATCAAATATCAAAGAGGACCTGTTACAATGGAAGGATGAAAGTGTCCTGAACCAATGACCTACTCATCATAGGTTACTGACCTACTCCTGTAACTTATCTGCTGCCAGCCCCACCCAGGGTCTGAATTCTGAAACCCGAGACAAATCCCACAGCATTTCAAACAAGAGGATGGAAACTTCTGAAATCTTTAAAAATCCGTAAGTACCTGTCAATTTGACAATTCCCTTTCAATATCCTCTCTTTTATAAACTTGGGTCGCTTATTAGTCTTCCTTTTTGATGTAGACTAAACAAAATCAAGGAGACTTAATTCGAAGTTGGCCAAAAAAAGTATCCAGGAGAGCTTTACGATTCTACAACTGATCCATTTAACTTGAACTCTTTAAAATATTCATTCTTGATATTTATTCCCTCATGTATTTTATATTTTAATTAATAAATATCAATTTAACTTTTGAAATTCTTGCATTGTCAATTTATTCATGATAATTTAGTAGTTATCCACATCCCAGTTTTCTAGTTTTTTGAAATTACATTCTAAAATGAGGAGTCATCGTGAAATAAATAAATTATTGGGTAAGTTATATCTCTCGGCACGTAAAAAATATGTAGAATAAAGAAATTGAAATTTAAATCCACTTTTTTTTAAACAAATGTTTAATCCTGAAGCGATAAAATTGAAAATAATAAAAATACCTTGCTTCCGTATTTTTGTCGCATTGTTGTATAAAGTTCCCTGAACCTTCTGTAGCGTCTGAGGAGTGTCCAGCTATCATCTTGTGCAACAACTCGAACCTCATATTCATAGTGACTCGAGGTTCCTGCCCCACGCACAACATACGAGGGAACACTAATAATCCTATTGATAACATTTTCACCATCGCCCTCATTTGTAATTAACGAAGGAAGGGACCTAGTTATCGTTAAGGCATAAGGACTACTTAACCGGTCTCCTCTATTTAGGCTCTGCAACAAAACAAAAAATCTTCATTTAGGTATCATTCATTTTAAAATCATTAATTTAAACCTTAATAATTCATACTTAATTTTCTTATCTATCCACATTAAGTATTTACCGTCAAATAAACAGAAGAATAACCACGACTTGGAGGAACCTTTGCTGCCATCAACCTCGAAGTATCATCTTCCTCAGCGACAGATCGTCTTCCTTTAAACATATTCGAATCCATTGTCGTCGAAGCATTCGACATATTCGCGTGAGAATTGATACTCTTCCCATCAAAGTTGCAAAATTCGCTACCAGCCTTCATCTCTTCAATATAATCCTCTTCCAAAATCTTATCCTTTGACCCTCGAATTCTTCTTCTCTGTTCCAGTAACGAAATTTCCAACTCGATTTGCTGTCTTCGAAAATCCTGAAGAATATCAATCTGGCGATTCAATTCCTCATTAGAAGGTGAACCCGATTCCATACATTTCATAACCAGCAACCTCTGACGAACTATTCTTTGGTTTATTGTTTTCATATCTTCATTTTCATCAAGAAGCGAATCATCAGCATCCAAGTATTTATCATCCTCAAGATCACACTCGACGCCACATTTTTCCGAATCATTTTGAACTTCACTGTGCAAAGAAATTTTCTCAATTTGCCCCATCGCTGCTGTCGTCGCTGTTGAATTCGAAGTAGTATCGTCAATCTCTTGACCGAAAATTTGAATCTCATTAGTCGATGTTTGGAAGTCGAGATCAGTATCGCTGCTCTCGTCATCAAGAGTTTCAGGAATTTTTGATACAGTTCCATTTTGGTATTCCAATCCTGAAAATGGTGGAGAATCTGCTGCTGCTGTGTGGAAAGTATCAGAGGTGTCTATCGATTTTGGAACTTCCTGGTTGATCAAACTTAGGGCTGTTGCTAATTTTAGCTTCCGATTGCAAGCGTCCTGGAAAGACTTGATGTCACTCGTAGAGACCATGTCTTCACTGCATGAAGATCTATCTTCTGAAGAAGCTGGAAGGGATCTTTTTAAATTCAGTGAGAGGCTCTGTTTTCGACGAAGGATTTCTTGAAGCTGTTCCTGGGACCTTTTGGCTAGGAGGATTTTCTTCTCTGAGAGTTCTTCGCCTTCAACCTGAAAAAGAGATTATCACTTTAATAACCACTAAACAATATCATGATACTTAACATAGTATGATATTCAAACTTACATCAAGATCGACGAGTTGCTTCTCCTTATCAGAAATTTCGACTAGTTCCTCTTCCATCTTATCCAACTTGCTCTGATGATCATTCAACGCCCTGACCTTGTTCTGAAGCTCAGCTTCTAGAGCAACAAGTTCCTTCTGGAAAAGAACATCAAAAGACTAAACAAAAAATATAATCTAAAGAAACAAAAACCAGAATATTCCTTAAAAAATGTGCACCACTCACATGATGTTTGGCCAAGTTCTTCATCACTTCAACAGACTTTTCATCGTTGAGACTAGACCAGGATTCCGGAAGGCTTCGATCACTTCCTGCTCCCTCTTCAGTCTGGAATCACAGTAATCAAAATTCTCCGTAAAGAAGGCTCTAACTTAAAAAAATATTTGTACCTGTTTTCGAAAGTTAAAATAAAGAATTCATTGAGTTGCTTTTGAGACTGAACGCTTATTGGTAAAAAAAAATGAAAATTCTGATATTACCTCGTTCAGTGGATGTTGTTCCTTCTCCAAACGATCGTGATTGTTCATGAATTCTTGAAACTGTCGATGCTTGGACTGAAGTGTGGTGCGAAGAGAGGCGACTTCCCTACACAAACTTTCTACCTAGCCACACACACCGAAGCGTTAAAAAATAAAATAATCAATTCAAATTATAATCTTAGCTCATCCCGATGCCTCGAACATAAAGGAAAATAAAAACGCGACTCAATTACACTAGGTGCAGTGTTCGGGTTACTTTTTCAAAGTAATTTCTAATACAATAGCGATTTACTTTATTGTTACTTTAAGGTTTTATGGAAGCCAAGCTTTGAATAAAAAGAATTTGTTATGCCATGACAATAAACCCTTTCTTTAAAAAGGAACAAATTTAAATTTAGTTTTGAGGCGAGGATAAGTTCAGTAGTTCAATTTTAGGTAAAAAAGACTAAGGGGGATGAAAAGGTGATTTCATTTATTATTTAAAACTTTTTATATCATATGGGTATCTCGCGAATATAGATTTCAGTTAAAAAAAAACAATAATTTAAAAAATTATTATTCACAAAAGTAACAATATTATGAAAATAACAATACTTTCAAATACGCATGCTAACCTAAATAGTAAGCCTAAATAGAAAATCCAACTATTTTTGGTTGAGAAGTCTGCTATTATATTTTTGGTTAAGAATTCATCTTTTTTTCTTTTAATTTTATTATTTGATTGAAAATTAACTTTTTTGTTGATAATTCAACTGCTTTACAGAAAATTCGTCTTTTTGGCTTGAAAATTCAACAATTTGGTTGCCCTTTTTTCCTTTCTTGATTTAAACATCTTTCTTGGTTGAAAATTCGTCTTTTTGGTCATGAAAATTCATCTATTTGGGTAGATATTTCATCTTTTTTGGTTAAAACCACAGCTGACTGGTTGAAAATTAATCTGTTTTGGTTGAGGACTCAACTGTTCTGTTAAAAATTCGTCGTTTTTGGTTGAATTCAACTATTTTTTATTTAACATTAAAATCTTTTTTGGTTGAAATATCAACTATTACATTTTTCATTGAGAATTCGTCTTTTTTATTGGAAATTCAATTATGCGGTTGAAAATTCAACTATTTGGTTAGAAATTCGTGTATTTGGTTTAAAATTCCACTGTTATGTTGAAAATTAATGTCCTTGATGGTTGAAATAATAACTATTACATTCTTCATTCAGAATTCGCCTTTCTTCGGTTGAAAATTCAACTACTTGATTGAAAATTCGACAATTTGGTTGACATATATTTCTTTCTTGATTAAAAAATCTTTCTTGGTTGAAAATTCTACTCTATTGTTGAAAACTCGTATTTTTGGTTTGAAAATTCATTTTTATTAGTTAGAAATGCAACTGTTTGATTGAGAATTCAGCTTTTTTATTTACCAATTTAATTATTTGGTTGGAAATATAATTTTTTTGTTGAAAATTGAACAATGTTGTTAAAAGTCATCAATTTTGGTTGAAAATTCGTCTCTTTGGATTGAAAATTCAAATATTTTGGTATAAATATCTACTATTTGGTTAAAAATGAACTTTTTTGTTGAAAATTCGCCTTTATGGCTTGAAAATTCCACAGTTTGGTTGAAATTTTGTTTCTTTCTTGACTGAACTAATTCTTTTTTGGTTGAGGACTCATCTATTTTGCTTAAATTAAATTACTTGGTTGAAAGTTGAACTACTTTGTTAAAAATTCATATTAATGGTTGAAGATTTATCTCTTTGGTTGAAAATCTTACTTTTTTGTTGAAAATTTCGTTTTTTTTGTCGAAAAGTAATTTTTTTGCTGAAAAATTTGAAACTTCCATTTTCGGTTACAAATTGATCGTTTGTAGTTGAAAATGCAACTAGTTGGTTGGAAATTCATGTATTTCGTTGAAAGCTCTTCTCTTTCGTTCGCAAATTAATCCTTTTGGTTGAAATATTAACTTATAAATTTTTCATTCAGAGTTCGTCTTTTTTTGGTTAAAAATTCAACAATTTAGTTGACATTTTTTTTTCTTGACTAAAAAATCTTTCTTAGTTGAAAATTCAACTACTTGGTTGAAAGTTGAACTACTTTGTTAAAAATTAATTTTTTTTGTAAATATTAATCTATTTGGTTGAAAATTCAACTTTTTTTGTTAAAAATTTGTCTTTTTGGGTTGAAAATTCAACTATTTTGTCAAAAAATTTTACTATTAGGTTATAAATAAGCTTTTTTATTGAAAATTCATATTTTTATCTAAAAAAATTCAACTGTTTTGTAAAAAAAGCCGCCTTTGTGGCTCGAAAATGCAACTATTTGGTTGAAAATTAATCTGTTTTAGTTGAAAATTCAACTATTTTGTTAAAAATTCAACTACATGGGAAGTAATTGAAAGAAAGTTGAAAGTTGAGCTACTTTGTTGAAAATTCATTTTTTGGTTGAAAATTTATTTCTTTGGTTGAATATTCAACTTTTTTCTTGAACAATTCTTTTTTTTTTTGGTTGAAAATGAATTTTCTTTTAACTAAAAATTTTGACTATTCTAATTTTGATTGAAAATTTATCGTTCATAGTTGAAAATTTAGCTATTTGGTTGAAAATTTATGTATTTTGTTAAATGTCCTTCTTTTTCGATAGAAAAATTAATCTTTTTGGCTGAAAATTAATCTTTTTGGTTGAAAATGCAATATTTTTACTTGAAATATTAGGAATTTAAAGCTTTTCAAATTGATTTTAATATAGCACATTTAATATATTTAATGTAGTACATTTGAAACATTTTAGGCACCGTTTTAAACAAAATTAGCAAATAAATCGTTTACGAAACATTTGAAATTTGTATCATCAAAAAGAATCTCTTTCAAAACATCTCGTTTTCCAATGTCTTGAATTTCTGTTTATGATTTTTGAAAAATGAATCGAAACTTTGTAAAAATGGGGAAAATTCTCGAGTTTAGGTGTTTTAGGGCATTTTTCAATTTAAGGGAAAAAGGGGAAAAAGGAATTAGGTAAAACAGAGGACGGACTGTAATCCCTATTTTAAGGTCAAAGTATTAGAAGAATATATTTGGCCCAAAAGAAAAGTAACGAGAAAGTATTTTCTTATTATTCTCACCCAGAAATTTTAATTCTAACATTAATTCTTCAAAAGTAACGCTTTGCTCCCGAACACTGACGAGATGATGAGTGAAAACATAAAATGAATGAATATAATCGAGAAGAAAATTTTGTTACATTTAAATGAGAATGTAAAACTTATTTAAAATTAAAAATTAAATTAGAACAAAGATCTGGAAGCATGCGTTCATCTTGAAAGCATTTTTAATGACGACTAGGGCAAGGTGATTGGAATCAAGCGAAGGGCTCGGATACGATTATCTTTTTTGGTCTCTTACCTGCAATCGTTCCCCTGACCCTTTGCATATCGATCCATCGATTTAATGAGGTCTCTATACCGTGGTCCCGTACGAGATTGGAAAGCGAGAGTCAACGAAAAATTAATGTTAAACCAAAAAGAAATTTGGGTTTGTTAATCGGAACATCAAGAAAGCTACGTATATACCGATACCAGAATTTAGTCAAGGCAGACTAGACCAGAGAAAAAAAAACAAGGATCAACGCACAGAAGAGACGATTTACTATGAGACATTTATTTTCGACGAAGATCTAAGGCCAATTTTTGTAAGAAAAATTTATTAATCAACAAAAGTTTGTGTATAACAACAATATTTCTCGCATAACAAACCCATAGACACTCTACAGGCGAATACTTCTATATACATCGTTTCCTCTTTACACAGTCATCGACTAAAATAATTAACATTCCACAGAATATACACCTTCTCTGGTAGTATCGTCATCTACTCTAAATTTAATTAAAAATTGTAAATTAAAATTGTAAATCAAGTGTAAATAAATTGCATTCTAGTACGGTTTATGGCAGTAGGCACGAGTTTCGCAGAAACTTGCTCTGCATTAGCGAACGTTATCGTAATTAAAATATTACCCAGCGTTGCGGTAGGAAATTAAATCTCTCGATTATTAAATTAGATCTCTCGATCATTAAATTAATTATTAAATCTATATCGACCGGTGATTAGATACGATCGTAGGCAAATTCTCTCAAAACTTCAATTTACCTGAAACTCATTTTACCCTAAATCTAGAGACTTTCAGGCCTCGGACTCACTTCAGAGATAAAAAATAGTATCAATGGTGTCATAAATTTGAAAAAATAGTGTCATAAAATTTTTCAAGTAATAAACTTATATATAAATGGAAATAAAGAATAGAAGGAGGTGTGATGTAAACATGAACAATGTTTTTATCAAATTGAAAATTTCAAGCACATTTAATGAATATTTAGAATAAATTAACTAATAAAAAAATTCAGATTCTTTTAAGTCAAAATATTTTTTCTTAGCATTTTTAGAAATGCATGCTTTACCGAATATGCTTCCTTTGTAGATGTCTTGACTATTTAATTTACTTAAAAGTTTTCTTTCTGGTCATTTTTTGGTTTGTTTATAGTTCATCCTTGTTGTTTAATCCTTCTCCATCCTTGCTGTTTGTTCCTTGTTCATCCTTGTTGATTATTCCTTGTTCATCCTTAATGGTTATTCGTTGTTCATCCTTGTTGTTTGTTCCTTGTACATCCTTGTTGTTTGTTTCTTATCCATCCTTGTTGTTTGTTTTTTGTCCATCCTTGTTGTTTGTTCCTTGTTTACCCTTGTTGTTTGTTCTTTATACATCCTTGTTGTGTATTCCCAGGTCTTCCTTTTTGTTTTTCCTTGTTCATTCTTGTTTTTTATTCCTTGTCCATACTTTTTGTTTATTTCTTCTTCATCTTTGTCGTTTGTTCTTTGTTCATCCTTGTTGCTTGTTCCTTGCTTTTTGTTCCTTTCTCATCCTTTTTGTTTGATCAATGTCCATCCTTGTTATTTGTTCCTTGTTCATTCTTGTTCATCCTTGTTGATTATTCCTTTTCCATACTTGTCCTTTATTCCTTCTACACACTTCTTGTTTATTCCTTCTCCATCCTTGTTGTTTGTTCCTTGTTCATCCTTGTTGTTTATTCCTTGTTCATCCTTGTTTTTTATTCCTTCTCTACACTTTTTATTTATTCCTTCTCCATCCTAGTAATTTGTTTCTTCTGCACCCTCGTTGTTTGTTTCTTGTTCATCCTTGTTGCTTGTTTCTTGTTCATCCTTGTTGCTTGTTTCTTGTTCATCCTTGTTGTCCTTGTTGTTTTTCCTTGTTCATTATTGTTTTTTATTCCTTGTCCATACTTTTTGTTTATTTCTTCCTCATCTTTGTTGTTAGTTCCTTTTCCATCCTTGTAGTTTATGCCTTGTTCATCCTTGTCGTTTGTTCCTTGTTCATCCTTGTTGCTTGTTCCTTGCTTTTTGTTCCTTATTCAGCCTTGTTGTTTGATCATTGTTCATCCTTGTTGTTTGTTCCTTGTTCATTCTTGTTCATCCTTGTTGTTTATTCCTTCTCCACACTTCTTGTTTATTCCTTCTCCATCCTTGTTGTTTGTTCCTTGTTCATCCTTGTTGTTCATTCATTGTTAATTCTTGTTGTCAGTTCCTTGTTCATTATTGTTGTTTATTCCTTGTTCATCCTTGTTGTTTGTTCCTTGTTCATTCTAGTTGTTTATTCATTGTTCATCTTTGTTGTTTGTTCCTTGTTCAACCTTGTTGTTTGTTCCTTGCTCATCGTTGTCGTTCAATTTTTTGGGAGAATCCTTTCTTGTTATTGTAACATCCGAGTAGTTTTTCGTGAGTTTTTTGGTACGTCATCATTGGCAAATTTTATTTTTTCTTGACTTTTTTCCGACAGAAGATTCAGGTTTAGCAACATTCGAAGATTTTGGGATTGCCTCTACGGATCAGGTCACCAACCACTTTTCTCCTCTTCGATACAATTTCCTTAGATAAATTATGGATGTCTATATCTTTGAGCTGTTGTACCTTTTTTAATTTTTCAGCGACGGGAAGCATTCCATTTGCCACATGAGTACCTGTAAAATCCTTCAGATTCAAGACTTCTTCTAACTTTTTCTTAGCATTTTCTATCAAATAATTCGAACTCTTCTCTTTTAAATCTGTTTCCTGTTGAATAATTTTAAATGTCTGTTCAAGCTCATTAACCTTCTTATTTTTCACTTCAAACTTCTTCAAACTGTGAGAAAATAGTGTCACTTTCTTCAGAATAGTAGAAAAATAGTGCTCTCGCTCGAAAAAGTGTAAAATTGTGTCAAAAGTGTAGTGAGTTCGAGGCCTGGACTTTGGATAAAATTAATTTTAGGGGCAAAGATGTCCTACCAAGAAAACTGATATTTAGGGAAATCGAAGAGTATTAAAATAGATTTCTGCGGAGCAGAAATCGTTTAAAAGCTCGAATAGACCTTCGGATACATTAAGTCATTCTTGAACTGGGTGTTCAAGAAAGAAAAGTATTGGAATTGGAAGTGATCGTCACATGTCCAGGGGACAAACGTGAGAGTAGATGATGATATTACCGGAGAGACAAATTAGGACCCCAAGTGCGACGAGGACGAGGTAGAACTGATACTTCACCGTGATTACATCTAAATCCGGAGTCGGCGGATCCGGGTCACTTACTTGAGTCATCTCGTCGCGACGCTCTTGTTCGACGTAGTGACGACGATTTCGAAGTTCCCGTTGCCGCCTTTCCAGAGCTGCGATACCCTCGGCCCATTCTCGCCATTGGGCTCCCCATTCTCTTTCGAGTTCTCGCTGAGCTTCTTCCAAAGCTTCCCTCCGAAGAGCCCACCTCTCTTCCCGTTCTTCCTGTTCCCTCTGAAAGTTATTGAGAAATAAATTATTGATTTATCAAAAAGTATGAGTAGGATGGTTCCTTAGAGGGCTTTCATAAACCACGTGATTTCTTTAGGGGGAGGGGGCGGGTCCGATGAAAGGCCACAGTGGTCTGTATGGGAGAGGGAGGGGGGGGGGGGGGGTCCGAGCCCGAGACACGTGGTTTTCACTGAGGCATTTCAAAAATAAAACGCATGTGCAAAAAGGGTAATGTGGAAGAGGAAAATAAAATTACTGTGCGAGCTAGATATGCTGGAACCAGTAACAGAGTGGGTTGAGGAAGGTAATTTAGAAATGGACCCACTCGTTAATGTACCTGATTTACACTCAACTCTCTATATACCGCGCCACGTCTTACTGCGTCCCTAGAATTCTGCCAGCTCGCAATCTATGACGAGGGAATCCGAGGGACAGGGGAAGGAGCGCAGCGTCCTTGAGGCAATCATGCACCACTGTAGCGACAAAGCGGGCAGCTCGCACACTCGCGTACATATTTCGCATTTATTTTTAAATACACGCGGAAAATTCTCTTCTTATTAATTAGTCTTCATTATTAAAAAAGGTCTTTTCTTTATGATAACAAGAATCTACATTTGTACAGAATACAGTCAATTAATATGATGTATTCCTACTGGAAATGGTTCTTACGGCCCTGACTATTTTCATCGTAGAAATTTGGGGAAGAGTCTCACGGTCAAAGTAAGCAATGCCCGAGCCTAGCGCTAACTCGAGAGTTGAGGATAATTTATTCTTTGGTATACACTATACGGTGTACAACTTATAAAATTAAAAATGCATGCATCGACTTATGTATATTTCTTCCACGTGCGGTCTCCCTCTCTCCACAACTCCCTCTCTCCTTGTGTGTCTTTATCTTTCGAAAATCCAATAAAGATGTCACTGAGCGATTAAATATTGTCCTCATGTAACCTCCAGTTGACATTTCTGTTTCGTCCATGCTAACCATTATAGAGTTTTTATTTTTTTTTATTATGTAGTCTTTACGAGACTAAAGTCTCCTTAATTTATAAGACTTCATTCCATATTTATGTTTTATCATGACTTAAATTTAACTCTATTTTCTATTTTTACATTGACATGATTGTTACAATCTTATCATATATTTGAAGCACTCTTTTGCCAAACAAAAAAGTTTTCATCATTACAATTTTATCAAGTCAGGTATAATATATACACTCAACTCTCGATTAAAGGCACCTCGGCTTATGTCCTTCTTAGAATGTCTGCGAGCTCCCACTCGTTGGCGAAGGATCAAAGACGACGACAGAGAGGATTCCCGCTGCCTCGCATTCGCCGATCGGGGTTCGTGGGGCCAAGAAAGAGAGAGAGAGAGAGGCTTCGAGCTCAGCGGAATTACGCAGCTCCCCCTGACTGTTTACGTCGTAGAAATTCTCGGAAGAGCCTCACGGTGAAAGTAGGCAACTCCCTATCCTGGACTTAAACGGGGAGTTGAGTGTAATATTTTTTGAAATTATTATTTTTCATAACTTCATATTTGTTTTTTCTTCATTCTCATATACTAATTAATTGTAACGATATTTAGGTTACCTTTGATAAAGGTACACAGGGTCGCACTAAGGATGTGGGGGCCCTAGGGCCGGTTGATGTGTGGGGGTCCTTTCGCGGTTACAAATAAATTTTACCATTCAATGAGATTCAATGAGGTTGTCTTGTGGGGCCCCTGGGCCGCGCCCCCCCCCCAGCTCCTAGTTTAATGTGGCCCTGAAATTACGCAGTTATTGCCGAAACGTCGAATTTTTTAAAGAAACAAGTGTTTAATGATGGCTCTGTTTGTTTTTATTTAAATGTGACCGTAAGACGAAGGAAATCACGTTTTAATTTATAAAGTAAGAAATTTTAATAACTTCATTAGGAATTCTGGCGAAAGTTTCGCATAGGAATGTATTCCGAATTATTCCGAAATCTGTATTCGACCCAACGGAATCAATCCGAACCAATCCAAAAAAATTCTCCATTTCATTCGATCCAAGCCGGTTAAAACTAATCCGACTCAATCCGGTTCAATCCACACGAATCTGAACCAAATTTTCAATCCAAATCAATCCGGTTCGGATTGATATATACTGAATTTTTAATTCGAATGAATCCGAGTTCAGATTGAATCGGATTCATTCTTATTGAAAATTCAGTATATATCAATCCGAGCTGGATTCATTCGGATTGAAAATTTGGTTCGGATTGATTGGGTTGGAAGTTCGGATTGAATTAGATCGAGTCAGATTAATTTTTAACCGATTTGGATTAAACGAAATTGAGAACTTTTTCAGATTGGTTCGGATTGATTCGGATTGGTTCGCATACAGACTTTGGAATAATTCGGAATGAATTTCTATCCGGAACATTCGCCAGGGAAGCCCTATGCCACGTATCAAGTCAATATTCTTGGGTGACATTTTCGGAAGTATACCTAAAGTTCGTACCACGTTCGTACAGTCTTTCTTGGCCTTTTCTTTTGACCCTTCATACACAAAACTACACGCAACGTACTCCACTCTATACCATAGCGACCTTCTCGACGTTCGTTTTACCTCGTCGTAAAATCCGACCGTATTCCTGGCATGGGCATGAGAAACGCGCATTTCCTTCCGAGAAAATATGTCCTGGATTTATGTTGCACTACAGTCGGGACACTGAAATTTAAAAATAGGATTCTGAGAAACGAGCAGTGCACTTTGTTATCGAGCCGTCCCCGGTAATTTAACGGAGTGTCGCTGAATTTCTGTGTCGTTAGAAATTCGAGTTCTTTGAAAAGAACTCGGCTTTTGAAGACTTCTAGAGTAGTAGTCGCTTTTTTATAGTTTTTTGCGAGGCTCTATTCCACTCTCTCTACTTGCCATTTTTATAATACATCCGGTCCCTTTGGAGCTCAGTTTTTTGTGTCTGAGACGTCTGAAAGGATGTAGGTTTTTGTGAAATTAGAACACTGGGAAATTTATTAGAAATTCTATTTTTGGGGACAATTTTCAGAAATTAAATTCTTTTTTTAATTTAACATCAATAATTTGTTTTTTCTTCTTGCTAAATTTTGTCCAGGGTTGATACGGGTAAGTATGATAACGGGAATAATGTGATAAAGAGAAAATTTGGAATGAAAAACAAATTAGTTGATCAATTTCATTGTTTGTTTCTTGTAGAAAAAGGTCGCTATAATTAGTTATTGCTTTAATCAATTATTTTAAAAGGAACTCAGATGCTCCTAGAAAATTCAAATTCCTGATTGTGTCATCTCGAATTTGAAATTGAATTATTCCTATATAAAGCACCTTTTGTTTCATTCTTTGTCTTCCAACATTTAAATATAAAACTATTTAAAAATCTACGAGTATAATAACACATTATTTCTGAATATTAAGAGTTCTGAACATTTTTGAAACGAGATAAATAAATTAATAAATGATTAATTCTAGTAAGTGAAATATGTTTGAAAAAACACTTTATTTTCGTAATTTTGATATTACTATTTGAAAAGTTTTAAAGTTTAAAAATGTGTTACACATTGAAGTTCTGCATCTTGATATTTTTATCTTTTTCAGTTTCGATTTAAATATAAATCTTTCAAACTTGAAGACTTGAAAATGTTAAACATTGAAATAAATCATAGAAAATATTTCAGGAATTAATATCAAAATTAATGTAGAAAATTTGTCTTATTGGCTTGAAACTTCAACAATTTGATTGAAATATTTTTTCTTTCTTGATTGAAAAATCTTTCTTGGTTGAAAATTCAACTCTTATTTAAAATTCGTCTTTTTGGTTTGAAAATTCATATCTTTTGGAAGAAATTTAATCTTTTTTGTTAAAGAATGCAACTTTTTGGTAGAAAATTAACCTGTTTTGGTTGAAAATTTAACTATTTTGTTGATATTTGACTTGTTTGTTGAAAATTCATATTTTCGGATTAAAAAGTCAACTGTTTTGGAGAAAATTCGTCTTTTTGGATTGAAAATTCAACAATTTGGTTGATTTTTTTTTCTTCATTGAAAAATCTATTTGGATTGAAAATTCAATTCTTGTGTTGAAAATTCGTCTTTTTGGTTTGAAAAATTAGCTCTTTTGGCAGAAATTTCATTTTTTTTTGGTTTGAAAATGCAACTGTTTGGTTGAAAATTAATCTGTTTTGGTTGAGGATTCAACTATTTTGGTACAAAATTCATCTCTTCTAGTGAAATTTTATTTTTTTGGGTAAAAAATGCAACTGTTGGTTAAAAATTAATCTGTTTTAGTTGAGAATTCACCTATTTTGTTCGACACTCATCATTTTACGTAAAAAGTAATTTCTTTGGTTGAAATTTTAAACATTATATTATTGAAAATTTATTTTTTATTGATTGAAAATTTTTTTGTTTTCAACTGAAAATTTAATTATTCCATTTTTGTTTAAAAATATATCATTTTTAGTTGAAAATTCGTCTTTTTTGGTTGAATTCAAAAGTTTTTCATTTAAAATTAAAATCTGTTTTGGTTGAAATATCAATTATTACATTTTATGTTCAGAATTCACCTTTTTTTTGGTTGAAAATTGAACTATTTTGTTCAAAATTCATGTATTTTGTTGAAAATTCGTCTGTTTTGATTGAATATGCAGCTGTTTTGTTCAAAATCAATCGGTTTTGATTGGGGATTCAACTATTTTGTTAGGAATTCGTCTTTTTTGTTTTAATTCAAAAGTTTTTTATTTAAAAATTAGAATCTGTTTTGATTGAAATATCAAATATTATATTTTATGTTGAGAACTCATCTCTTTTGGTTGAAAATTCATCTTTTTGATTGAAAATTTAACTATTTGGTTGAAAACAAATATTTTCGTTGCAAATTCATATTTTTGGGCTGAAATTTATACTGTTTTGTAGAAAATTAAACAATTTGGTGGAATTTATTTTTCTTTCTTGACTCAAAATTTTTTCTTGGTTAGAAATTAAACACTTTTGTTGAAAATTCGTCTATTTGGTTTGAAAATTCATCTCTTCTAGCAGAATTTTTTGTTGTTTAGTTAAAAAATACAACTATTTTGGTCAAAAATGAATCTTTTTTTATTAAAAATGCAACTATTTGGTTAAAAATGAATCTGTTTTGTTCGAGGGTTCAACTATTTGACGGAAGGACAACATTAGGAAGCTACATATTTCATTTTTATAGATATATACATTTGGAAAATTAGTTTTTTTACTCAAATTTTTGAAGTGACCAGATTCTTATCTCTAATAAATAAATAAATAACATATTTCAGATGCCGAAGTGGCCTAAAAAGCAGACGTCTACCACATCGCTTTCCAAGAAAAAAATTTCAAGCTGGAATATTGATACATCAGCGTCTCAAGAAAAATCGATTCCTGAACACTAGCCAGAATGCAGATCCGGTGAGTCCATTTTTGAAATAAAATATTATATTTTTTGCGATCAAAAATCACTTAAGAAAAAAGTGGCTGCCTCTTTTAAACTCATAAGTTGTGATTCCCCACAAGAATAAGATACAAAATATTTAAAAAACATAGTTTTGAAAATAGAGGTTTCTCCCAGAGATGAAACTTGAACCCTGCAATGTTGCTTCTTTTAATTTATAGCCGATAATATTGTAAGTAGAGAATTAGTTTGAGAAGGAGAAATTTGAGATTATATTAAAGTTTAAAGACAGAGTAGAAAACAGACAGAAAGATTCTAACAAGTGAAAATGCTTCGAAAATAGGGTCGGCATCGTCTGAGAAAAGATTCGCCTGCGTAGCTTGAGGGTAAGAGCACCGACCGGAAATCGAAAGACGTGGTTTCGAATCCCGCCGTTGTCACAGACGTGAATTTTTTCAAAGACTTTCACGACTTCATTTTTGAAGTGCTATTGTGTACTGCAATTTTTCACATACTATATTAAAGTTTAAAGTTAATGATAAATGAGAGCAATTCAAGATTTCAAGGCTTCGCTTTGGGGTGCTGGAAAAGAGACAAGGTAAGTTACGTCACCTAATTTGAACAAACTCAAGCGAAATGCATTTTAAGTAAAGTCATCTTGATAAACGGTCGCCCGGAAGGTCGTTAAGATGGATCGTATCTTTTTTTGCAGTGACATCCGGTTTTCCGAACATGCTTTCAGGCTTGAAATGCACACAGTCGAAAGACAGGTTATGGAAGATGATAGCATCTACAATTTCGCTCCTCGTTTCCTTTACCCGCTTGCGTAACTGCAAAATAGGCATAGCAGCGATAGGACCGTCTTCAACCTTCTTTTGACGCCCTCAGGCATAACGTTCAACTCTGACTGTGAGAAATGGTGAAAAAATGCTAACAAATCACCCACCATTTCCATAATCGTTTTCAATTTACCACTTCGCAAAAACAAACAATTTATATGTATAGCTTGGGATGATGAAAATTACATACTCTTAAGAGGTGGAAAGGATGAGTAAAATTTGATCCTGTCGAACTAATATTGAGTTGTATATTTTATCTTATACTTTAAATTGGATAAGAAATAAGTTCATGATGTAGAAATAGATATGAAGATATATGAAATTTCATAAAATTGATTTATTACGTTTTTTTCGCTTACTCCCAAGGCTGCCACGCAATCACTTAAGTCAGTTCCAGCATTTTTTTCTCAACTCACCTTTTAGTCACTTCTTCAAAATAAAATCAATATAGTCACTAATTTAAATGAAAAATAAGTTTAGTCATTTTTCTTTTAATAAATTAAAACAAAGAACCCATGGGTTCACCGCTGTTGCTTTCAGGTCTATATGTACTTATTTCTGATTTTCCTGAATTGTTCCTGAATTGTTTTCAGTTCACTTGAAATTTTACGAATTTCATCAATTTCTCTTGCATTCCCTTCAATTCTTCTAAATTCACTCCAGTTTTACTGAAATCAATGAAATATTTTGGATTCTTTTAATTTTTTCAATTAATTTGGAATTCACCCTGAATTATTAAGGCCATGTAACGAGTGGGCAACGTGACCATATTCCTACCTAACTCGATGTGGCGCTTCGTATGAACGTAAATTGGGAAATAAAAAAAGTGTCGGTAAGGTAGGAATCTGGCCACGTGACCCATTCGTTACATAGTTTTAATTTATCCCAAATTCTTTGAAATTCTTTGGAATTCTGTTGAATTTTTTGAATTTATTCTGACTTCTCTTGAATTCACTTGAGCTCTTCTAAATTCACTCAATTCCACTCATTTCAATGGATTTTTGGTATATTTGTTTTCACTCTAAAGTCTTTTAAATTTAAACTTGCCTTGAATTCGTATGAATTTCATCGAATTCTCTTACATTCCCCTTAATTCTTCTGAATTCACTCCAATCTTACTGAAATCAATGGAATATTTTCGACTTTAATATTTTTTACAATTCATTTGGTTAAAAAAAATTCTTGGGCTGTTTTTGAAAAAAAAATGAATTGTCTAAAAGCAAAAGCAAAATTAATTGCGCTAGGTATAAGTCTAAACAGATTATTCAAATATATTTGGACAAAAAACTTTTTAAAAGTAGCTTTAGCTTTTACCCCAGCTCTCCAGTTGCACTTTAAAGGCGTTTTTTGTGCCTGATTGTATTGTATTTTGATCATTTAGTGAGATATGTTCTACACAGATAAGCATATGAGTCTTAAATCTTGCGATACCATTAATGTCTACATCGTGTAATGAAATATTCACAAAGTACAAATATCTCAGACAAAATAAACTTCACTATCTTAATCTTTCACAGATGTCTTAAATCATTTATAAGAACGAATGAGATAGCGACTATATCTACGTATATACTGTAACGTATATACTTAAATAAAACATAAAAATACTCGTTAGTCAATGTCTTTATAAGATTCGCCATTGATTAGTTTCCTACGTTCAGACAAAAAATGAGAATCTTTACTGCTACGCTGCTCTTAACCTTAACGATGATCCCTAATTCTGTTGGTAAGTATAATAATAGTGAATTTTTAATAATATTTAATAATATTCATTATTCATTTCCTCTTTAAAATCAACAAATTTATTTAAATATTATATGTTTTTCGCTCTATAGGCGTATTCTCTTTTTAAATAGAAGTATGGTTATACAGCGAAACAATCATTCCAAGAAATATTTGCTGAAATCATCCCCCAAAAATGTTAAAATATTAAAAAACAGGTGTATTACCAATTAAGTTATGAAATATAAATTAAAATTTAGAACGTGTCTATACACTGTAAAAACAATGTATTATTTCAGGCTTCATTTCAGGTATTAAAATAAAACTCAGAAAAAACAGTCTCGAGTGATACTAAAATGAAACCACTGGTGGGAACTTACAGTCATTTATTTTACATTGAGAATAACAGCATGAAGTTATCCTATTCGAAAAAAAGACACGCGAAAAATGGTACCGTAAAAAAAGAGAGCTCTCGTTTTTACAGTGTATGCACTGAAAAAATGCCGCTATTTGTATCGAAATTTCGGTACATGTAGCCACGGCCTAACATTCAATACGACTACTAATTTGTTTTTAAGAATTGTTTATACAATAGTGACTATATTTCGGCATTTTTTCAAAGATAAAAACTCATATTGCTGAATTGGCCTATTTCGTTACCTTAAGATATGTTATTCCACTGAGAAAGAAATTTAAATATCGCAAATCACAACCTATTTTTATTATTCTAATATCTTTTAATTCTCAAAGTTTGCGCAAAATCTGTTCATTCTAAGTTTGGGGTCGAGCATCCTTAAATATTAAGAATATTTTCGATTTAATTACTAAAATTCATTCATTTCTATTCCTTCTTACAGATTCAGTTCGTAAGCTTCGTCATAAGGCGGCAGCAGTTCATCCTGCTCCCTTGGAACCTCGTCATATTTATTATTTCCAAAATAATTCAGGTATAAACATGCCAATACAAGGATCACTTTTTCAAGTTTTTGTACGGGATGGTTTCATCATTGGACTATACTCTAAAGAGAGGTTGTTACCAGTACTTGATAGTAACTTTCGAATGATTAAAGAACGCATAGAGGACCATAAGGAGTTTGAATTAACGGAATTGGAATTCAAGAGTACATACCCTTACTTTAAACTCGTTTATATAGATGAGGTTTTTTTCGCCGTTAACGTACACCATAAGGCAAATTAGAGTAATGCGGCCGGCAGTAGAAAAGGCAAACTGACGCAGAACTGAATTTTTGCTAGAATTAATTAATATTATGTTATTGTAAGTAGTTAATTAATTGTAGCAGTAATTATTAAAGAAGTTCAGTAAATAATTTCAGCCCGGTTTCATGCTTAGGCAATCCTGTGTAACTAACTTAGCTTGCTTTACTCAATACATAATATCCTCATCGCGAAAGGGTCTCCAAGTAGACGTCATCTTCACCGACTTTTCAAAGGCTTTCGATAAAATTGACCATTACATAACTGAGTAAAAACGGTTATCTACAAACATACCGATCTGCCCGGCTAAACTATTATCAAAATATCTGGCAGACATACACCCCAACTTCTCGTGTGCTTCAAAGGTCAACCCTGGGCTCTCCTCTTCTTATAGTATACGTTAATGATGTTGTAAACAATAATAAGTCGTTCATATTAATATTTGCAGATGATATAAAAATATTCAGAATAATTAACCGGTTTGAAGATGCGCAGGAACTACAGAATGATCTAGATTCCATGATTCAATGGCTACACAGACAAAAATGGATAGTCAAACTTGGGGTGTTAAAATTTAGATGGTCAGACTGATCTTCTAGATAAGGCTTAATTTTTTTGCCTGGAATTGGTCCTCTAAAAATTGTTCGTTTTTATGTTAGAATTACCTCTGAACTTTTTCAGAATTTTCAAAAAATATTTAGGGGTCGTGTAAGCCCATTTTTGCAAAAAAATGCTTACTAAGATATCATCTACATATCTGAAATATAACGGTACCTGATATCCTATTTTTGGTAAAGTATCTTTTTCAAATCGTCCATCACCACAAATTGGTGAAAGTGGGGAACGCATTCGTAATCCTTTTTTTTGGAAGTACGTTTTACCCTTAAAATTGAAATCCGTGCTATCAAGACATAATCTGAGTCCTTCCTCAAAATCATCCCACGGAATTTTTGTTTTAGCGCGAATTTGGTTCCACCTGCCGTGAACCGCCGGAACTGTCCTTTCGGCACATTAGTGGAAAGCAATACGACGTCCAGTGCTACGAAGACGTAATTTCCCGGGATCCTAATGTCGCGCATTTTTTCACCAAATCGAAGCTGTTAAGCACTCTCGATTTAGGTGCTTCAATACTTTCGAAATAATGTTTTTAACGTAACATGCTGAATCTTACGTCGTAATGCCCACATGCGATACGATCGGCCTAAACGGGGCACCTATTTTATGAATCTTTGGTAGACCATACAATCTGGAGAGTTTAGCGTGAAATATATTAAGATTTGTCACAGAAAGCTCATTTTTAGATTCGGATGATTCCCATTTTTTAACTAACTGTGTTACATGCCTCGCAATTTTTTTGGAGGTATCTTTATTTTGCGGAATATGAGTGTCCCGATTTTGTAATAATTCATTGACATTCGTGCCATAATCTACTCTTTTCATCGCGACGGTTTTATGACCTTTGTCTGCTTTTGTAAAAATAATGTCCGGATCATCTTAAGCAAATTTTTCGGCCTGCCTCATTTCTTTCAAAGATTGTATTACTCTCGACTTGACAGCGTCATCAGAAGTCATAACCCCACAAGTAGTATTCGCGATATTCAGTCTAGCACGATCTTGACCCGCCTCTGTTATTTTTTTGATATTCGACTCAACACCGGCTATAATGTCGTAGACCGGTATTTGCTCTTTTTCTACTTTTACCCCAAAATTTTTTCCTAAACTCACGACTTTAGCCAAAATTTATGGTATATCAACCCCCGATAGATTTTTAAAAAATTTATCGTTCAGTCTGGTGTTATAAGATGTGTGCTTTACGGAATCAGAATTATTGATTTAGGTTTCGAATTTTTGCCAACATTTCAACTTTTGCTCTTCAAAAACCCTTGAATTTTTTATATTTTGAAAATTGTAAAACTAATTAATCACGTTGATAGGTAGTATTGGTGCTATTCCAATTTCCAAGAAAAAGATGTAATTATTTCATTCTTTAGTTGACCTGCAAATATCATTAATTATTATACTAGGAGTAGGCCTCTGAAATCTGTCACTCAAACGTGAAAATTGCCCCAGAGATTGCCTGTTTTAAAATTCTACAAAATAAGGATCAAATTTCTTGATTTTTTTAGGCAAGATTCCTCTCCTTCTATAGCACAAGAAGAAAACTCTTGGGTTTGATTGTTTAGCTATTTTGAGAACGATTTTGACATTAAATTCACACTAGAGCGAGAAGAAAACAGAGCGATAAACTTTCTAGATGTTTCTTTTCAAAGAAATGATAGTGAACAACAACAAACCATTTCATCAGGGTAATTTGCGACTGGTAGAGGGCACATTTCGTGACAACTTCTACCCACAAGAATTTGTTAGAGATAACATCAATCTCAGATTGAATATCCTAGCACAAAATGAACAGCATAGAATTGATCAAATAGTTCCGAATGTGGAAATTAGGTCTTTTATTAGTATTCCGTACGTAGAAGGGTTATCCGAGCGAACCGCGAGAATTTTCGGGTGTTACGACATAACTGCAGCGTTTAAAAACAAGCGAGATCTCAAAGCGGTCTTGAAACCTGCGAAAGATAGAATAAATAGATTGGACAATAGTAATATTGTTTACAGCATTTGGTGCAAACAAAAAAATTAGTTAATTGTATAACCAAAAAAAGGTTTATGTCGGTCAAACGAAGCGTCGTTTAGAAGTGCGGGTAAAGGAACACAAGAAAGACATAAATGACGAGCCTAAAAAACAGACCGCGCTTACTAAACATAGTATACAGAAAAATCACTTTTTTGACTTTGAAAACGCAAAAATTCTAGCGAATGAGGGCCCTTATCGTAAACGTCCGGTGCTTGAAATGTGTCACATAGCTAGTAATGATTATTCAGTTAGTTCGAGAACCGATGTGAGAAAACTTCGGAAAATATACTACCCTGTTATAAAGAAATGAAAAATTTGAGAACAAGTGGGCCACTGACCCTCGTGTCCTCAAGTGAGTCGAGTGTCAGGCTGTGCAAAGACAGTCAGCTTCACTACCACGACCCTTCAAAAATTAAGTACATTCAACTCTGGATTTATGTCCAGTATCGAGTATGGCCTACTTTGACCGTCAGGCTGTTCCCAGTTGACTTCAATTCAGAGTTGAGTGTATCACTTTTTCGATACGCTTCGAATTTTGAAAGTCGTTAAACTGTAGGACCTCTGAGAATGTTCTTATAGTTTTCGACGTGATCTGAAACAATCATGGTTTATCATGTTTATCTTGAGAAATATTAAAAATTTCAAAAAATAATGTTCACAAAAGTTGTGGACTTGTGAAAGTCATGGTCTTTCGAATTTTTCTCGGTAAATACAGGAAATTTTGGAAAAGTTTTGAGGCAAAAGTTATAGATCCATTCAAAATACACATTTTTTATTCTATATACTTTCCCTCCAGGAGTTCCTGAGAAATTTGCTATTGAAATTTGGTACGTGTAACTGGCTTGAGTGCAGTAAGTGATAGACCTTTCTTCACCGTCCGCGCTGACGGTAGTTCAGGAGCAGTTGGTTACGTGCTCTTATTATTTTCAGGTCGACTGAACTAAAGCGATTATATAATACAAAAGCTGAATGCAGAGGCTTCGTTTTGAAAATTTTTTTCTTAGTTTTTCGTTTTCTTGGAGGTTCTAAAACTACCATCAGGATGAATCAGCGACCCAACATTCTTAGTTTGAGTCTCATTTTTCAAGATCGAGATAAGACACTTCAGTGGTTACGGGATATTGAATTAATTCCAACGGAACGATTCTGTCGTAAGCATAAGAAGAAAATGGCTCTTAGCGAATCAAAATTAACCTGCGGTGAATTTTCCTGCCAGAAAAAGGAAAAATATTTTCACTCTCATAGTGTTGCAGAAAATACATGGCTTAAAAACTGTCATATTCCTGTAGCCTCATGTATGTTCATTACATATAGCTTCGCAGTGAATTTCAGTTCTGAGCAAACCATCAGAGAGACCAGCCCTTTGGAAGGTCAGCAAGTTTCTAGAGAAACTGCACTGAAAGTTCCTATTAAGTCCGACTTTGCTTCTTGCCTAAAATGGTCTTGGGCATATAGCGGACCGACTACAATGTCAACAATCAGGGCCGTATGAACCATTTCTATGTGACTTTCGTTCGCAGTAAAAAATATTTATTAAATTTCGTAAAATGTTTGTTTGTTTTGAAGGATAAACGCTGCTTCTTGTTTTCCTGCGACATTTTTGTAACACATAACCTAAACACTGAAAGCGAATGAAGCGAAGTGTGGACCGTGCGAACTGACGAAATTATGCGCTTGTGGTACTCAGCCCGCTTTGTAAGTACGGTACTGGACGAGTTTTCCGTCTTTAGAGTGTCGCTCTCTGTGTCCCTTGGACCCCTGACCCTCGAACGAAATTCTCGAAATGACATATTGCAGACTGACTTAATAGGGACTTTCAGTGTATTGCGGATCGCTTTTCTTTTTGCAGAGTGGTGTGCATGCTTGCTTTCGACGAGAATCTCGAGCAGGAAGGGCGCATTGGTGGTGTTGGCGAAGTCGTTGAAATTGACGAATGGAAAAACGGTCGCCGGAAATATGGAAAAGGACGTGTGGTGGAGGGTTCATGGATCCTCGGCATGATCTACAGGGGACATGCCTCCCAGTATCGGTTAGAAATATGTCCCGACAATGAAAGAGATAAAAATATGAAAGAGGAGGCCATAAATATCAGGGACTTTCCCGAGTTTCCTGTCAAACAATCATGCGTACACTTCCCTCCCTTTTCGAAGTTGCGCGCAGTGAACGAAATTTCATCTTTCCGAAATATCGTTCTTTCGCTGAACAGAGTATATCATGATCTAAGAATACATGGTCTAGCCATCAGCGCTCCCAACTTCGTCCCATGTAGCGCTCTTTTGACGGCAGCCATCCCGGGCATTCTGTTTACTATGGTTACGGTAGTAAACAAACCTTTTTCTCAGTGTAGCGCAAGCGCAGCGCTCACACTCATATAATGCCGTCAACTGAAAGTTTCCAATTGGGTCACTTTTTTCAGTTGCGCGTGGCGAGACCATGGGTTTTTAGATCATGAAGTATAATACGAGGGTCACTCAACAAGTACTTAGCCTCACCGCCCGATGGCGCTGCTATTACGAAAGAGTTTTACCATCGTG
>JAUMHM010000087.1:7905523-7919376 GCA_032362435.1 Melikaiella ostensackeni | reverse complement strand
GCCTTCGCTCGAACAGTCAGTGCCGTAACAGAATGAGTGTTTACTCACTCGTCGCTTTGAATCCGGTTGAAACTAGATTTTAATAGCGCCCGTTACTTGGCCGACCAGGCCCGACGCTGGTCTAATAACGCGAGATGAGTGTGATTTGTGAAATTAGATACGGTTTAGTACGTTTTCTGATGATAAATTCAGACAAAATTTGTTGAAAACTTGTTTTTTTTCCTTGAAAGTTAATTTTTTTAACTGAAAATGTAGCTATCCCATTTTTAGTTCAAAATTGATATTTTAAATTGAACTATTCTTTGAATTCAACTATTTTTTATTTCAAATCATGTTTGGTTGAAATATCAATTGTTATATGTTTCGTTGAGAGTATACCTTCTTTAGTTGAAAAAACAACTACTTGGTTTCAAATTGAACTACTTTGTAAAAAATTAATTTTTTTGGTTGAAGATTCGTCATTTTAGTTGAAAATTCAACTATTGGGTTGTAGAATATTCATCTGTTTGGCTTGAAAATTAACAATTTGGTAGAAAATTAAACTACTTGGTTGAAAATTAACTTTTTTATAGAAAATTCATATTTTTAGATAAAAATTTAACAATTTGGTTAAAAATTAAACTATTTATTTGAAAATTTGACTATTTGGTAGAAAATTAACTTTTTTGTTGAAAAATAATATTTTGGGGTTAAAAATTCAACAGCTTTGTTGAAAATTCATTTCTTGGTTAAAAATTTTACTACTTGGTTCAAACTAACAATATTTTATCAAGAATTCATTTTTTTGGTTGAAAAAACAACTACTTGGTTTCAAGTCGAACTACTCTGTAAAAACTTCATTTTTTTTAGTTAGAGATTCGTAATTTTAGTTGAAAATTCAATATTTGGTTGTAGAATATTCATCATTTTGGCTTTAAAATCCGACAATTTGTAGTTATTTTGTTGAAAATTAACTTTTTTGTCGAAAATTCATATTTTTAGTTAAAAATTCAACTATGTGGTTAAAAATTAAACCATTTATTTGAAAATTTAATTATTTGGTAGACAATCTTTTTTTTTGTTAGAAAAGTCATATTTGTGGGTTGAAAATTTAACTGTTTTGTAGATAATTCTTCATTTTGGCTTCAAAATTGAACAATTTTGTTGAAAATTAATATTCTTGGTAGAAAATTCTATTTTTCGGTTCAAAATTTAACGATTTGGTTCAAAATTTATCTTTATTGGTTGAAAAATAAACTCCTTGGTTGAAAGTTGAATAGCTCTGTTAAAAATTAATTTTTTTAAAATTTTCTTTGACTGAAAACTTAACTATCTTATTGAAAATTCGTTGTTTATTTGCTTAAAAATTAATCTTTTAACCTGAAAATATAACCATTCCATTTTTGGCTGAAAATTTATCATTTATAAGTTGAAAATTCAACGATTTGGAGAAAAATTCAAGTATTTTGTTGAAAATCTGTCATTTTGGGTAGAAAATTAATCCTGTTTGTCGAAAATTGAACCATTTGGTTGCAGAATATTCGTCTTTTGGATTTGAAAATTCAAAAATTCGATAGAAAACTCAACTGTTTGGTGAAAAAAATAGATTTTTTTATTTGAAAGGTTAACTATTTGGTAGAAAATCAACTTTTTCATTGAAAAATCATATTTTTCGGTTGAACATTCGACTGCTTTGTAGATAATTCGTCTTTTTGCTTCGAAATTGAACAATTTTGTTGATAATTCATAATTTATTTGATTAAAAATTAATTTTTTATCTGAAAATCAAACTATTCGATTTTTGGTTGAAAATGTATCATTTATAAGTTGAAAATTCAACGAGTTGGAACGAAATTCATGTGTTTTTTTGAAGTATCGTTTTTTTAGGTAGAAAATTAATCTTGTTTGTTGAAAATTCATCTTTTTAGTTAAGAATTCCACTATTTAGCTAAAATTAATCTTATCCGGTTTAAAAGTCAATTTAGCTCATGTTTTTTTATTTCATAATTGAAATATTTGGTTGAAAATTCATGTATTGTTGAAAATTTGTCTTTTGGTAGAAGATTAATCTTCTTGGTTGAAAATTCATCTTTATAAGTTAATAATCCAGCTATTTGGTTCAAAATTGAACTATTTTGTCGAAAGTTACATTATTTTGTTAAAGTCATCTTTTTTGTCGAAAACTTGACATTTTTGTTGAAAATTCGATCATTTGATTGAAAAGGCATCTTTCATGGTAGAAAAGTCATCTTTCTTGCTCGCAAATTCATCCTTCTTGTTTAAAAAGTCAACCGTTTTGTTAACATTTTATCTCTCTTGCTTGAAAGTTCAACTATTTGGTTGTTGAGGCAACTGTTTGTTTAAAAATTATATTTTTTAGGTTGAAAATTCATCTTTTTGGGTTCAAAATTCATCTCTTTTGGTATTTTTGACTGTGAAGTCTGATATTTTAATAGTATTAATAGCCGATAATTGTTTAAAATATTATATATATATATATATATATATATATATATATATTATTCAAAAATATTATTGGAATTTCATTTTCATTTGGAACAAGAATTCAGCCAATTGGTTTCGTGTAACTGAAAAACTAGAACAGCATGAAGAAAAGCGTTGAACCCGCACAAGTAACGATCGCTCGCTTAACGTTTTGTACGAGCTTCAGACTGAGCCCTTTGAACACTGATAATTATTTAAATACCTTTGTGTTGAAGATTCTAGTCCTTTTTCCATCCATCTGAACTATCAACTTGGCATTCATTGCCAACTCCCTGAAAACAAAAATATTTACCATCAAAAAACAATTCTAGGATCGATATAATAGAAAATACAGAAGGCTACACTCAACTCTCGAGTTAGTGCGGGTCTTGGGCATTGCTTACTTCGACCGTGAGACTCTTCTCAGAATTTCTACGATGAAAACAGTCAGGGCCGTATGAACCATTTCCAGTAGAAATGAATAATATTAATTAACTTTATTTTGTACAAATGTAGCTTCTTGTTATCATGAGGGATGGGCCTTTTTCAATAATGAAGACTGATTAATAAAAAGAGGATTTTCCGCGTGTATTTAAAAATAAATGCGAAATATGTACGCGACTGTGCGAGCTGCCCGCTTTGTCGCTACGGTACTGCGTGATTGCGGTATATCGAGAGTTAAGTGTATATAGTTTTTAAAATAAAAATAAAGTACTCAATGAAGGAAAAAAATGTCTACTAGGGTGGCTACTCAAATTTTGTAAAACAAATTGCATTTTTTTAAAATTATTTTCAGAAAAATCCTTAATTCACGCTATGAATGATTTCGAGTTGCACAATAATTTTCAAATTAAAGTTTTTTATTTAATAAAATAAACAATTGTAAAGTTCAAAATTGTGCAATTTCTAATTGTAGCTTGTACTTGTAGCATTGACTTCTAGTTTTAAATTTGAATGTTTCAAAATTGAACTTTTATAGTGAAAATTTTGATATTTTTAAAAATAAAATGGGCTGATTTAACCACAGTTGTTTCCTGGGTGCAAAACGCTTAAATAACAAAATAATTCATTTGAAGGCTTAAAAAGTAAACAATTAAAACTCTTGGTATTCAAAATTAAATAATTTTCAACTGGAAGCTTTCAACAATTAACAGTTTTAAATTGCAAGCCTTCAGGAATTAATAAATAATTTTAAGTCGAATGCCTTTTACAATTGAAGAACTTAAAATTCAAACTTTTTAAATTTGGACAATATTAAAATGACAGACTTCAAATTAAAAATTAAGTTACATCGATAGAAACATTCAAAAATAAATCCGCTTGCTAATTATTCATTTCCAATTAAAGTCATTCCAAATTGGACATTTTCAATTTTGAAAGTTATAAAATGGTTATAAAATGAAAATTCATAAAATCATAACGATGTTATGTCCCAACATTCAAATGAACAAAATTATAATTTTTTTAAAACAAAAATTGGTCCTGCATTTCGGTTATTTATGAAGAATCTAATGTAGTATTTTAGAACAATAATAGTATTTTGTTCTATTTCAGTATGAGCACTCTGTTAAGAAAAATTGCCTAGTTTTTTTATTTATTGAAAACGTTTTTACCAAAAACATGAAGAAATTCTCGGTAATTTCCGGGTTTTCCAGGTTATGAGTAGTGAAATATTTTTCATAAGTTTTGCTAGCTGTCCCAAAATTTCGGGACGACTAGATGCAGCCTTAAATTTTATTTGCATTTGAAATAAAATCCAGGATGGACGCTCGCTCTGGACCGGGAAACCGGGAAATAACCGGAAATTTTTTGAGACCGGGGAAAACCGGGAAATGACACTGAATTTATTTTTTGACTAGCAATTTTACAAATTTTTGGAAGAAAAATGTATCCAATCACTTGAAATATAACAAATTTAATATCATATGATATACTGTGCAGATTAAAATAAGTTCGTTTTCAACTATTTTTTAAATCTCAAGTTCAATTGTTAACATTTTGAATTATGAAATCATTCAATTTACAAAGCATAATTCTAAAATCTTTTGTTTTCAAAATTTTCTATTTTAGGTCTTCATTTTTAAGCGACCATTTTCAATTTAAAGAATTTTACAATGCAGTTCAGAAGACTTGAATAATTCAAAATTAAAAGCGTTTGAAATTTAAAATGTTTTGATAAAAGACGTTTTAAGTTCATCAACTGTAAATATAAACTAATTAGTAATTATTAAAATTATACTGTAGTTTAAGTATTAAAAATTGAACAATAATTGATTTCACAAGGCGATTCTGAATCTGTTCAAAATTAAACAATTTACAGATTTTAACTTTAAAAAATGAATTATTTCAATTTGAAAGCCTTAGTAGCGGAACAAATGTAAACGTCTAATTGAAACTTTATCAACTATATTTCAGTTTTTAAACAATTTTGAATTAATAGATTTATAATTAAACGCTTTTATTCAATTTCAAATCCTATTCAAATATTTTTTCAGTCTAAAATAGTCCATTGTTAATTCATTCAATTTGAAATTTTGTAATCAAAATAAAGAATAACTTTTTAATATTTATAAATATTTGTCTGTTCATTTAAAATGAAATTATGAGTCAAATATTCAAAAGTGAACAATTTGAAACTGAATTGTTTAAAACAGAACGCCTTAGTAGTTAAACAAATGTAAACTCCGATTAAAACTTTATAAACGAGTATTTTCAATTTTCAAATAATTTTTAATTAATTGATTCATAATTAAACGCTTTTATTCAATTTCAAATCCGTTTAAAATATTGCTTCAGTCTACAACATACCATTTTTAACTCATTCAATTTGTAATTTTTTAATAAAAGAAAATAGTTTTTTAATATTTAGCAACATTTGACTGTTCATTTCAAATGAATTTATAAATCAAATATTCGAAACTAAAAAATTTGAAACTGAATTGTTTGAAATAGAAAGTCTTGAATCGTTAAAATTTCAGAGTGCTCAATTTAAACTTTAAAAGTTACAATTTTAATTTTTGCATTAAAAAAAATTTTTAATTCTCAAGTGAAAGTGTTAAATTTTTATGTTTATATAACGATTGAACAATTATTAATTTGAAACGACTTAAAATTAGAATAATTTCACTTCTAACTTAAAATTACATAATTTTGAACATTCAAAAATTTATTGATTCATTCTTCAATTTAGGGCATTGAAAGCGATAGCGTGGATTTACATTTTGTAACCAGAAATCTTTGAACTGTTTAATTTATAAAAGTTAAAAATTTTTTATTTTGCAGTTTAACGGAATTTAATTTAAAATTGTTCAATTGAAAAATGTTTAAAGTTTTCATTTCACACGTGTCAATTATTGAGTGTTTGAACTAAAAATGTTTTAAGCTTCAATTTTAAAAGTTTAGAATTCAAAAGAGTTCCACTTTGAGTGCTTTAATTTCCAGTTCAGTTTTGATTACTGTCAATGAAAAAATTTACAGCTTCAAGAGTTCGAACTTTTGAATTTCAATGACTGTGAAAAATTTGTACAAACTGGGAAAAAACGGGAAATGACCGGGAAACTGAAAAATACCTACATACACTGGAACCTCCATTTAACGGCGGTCGCGGGATGGACCTTTTTTATTATTGAAGCCTAATTAATGAAAAGAGAATTTTCTGCGTGTATTTAAACATAAATGCGAAATATGCACGCGAGATTTCGAACTCCCCGCTCTGCGCCTACGGAACTGCTGAACTCCGCTGAGCTCACAGCACCTCTCTCTCTCGGCTCCTTGGACCCCCTCATCAACGAATGCGAGCCGGCGGAAATTCTAGGAAGACGGAATATGGAGGGCCATTCAATGGAGGTTCCAGTGTACTTTCTTGAGATACAAATAGCTCAGACAATAAATTAATTAAATTAAATCAATATATTGATGGACAAAATTTAATTGAAAGTGAATAAGCAGTTCCCTACAATATTCAGATAATATGCCAGTAAATATTCTAATATTTGTTATTCCTCATCATCACTTTAGTTTGCAGTTTTGTTACCACGTGGTTACTATTGGTCAGTTTCTTATCTCTCTATGCTTAAGCTATAATTTTTTTATCTCAATGTCAGTGCCATCTCCGGATAAGTTACGAGTATGACTCGTCTTTCTCTCTCCTGAAGAGCCTAAATCATGAAGAGAGAGTCATGATGGAAATCATGAATACAAATTTTTTCAGAGAATTGACAGTTTAATGAGTTTCGAGATTCGAGAGTTTCGCAGGTTTAACAATAAAGATAATTGACCACTCGACTCATGGAAGGCTCTCTTTCTTTGAAATTTATAGTTATAGAGTTATAGAGAGTTTTCAACAAAAGAGAATGTGATCACTGTTCAATGTCCATTATTTCTAATTGTAGCTTATTCCACTGACTTTATAAGAAAACTGTCCATCGACTTAAAAAAAATGCTTCTATCGTTTAAAAAAATGGTAGAATTGAGTAAATAAATAGATATAGATTATAGGATGAGCACACAGAATTTGCTAATTTTAAAAAAATTATCAACGTCAAAACTTATGAGCTTTCTAGTTTTGAAGGGAACTTTTTTACTCTCTATCTAAAATAACAGATAAGAAGCAACATCTAAAAAACCAAAGTTCAAAAATAACAAGATTTACGAAGGGGTGTAGATTCTATGATTTCAAATGTTTGACTTGATTTCAATTTTTCTTTTGAATTGGATAATTTTCATGGGCCATTCACGGTATTTTTTCTAATTGCAAACAATATTTTGTAGCCTAAGACTTAAGAAATTGTTTATTTTAAGAAGAATCTTTCTTCAGTTTTAAATAAAAGAAAAGAAGCTGTACTTCTGAAAATTATTGAAACCTTTAGAGTAGGATTTCTTGTATATGATTCAAAGTTTGAAAATAATATTAAAATAAGAAATAAATAAAAACACAAATATTTAAAAGTGTGACTTTCTCAATACTTCAGAGTCCAAAGTTTTGAATTAGTCAATTTAAATCCATTTGTTCCAATTTACTTTGAAGGCTCACCAACGTCTAATTTTCTAACAACAACAAATTCTTCAAATCAGCAGACTTCGATCCAAATTTAATAATTAATAATACTGAAGAAATACCAAATTTCGGAATAATTAACAATTTGGGAATAATTAACATATATAATCAAAGTAGAACTTTTGAGCAATCAACAATTGTGAACAGTCATAATTTTTGTATCAATCACGTAGTTTGGATTATTCTTAAATTTTTGTGTAATCTTCTCTATCTAAACTTGGAGCAAGTTTATTTGAAAAATCATTTGTTTATTTCAATCGATTGTTTGTAAACATGGAACAAAACGATTTTATATTGTGAGAATAAACTTCTCTTCTGTAGAAACTCTAAAATTCACCAAAAGGATTTTTTTTAGCTATTGAGTAAAATTGATGAATTAAGACTTGTATAAAAAGGTCCGAATTCAACCTTGACAATTATCTTCCAGCTAAAACCAAGAATCTCTTGTCTTTTGAATGAAGTTTGGATTAATTTCTCATTAATTAATACACTTTGTGAAGACGTGTCAAATAAACTTCTAATAATCTTCAATCAGTAAACAATACTTGATCAATCTTGGTCATATCCGGAATTGTATCACTTTTATATGCAAAAGCCCTTTTTATTATATTTAATGCCAATCAATATTTTGTAAGCACAGGATCAAAAAATATCTATTATTTAAGGCCATGTGAGCATAACCTCAAAAAAAAATTTTCACATTCTTTTAAAACCAACTTACGTTCACACGAAACGCAATATTAAGTTGAACATTTCAGAAACTAAATGAAAAGCACTAAGGAACGTTTGTCTGGTCCTAAATTTTTATAATTATTAAAAAAGTTTTCTTCTTAAAAATTTTTTTTTGCTTCTTTTATAATTATAAAAATTTAGGACCAGACAAGCGATCCTTAGTGCCTTATATTTAGTTTCCGAAATTTTCAACTCAATATTGCGTTTCCTGTCAACGTAGGTTGGTTTTAAAAAATGGGGAAAAAAAATTTTGAGGTTACGCTTAAATGGCCTTAAACAAGGTGAATATTGAAAGCCAGTAAATATGAATAAAACAAAAAATATCATAATTTTTTATCATCAATTGATTCTAGCTAAAGAGAAGATATTGCTCAACTTTAACAGCAGGTGGTAGCGCGAGATGGCAACGATTCTAAGACGTAATAAACACACCTTTTGTTAAAGGGCCGGACCCTAACGGCCACCTTCACCGAAGCCATGGTTGTTCCGTGCGCCTGGGTAGTACGGACAGGTTCAGCACGACTCGCCCTTGTTACGCGAGCTTTAAACAAACACTCATTTTTGAAACACTTTTTGAACACATCGTGGAACCTAGACGTCCTCTCATTCCACACTTCATGACGAACATTGTTCCCAATAACCGATTCACTCCGCTCTGCTCCGCTCGCGATCAGGCGGATTACTGTGAGCGGACTGAACGCAGTAACAACAAAAAAATGGTCTGCGCGTGCGCAGCAGATAACCAATTCTCGTTCTGTAGGCGCTTATTGTAAGGGGGTCACGAGAGGGAAGCGTAATCGAGTGGGACGGGGACGTCCACTTTAACAACCAAGTTGAATTCAGAGGGTGGCCTGGCACCATAGCGAAGTTCGACCGTGGGCCCAGGAGCGGCTCAAGCATTCGAAATTATTTGGTAGAGTTGTAACGATTTTGGTAATTTGGTTTTTGAAGTTGGATCCGAACTTGGAAGGTAGGGAGTTGAGGATATAACGATGTTGATGATGGGTGTTGATAGATACCAAGGGGAGTTTAGGATACTACATAGAACTAGGATATCATCAAGATCAAGAATTAGATCATCTAGATTTAGGATGGAAATGACAAGAATCATGGTTACCATCCAGAATTTAGGACTAGACTATCATTCAAAGTTTGAGACACATCAAGAATTAGGATAACAAGAATTGTTCACTATCCAAATGTAGGATACCATTCAAAACAATGGTTACCATTGAGAATTAAAAGATTATTTACAATTCTGGGTGACATCATGAATTAAGAAACAGTCTTTAACAATTAGGATACCAAGAATCTGGTCAGAGTTAAGGATATGATAATATTGATGATGGATGATGATAGACACCAAGATTGGATATAACACAGAATATGGGTATTATCAAGATACAAGAATCAGAACATTATCTAAATTTAGGATGACAATGATATACACTAAATGCTGAATATGTATTACGAAAAATCTTGGTTACCATCCAGAATTTAGGATTAGGATATTATCCAGACTTTGTGACACATCAAGAATTTGGGCATCATCAAGAATTGTTCTGTATTCAAATCTAGGATACCATTCAAAACAACGATTACCATTAAAAATTAAAAGAACATTCACAATTCTAGGTGAGATCGAGAATTACTTCAACAATTAGGATACCAAAAATCTGGTCAGAATTGAGGATATGATGATATTGATGATGAATGTTGATAGATTCCAAAAACAATTAGGATACAGCCTAGAATAAGGGTATCATCAAGATACAAGAATTAGAACATCATCTAAATTTAGGATGACAATGGCATACTTAATGCCCAGTACGTACTACCAAGAATCATGGTTATCATCTAGAATTTAGGATTAGGATATTATCTAGAGATTGAAACACATCAAGAGTTTTTGACTAAAAGGTTGATTTAGAACTTTTTTCTCCCTCTTTTTTTCCTGTTGTGTACATTTACTGTGCACCTGTCTCTAATGAGCCGGAAAAACGGGTAGTCAAAAAGTCTATTTTTGATTTGTGAAATTTTTGGGTGTTCCTTTTTGGTACACAAGAAATTTTCATAAGAGAGTAGATTTTATTTCGATTTTATGAAAGTTTTTGACTATCCAAATGTAGGATACCATCCAAAACAACATTGTAAAAACTAGACATCTCTTTTTTACGGTTTCATTTCTTGCGTGTCCTGTTTTTGAATTGTACAACTTTATTCTGCTATTTTTAATGTAAAACAAATAACGCTGGGATCCCACCAGTGGTCTCATTTTAGTAGCACTCGAGACTGTTTTGTTCTGAGTCTTATTTTAACACCTTAATTTAGCCCTGAAATAGTTCCTTCTTTTTACAGTGAATGGTTACCATTAGGAATTAAAAGAACATTAACAATTCTAGGTGACATTAAAAATTAAGAGAACATCTTCAACAATGAGGATACAAAGAAGTATCATACAATATTCGGACACTATCGTAAATAACTAAGATACCATTCAGAATTAAAGATTTTATCAAGAATTAAGATACACAAGAATCAGAATGATGGATATTAAGATTTAAAAACTAACCATAAAGAATAACAGTACTGCTAAGAGTGATACCATAAAAAATTCCTGGTATCTTGATTCCAGAAATTAGAATTCCATCAAGAATTCGGATGATAAAAAAATAGGATACCCTCCATAAGTTAGTATACCATCAAGAACAGGAAAATTTTAAAACCATCAAGAATCAAGGTACCACCAGGAAGTTCTGATGCTACTACAAATTATGATACTATTATTTCTGATACCATGAAGCATTACGATTCCATATTAGAAGTATTTATTCTAAGGGAAGTCTGACTCCATTTTCCGGTATTAAAAATTGATTATCCAAAATAACAAATATTAAGGCTCCAGTGTTTAATTTTACTACGCAAATAATTTATTGTAATCTGAGAATTAAAACTGATTCTTTGAATTAATCACTATTCTTGAATTACAACCGCACCTCCCTTTTGTTTTCCGAAGGTTAATACGATTTAATTCCATTTTGTATAGGTGAAGCGTTAAATAGCTTCTATCCAATTATATCCACCCAATCACAATTGCTTTCTCAAGTAATGAAGTTATATTTCAGACGGATGAAGTACAATCTCAGAACTTAGAGTAATTAAAAATAATTTCAGATTAGAAACTCTGAAATTTTAGAATTTTTTAATTGATTATTTATTAAAATCTCTCAAATTCAGAATCCTTCAATATTAAAAGCTTCAAAATTTGGAAGTCCTTTCCACTTTGAATAATATTTAAATCTATACCTTCGGATTTGGAATGTCGACTCCAAGAACCTATTATAAAACTAATAAAAGATTCAAAAGTTCCAAACTTTTAAATACTTCAAGTTGGAATTAAAAAATTTCGAATTTCAATCTTTCGAAACAGGAAATGTTCCAACTTCCAAGCTTACAAATGATTAATCTTTCCTCCATTGAAAACCTTATCATAGCTTAAAGCTTCTAAACTAAAACCCAATAAACTTAGAAACTTCAAATCTGTAAAGGCTCAAACTAGAAATCTTCCAAGTTGGAGACGGTAAACTTTAAAATTTAATAATTAAATAGCAACCCTTTCCAATTAGTATAAGATCAAAGTTCAAAGCTTAAAATCCGAATTTTCAAAATTCAAAATTTTCTCTAATTTGAATCGCATCCAACTTATTAAAACATAGGACCAAAAAGCTTTGTTTCTTTCCCTTATTTTCTAACAAGACACAAGATCCAAGACCAAACTTGAACACTTCCTACATTAACATAAATAATCATTAGCATCCACAGAATGGAGAACACGAGCCTTCACCCACGCAATAAACATAAGCCTTGCGGTTGTATTTGAGGCGTAACCGCGGTCTGAGGAATTCACCTTGTTCATATGATCACGCCTTTTATTGTTTCTTCACATAATCCACAAGAAGGAAAGGTCGGAAAGAAAAGAACCCTTCTGCTATAAAAAAAAAGAAAATCTAGAAGAAATATCGTCTCATTCCAACAGGTGGCCCGGAAGCCCTAGGTACCTTAATCTTCAATCAAGAGTTTCTGAATGGACTAAACCGAGAATAATTTCCCAAATTAATAATATGGAATTTAATACTAAATCTTATTAAAACATGCAATATAAAAATATGAAGAGTTGTTGAAATGTACATGCCTTGATTTCGCAAGGTAACAACGTAAGGAAAAAACGTCACCAGGAAATGAACTCGAGTTTCACGGGTCGCGGGACTACGAGATCGGAGTGGTAATAGACACCAGAAAAAAGAAACTCGAGTTCAAAACCATGTCTCGAAACATGTCTTTCTGTAAATCTTGGGGTAATTCGAACTCGGTTTTCATCCAGTTTATCAAAGACTCGTATTCATCTCTTCACTTCCCTAACTTTTTAGAACAGATCTTCTGAAAATTCATTAGATTAAATTCTGAATGATCAACTTCCTGTTTACAAATATTCAACCCTAGAATCAATCCTAGATTTCTCATCTTAATTCCTGATTCTAATCGTGGAAGATTTGTCCGAATCCAAGCCTCAAGAGGACAGTATCAGAATTTAAGATCAAAGTAAAGTTCCTCTAATTGATATGCACATCAGGTAGACTTTATGCTTATGCACGGTAAAGGCGAAACCTTGAAATGCAAAGTTATACTATATGCTTGAAGCGTAGTGATTCATAGGCGATTGGACTGACGTAATCGTAAGCACATTGTACCTGCAGCCGTATACATTATGACCAGGTCTGTTGTCGACGTCCGCTTGGCGGATCCTAAGATCCGGGGGGGGGGGGTTGTATTATGTTTAGACAGACGTATCTTCGAAGCCAAATACGGTTTGAGAACGACCATTCACCGTTTGAAGCACCAGCTCGATAACGGAAAGATGTCCAGGAAAGACTTTTTCCCTATGTTATCAAAATAGTGAAGTATGTATCTGAAGAGATCCCAAATCGACGTGTCCAAATGACAAGGTTCCATCTCGGAGAGACCAAATAAAAAGGTGTTAATTTGTGGAGACCAAATGAAAAGGTGCTACAGATTTGAGGACGCTGATGTTCCCAATACAATTTATTTGGGATATTCAAATTTCAGATTTTGCCACGCGATTTAGCACCTTTTCATTTTGAAATGATCTTCAGGCACATTCTTTTGGGTATTGTTTCAAACAAGTGGAAAGTGATCGTTTCTTGATGGTTTCTTCTGAATGAAGATTTGGTTGGTTTATAGGAATACTCTGAAGATATCCAGAAGTATCTTCTAATATCTTCTTTTTGGGTTTGGTTTGAGTTGAATGGAAAGTGATCATTTCTTTTGGATGAATAACTGATTCAAGAATATATTCCTAAAAGATATCGATAATTGTCTTTAAATATCTTCTGTGGGGTTGGTATCAGACTCATAAGTGTACGATGATAATTTATGACACCAAAAGTTAGGATATCTTCCAGGTTTAGAATAACATCAAGGTCATAATAATTATATCGTCAGATGCCATATATACAGGGTTTGATTGAAAAGTAATGAGCCTTATTTTTTTTAAGCAGTTTTATTAAACCTTTTGGCTTATACA
>JAUMHM010000087.1:7854280-7864894 GCA_032362435.1 Melikaiella ostensackeni | reverse complement strand
AGAAAGATGTAGCATTTTTAATTCTTTCTGATGAACTATTTTAGAAATACAAATATAAATTTGTTTTTCAAGGAAATAAATAAATATGTGAAAAAACTTGTTTTTTTTTAACAATTCAACAAAAAAAACTAAAATGTTTTACAAAACTAAATTATATGATAACTAATGTTAAGAAGAAACATCTGTACTGAGTTTGAAATTCGATCAGATCTACAATGCTCTTCAGAAACAAAGAAAGATGTAGCATTTTTAATTCTTTCTGATGAACTATTTTAGAAATACAAATATAAATTTGTTTTTCAAGGAAATGAATAAATATGTGAAAAAACTTGTTTTTTTTTTAACAATTCAACCAAAAAAAAAAATTAATATGTTTTACAAAACTAAATTATATGATAAGTAATGTTAAGAAGAAACATCTGTACTGAGTTTGAAATTCGATCAGATCGATAATGCTCTTCAGAAAAAAAGAAAGATGTAGCATTTTTAATTCTTTCTGATGAACTATTTTAAAAATACAAATCTAAATTTGTCTTTCAAGGAAATGAATAGATATGTGAAAACACTTTTTTTCAACAATTCAACCAACAAAAATTAAAATGTTTTACAAAACTAAATTATATGATAACTAATGTTAAGAAGAAAAATATGTAATGAGTTTGAAATTCGATCAGATCTATAATGCTCTTCAGAAAAAAAGAAAGAAATATCATTTTTAATTCATTCTGATGAACTATTCTAGAAATACGAATCTAAATTTGTCTTTTAAGGAAATAAATAAATATGTGAAGAAACTTTTTTCTAACAATTCAACCAACAAATATTGAAATATTTTACAAAACTAAATTATATGATAACTAATGTTAAGAAGAAAAATGATAAATTATACATTTTTTCGACCTCAAATATTATTTTGTATCATTTAAGAAAAAGAAGTTTATTTTTATTATATGAAGAAATTAATATAATCGCCTAAGTTGGAGGATAAAACGACCAAAAGGCTTAAAAAGCGATAGACAACAAAAATTTTAAAAAATCGAATTTTTAATTTTCAAAAAAGTGAAAAAATGCCTCAAGGTATTTTAATGTTAAATTAAATAAAAGAAAAGAAAAAAAGTAATCCAGTCTCGAAAAATGGAGTCGAAAGAAAGTTTCATTTAAAAATACTAAAGTATTTTAACAAGATAAAAACAAAGATTAAAAGAAAATAAGTTTATTCATCACCCGCGAGAAATATCTCATTTCCCGGGCCTGTTTCGAGTAGGAAAAATAACACATTACCTGATTGTTGACGATTAGTATAAATAATTAACATGTTTTCCCACTAGTACAGTAATACAATTTCATTACTTCACTATTAATAAAGTTTTGGAACGCGGACTATGTTGGCAACACTGCTTAATACTGCCATTTTGACATAACTTCAAAATTAAAACTTCAAAAGAACTCTGAGGTCTATATACTTGCGTCAGTCAATCAGGTAAGCTATTATTTCCCCCTCTCAAGAGGGCTTGGGATGTTTTTGAATTTACTGAATTTTTTGAAATAATAATTTCATTTTCAACAAATAAGTGCCTGACCCTTTAGCAATTCTACCCTTATTTTCCATCCTTTATCCTTATTTTACATTCATATTCTTTTGTGAAATGAAACAAATTATTTTGGGTTAGTAGAATTAAAATTTTTGCAAACCATCTGACCTTAAGGTTTAATTGTTGTTTTACATTAAATATTTAAAAATATTTCATTTTATTTTATTTCAGTACTCTGTTTTAGTTTTGGGAGAAGTTTACTGAAACATTACTTTGATCCATAACTGTCAATTAATTCTTTGAAGTGTACGCTCAAGATTTTGAAAAATGTGATTGCTTAATATATATTAATAATCAACCGAAGACTCTTTTTAGAAACTTGTTTTAAATTACTCAAGTGTTGAATATAAAAAATTACAAGAAAAGAAAGACAAAATAATAGTGAAAACGTATATTGTTGCAAAGGAGAAGCAAATATTATTTCCTGATAAATATATTTTAATGTTTAGATAGCTTCTACTCCTTTAAAAAATTAAGATTTTCAAAAAATATTTTTAAAAGTTACACTTTATGTATAGATAATTATGTTGAAAAAGAAACCTTTCGCTTTTTGGGTCCTGATAAATTCGAATCTTCATAGATGGCTTTGTTAACTTCCTGATGATAATTTTCCAAATTTCTTACTAGTCCAGAGGTACTGCTGTTTTTCTTTCGAATAATTTATTCATTTCCTTTCTCGGCATAAACTTTACATGATGCTGCTTTATTTTTCTCCAAGATTCGAGAATATTGATTGTCTGGCTTGAAAATTGAAAGCGAGAAGGAGCAAGAATAAACAAAAGAAGTTTAAAAAATCTCGTTGACAATATTTCCTCAATATCGAGCAACGAAACCCAAGAGTCAATAAATTTTTTTCTGGCCGCGTTTGGTTGACTCTTTTTTTTCTCTCTCTTTTTTCTTTTTGTTGTACATTTATTATACATTCGTCTCTAATGAGTCGCAAAAGTGGGTAGTTTCGAAGTCTATTTTTGATTTGTGAACTTTTTGGGTCTTCTTTTTTAGTACACGAAACATTTTCATAAGAAAGATTTCATTTCGATCTTTAAGAAATATGAGATAAGTCTTGTCGCCAAAGTGAGTTCTAATATTAACGCAACATAGACTCTTCCTGTTATTATTTTTTTTTTTTGCATTTTCGTTCTCTTTCTATGCATTTTTTTCTCCCTTTTTACTCTTTCGTTTCATATATTTATCTTTCTTTCGAGGTCTACTAAACATTTCTTTATCACCGGAGTCGGATCTCTATCCGTTTCCTGAGTCGACTCTGAACGAACTTTTCTATTATATGAATGCAACACTGTTGCTATATATGCCTGCGAATCATGAAACTTTAGTTCCACTTCGATGGCATTATGGGAATTATGACAAAAAAAAACGAGCTCCAGTCAAAAGAATAGCCCTTGCTCAACAATGCTGTGCATTCTCATTTTAATAATATATGCGTGGGACTCTCACAAGACAGAAGACTACAGAAAAGATTCACTGACTTTTTCTGATTTAGATTTACATACATAGATTTAGATTTAGAAAGTTGATTTTGAGAGTTCAGATTGGAAAATATTCAAATTTAGATGCATTTCAAATGGAGAGCATAAAATAATCTATTGTAGGGATTTGTTTGAACCAAGCAAAAACAATGGATTAATGTTTCTATAAATAAGAAGAAAAAGAAAATCAAAAAAGTTTCAAAAAATTTGAAAAAAAGTTGAAATGTTTGTTCAATTAGTGTTGTGGTGAAGTGTTTGCAAAACATTAGATCATATTTTTTTTGGATTTTATATGCAGGAAGTTATATAAAAAAATATTTTAACTATTCTTATTTTCCTGTTTTTTTCAATATGGTTTTCAGTGTAATTGATAAAAATTTGGTGGAATGTGATTTTATGATAGATGTTACTGAAAGTCTGGTATAGGGGTATTAAAGAATTTATATAATTAGTAAAAACTTAGATTGGATGCATTCCAGAAGGAATTATTAACAGAATGCAAGTTTCATGGGTTTTTTTCAAAAAAGATATTTCATATTAACAAGAAAATATGTTTTGACTTCAACAAAAAAGGATAATAAAGAAAGTTTTAATGAGAATACTAATAAATTTAATAAATCTCTTCGAATTTGATTAAAAAAGGCTGCCATGCACAGATACACATAAATTTATAGTGTTTTCTATTTTACAATAATAAAAAAAAAATCTTTATAAGAAAGAGAATTTCACATTGATCTTAAAGATTTTTGATTTTAATAAGAAAATGGAAAGACTGACCAAACAACATTTGATAATAGAAAATGTTTTATTTATACTCTCAGTTAATATTTGAATTTAAAATATATGTTTCACTATTTATAACTGTAGTTATCCTATAAATTATCCCTGACGAGGAAGTCTAAATGCGCTTAGAAACATGTTGGTCCCCAGTAGTATAAAAAAGACGGAGAAAAGAAAGAGTGTGAGGTTGGTTTTAATTGGCTCTTTTTTTTCTCCCTCTTTTTTCTTTTTTGTTTGTACATTTATTGTATATTTGTCTCTAATTTTGATTTCTGAACTTCTTGAGTGTTCCTTTTAAAGTACACAAAAAAATTTCATAAGAAAGTAGATTTCATTTCGATCTTTAAGAAATTTTAAAAGAGGTACATTAAGCAAGGATTTGTTTCAATCTGCAGGATTGCCATTGAATACTTAAGATTTCGTTTAATTCAGATGTTAATGGTTAACTTAATTTACCAAAAGATATCTATTTTACTTAAATATAGTTTACAAATTTAAGAAAGTTAGCAATTTTTTAGAAATGTGTTATTGGTTTGGATTATTACCTTTTTCTTTTTTGAAAAGTGGAATAATCTGAATACATTGGTTCTAAATCAACCCACAAAATTTGATCTTGGCACTATGACCTATTTTCTTCATTTCCCACGTTCTGTGTACATCAATCTTGTAATAATTTTTTCAGGTTCTTTCAATTTTACAAGTAATTAAAATGTTAACCTGGTACTTATCAAAAAATAGGGTTGCCAAAAGGTTTTGCATACATTCAGGTAAAAGAAATAATACCCTTGTTGTCTACAAAAAATGGTATTTTGAGGAAAGATGCCATATGGACAATATGTGCATTCTGTTATTATGTACCATTTTATATTTTTCTCGAATCTTATGATTTTTACAGTTGTTTTTTATTTCAAGCATATTTAATATATTTTTCAGTCTACTATACATTTGTTTTTTCTAAATATACTGTTAATATAATTAAAATTTCATCCTTGTACTTATTATACATATAATAAGGTTGCCACAAGAATGTACATAATTTGAGGTCTAATTTTGAATTGTGAACTTCTTCGGTTCTCCTTTTTCAGTACACGAAAAATTCTCCTGAGAAAGTAGATTTCATGTCGATCTTTAAGAAACAATCCAATTAATATAATACAGGGCTGCTCCAGCCTAATTTAGGTAAGGCCAGGGCTAGAATTTCCGATTTTTGGTGAACGTTAAGAATAACTTACAAAAAAAAAAATAGTTATTCAATTTGCTATTGTTTAATTTATCCTTAAATATATTGTATTTCAGGATTTTAAGCAGATTTGTTTTATATGATCATTGGTTTTTTATTGGAAATCATTTATTTATGGCAGCTTGGAGCGGAACTTCTAACCCTGTTGCGGGGCTAGTTGTTAGCGACCCGGGTTAAGCTTTTACTAAAAGTTAATAAATGTTTTTTCAAAGAATATCTCAATTTTTTGTTAAATAAAATACAAGATCTGTATTTAAATTCACATTTACTTACATTTATTAGCCCACTAGAATACATTGAGCCACGCTGCCGCGGGTTCGACTCCCAGTACAGGGAAAAAAAATTACTGAAGTTTCTTCACTTTCGTGGATGACTTAGATCTTTGAACATATTATTATAAAACTAAAAATGTAACTTTTTTCTATTCACCATATCTCAAAAAGTAAAAGAGCTATGAACATGAAATTCGGATGAATTGTAGCTCCCATTGATGCCCAGGTCGGATAAGATTTTCAGTTAGATCAGCTAATTAGAAGTGTTTTTTTGTATTTAGAAATTTGAAAAAAAATTTACCTTGCTATACGAGAAAAACTTTTTTCATATTCGAAATACAATAATCTTATATCTGATTTATTTGTTCGCGTCTTCGAGACGCATGAATCTATCTATTGTTGAACCTTTTATGACCTCTTATGATCTAGAAACACAGGTTTATAAAATTCAAAAATATATTGTTTATCTTGTTTATATGAGGTATACTTTTGTAATATTGGGAATACAACAGTACTGTTGTACAGTACTGTCATCATATAGTATATGATGTATCTGTTCTTGTCATTAAGACGCACCGATTGACCTACTGAAGAACCTTTCATGACCTTCCATGACCTACCAATACCGTTTTTTAATTTTTTAACAACATTATTTACCTTGTTTATGTGAGTAAAACTCTTTTTATATTGGGAATATAACAGTACTGTATTTGATGTAAATGTTCGTGTTTTCGAGTCACTTCCAATGATCTATTCAGGAACCTTTGATGACCTTTCATGATCTATCAATAGCGAATTAAAAAAATCAAAAAATTGTTCACTTTGTTTGTATAAGGAAAACTTACTTCATATTTTAAATATAACAGTACTGTAACCTAAAAAGTTGTTCGTTGCATCAAAACGCATTGATTGACCTTTTTGATGGTCTCTCTGATTTTTTGGAAATAAGATTTTTTGTATAAGATAAAATCATCAACTTGATGAAGTAAGTACCAATTTTATCTGTTAATGAAAATAAACCTCACTCTATGAGGAAGCAACATTATTTTATGCCAGTGAGAAAGCAAAGTGCTCATAAAGTGAGCACAAACAAATACATCCATCGTGAATACACCCATAGTACTTCGCCAGCGGTATCTTTTGTTCTATACAAATTTTAAAAGTATATATGTTCGAAAATAAATATTATTACGATTCCAATAATTTACCATGCACTTATGACCGGTGTCACGTGTTATGTCTATTCTACTGGGAATGAAAACATCCACCGCGCCAAAAAGGGCGCTGCGGTGCCATACAAGCATGGCCGCGGAAGCCATATGGATAATATGGAGTAGTGGCAATAATTTAATTAAAAAGTGTGTTTATGTTTAGAAAATGGTATTTTTGGACTTAGATAGTTTGTGTAGTTACGCAACAGCTATACCTACATCCAGAAATATGATCGAAGGCCAAAATATTCTTAATTCTGGTTTGATTGTAAGGTGCGGAGCTACCATAAAAACTCGCGAAAAAGTTGAAATATATTCATTGTGCCTCATTCAAACCAGTGCTTTAACTTTAGAATCACACGAAATAACAGGAAGGTTATTAATTAATAGTGGCGATGAGAATTGCAAAATTTCATGAAAATGCAAGGAGCAGACAAGTACATTCTTGACGTTATAATCTTTCACATTTAAATTTCTCAACCACTCATTGTGTTGATCTACAACCAATTTTTCCAAATAAGTTTCGCCTTTTCATTTCAACACTTCCAAGCATTGGAACTCTATGAAAACTTAAATTGAAGTTTTTATTCTCCTTGGAGTCACAATCACTGATACAACAACCTTCGAAACTTGTTGATTTCCGATATTGACGTGAAAATTCCATTATTGGAGCAAGTAATTATCAGCTCAAAAGTATTTTGCTCATCAGAGCTACTTATTACAGCTCTTATTCATTCGTTTGGACGATCATTACAGTTAAACACTATGTTTTTGCTGGATTCCGTGATGTTTTACGCGTATTTAATATGTCATCCACGGCCATATTGATTAGTTCACGTAGGGGCCGACAGTGTCGCATAGCATGTTTAAATCCCCAATATTAAATCTTCTTACAATTAAAATTGTGATTTGAAAATCACACCAAATCAAGCCAATTAAATTTGATAGAAGGTCAAATGGTAAAATAACAGTGGCAGAATTGGTTTACCCCGTGTCTCAACTTTTCCTTAAGTTTTTTTTTTATCAAGATCGAAATGAAATCTACTTTCTTATGAACTTTATCTTACACAAAAATCCGAACACAAAAAAGCTCATGCATCAAAAATAGACTTCCAGGCTGCTACCAAGTTGAGTCCCGCGGTCAGTAAAAGTACCGAGTTCTCCCCGGTCTCTTCGAGTGGCACTCCGCAAAGTCCACTCCCGCCGGTTAACTTTAACCCTATATTGAGAAAAGGGAAATGTGGGAGGGGGGGGGGCCAAATAGAGATGGGCGATCTGTCTCTTATTGGTTCATTTTTCACCTATTACTTTCGTGCATAATTTGACGCGTGTTCTTACGTGGATTTGCCGGAAATTTTCGGCAGTAGTAGTTTAGCACAGGGCTTAGTACAACGTGATTGTGCTTTCGCGATATTTTAGTTTTGTTTTTGTTTCTTTTCTATTTCCGCATGTGGCAGATTTACGAAATATTAAAGATAGAGGTAATGATTCGTGAAAAGGGTAAAAATTTAATTGTAGTCGACGGTTATAAATTTTATTTTCAAAAAAATGTTGAAAATGAAATTCAATGTTGGACTTGCTGTAACAATAAATGCTCATTCTTGGAACGATCAAAGTATATACACAGAGAGTCTCGATATAAATAACTTCTGATACGGCGCTGACTGTCCAAGCGAAGACCTTGAGTATAGGGCGTCAAGGGACCCTCAGGTGGGGGGGGAGGGGGGGAAGACAGAAGCACTCAAGCGCGAACAACTGTGAGGCTGGCCACAAATAAGTCGGACAGTTAAAGCGAGATGAGTGTACCTCCTTTATGGCTCATTAGAGGCAAATGTATAACAAAATGAAAAAAGAAGGAGAAAAAAGAAAGAGTCAACCAAAAGCAACCTCTCACTCCTTCCTTATAACGATTCCTAAAAAGCCTCATTGACAACATCTATTCCTTTTGAAAAAAGGTTGTAAACAAACAGTATAGTAAATTGTAGCAAATTATACCTTATTTTAAATTCTCATTTCCTCAACCACCGAAATCTATCAAGCGACACTACTCGGTTTGTGAAACCGCAAACGATGGTCGGTCGCGTGACGTTTTTATCCTCGGATAAAACTAGCAGCTGTCGCACAGGTGTAGCTGCATTGTGCGTCCAAGGCCCACTGCCCAGGTTAGCACCTGCGGCTTACCATGGCAGTGCTTTCAGAGGAATCGCTGCCACAAGATGTCCCAACTTTCCGAGCGTATAATTGAGCCGGCTTTTATTTTCTTTTTGCAGGTTCAAGCCCTGAGTTCGGTGTACCAGACATGACAATCATCAGCGACATCGACGAGACGGGAATCAATCGAAACCTGCAGGTCCGATATTGCCGGGACCAGATATACGTATCCTTTTTATAATTATAAAATTACTATTATTATTACACCATTAAGCCAAATTCCTTTCAGGGTGAGCGTAACTCGTTTGGTTCTAGTCTCGTTATACTACCGGGGATCAAGGAATTTGTATGGCAAGGGTAAGTAAGGGATGTGTAGGAGAAGGGATCGGTTTTAGACCAAGCTAGAAGTCGCGTGTTGTTCATTCAAACGACGCACTCTTTCCAAAACACCGCTCCGACACGGGTCACTGATCAACCTCTCTAGCAATCACCTCAAGCGAAGAGCTTCACAGAACCATCATACATCACGATTCACACATGAACACTGAAACTAACAGATAAGCCCATAGGAAGGTCCATGCTCTGTATCCCAACTATATTCACTAAGCAAAGCTCTCCTCGAGCGTCCATTTGTATCCAAATCTTTCGTTTCAGACATCACTCTTCTTCTTACAAACAATTTTATTCCTATCTTTCTATACATCTTTTGCTTCCTTTACATTCATAATCTTTTCACACAAGCTCTTGTGTTTCTACGACTTTTTATATCTCTTCGCTTTAGAGTCTCGTTCATACATTCCAACTATTCTTTCTTCGGTCTACCTCTGGGTACGCTACCATTCTACATACACATGTTTCGTTGAACGTCTTTCATTCATTCTCTCAAGAAGACCAAACTTTCTCAGTAACTTTCTTTCACTCTTGTCAATCCATGTTTCTTCTATACACTGTAAAAACTAGACATCTCTTTTTTTATGGTATCATTTTTTGCGCGTCCTGTTTTTGAATAGGATAACTTCATGCTGTTATTTTCAATGTAAAACAATTGACTCTGAGTTCCTACCAGTCGTCTCATTTCAGTACCACTTGAGACTCTTTTTTCTTAGCCTCATTTTAATACCTGGAATAATACTTTGTTTTTACAGTGTACCTAAATACACTTGCTTCGTTAATCGTTCTTCATTCATTCTCTCAACATGACCAAGCCATCTCAGTAAATTTCTTTCACTTTTTTCAATCCATGTTTCTTCTAAACCACATTATTTGAGAACACACTCATTACTGACTTTGTCCATTAGCGTTTTACCGCACATATTTCACAGGATTTGCATGCCAACCGCGTTCGCTCTACTCCTATTTCCTCTTCCTGATACGTTCAGGTCTCACTACGATGAAGCAGAGTGGGTGCAAGCACATAATTATATATTGCAATTTTAGCTTTATTCGTTACATTTTCACGTCTAGTAATATCTCGTACTCTGCCGATAATCTTTCTACCCTCGTTTATACGGCTGGATATCTCTGCATCTATCTTTCCATCAGCAGTAAATAAACTTCCAAGATACACGAAATCATCAACTTGTTCTATCCTCTCTTCATTTAAGGCAATGTTGCATACTGTTTTCTCACCCCTTCTTTCGAACACAATTTCTATCTTATAAAAGTTAATCTTACACCCATACTATTCATGCTGGTATCCATCATCGACTGATTCTGCCGTAACAATTTTATCATCTGAAGTTTCCAGTCCACGCACTTTCACTTTCCCGAGATGAACACCTTCCTGGTCTAACAGAACCATTCGTAGACATTTGTCCACGTATATATTGAACATCCAGGAGGACATAACGCAGCCTTGCCTAACGCCCTGCTTAATATCAA